>CAJQZJ010014563.1:3098788-3126288 GCA_907164525.1 Lophiomys imhausi | reverse complement strand
TTATACTTTGTTTCACTGTTGCTGCAACAAAATACAGGCCAAAAGCAGTTTGGGAGGAGGGTTCTTACACTTCTAGGTGACTCTTGATGTTCAAAGGAAGGTTTTGGGGAGTGACTTTGTTTTAAAGGTTCTCACCTTTAACAGTAACAGAAACATGGCCTCAGAGGAACTCCGACTACACGCTTGGAGTTGGGTCTTCCCAGGTGGAGGTTGAAAAGACTCTGTCACCCCAGAGAGGCCTTGTGTCTGTGGCTTCCCACCCCAGGCTGATTCTGACCGTAAATCTGCCTCGTTTCCTTTGGCTCCAAACAGTGGAGAGATGAGGCCATATGTCACTTGGGTATTAAACAAATCCTAATGAGCTAAAAATATGTTTGTTTTTAGCTAATTGACCTCTTTGGCCTTCATAAACTACTTGGTAAACATCTTCAGATAATGATTTCCAGAAATTGGCTTGTGGGATTCCAGCTTACCGAGTAAGTTCTTTCATCCTCAACCCTAAGACCACCTTCTCTGGCTGCCTGCTGAGACACCATGAGACTCTACCTGCTATTCACCAAGCCCAGCCAGGGTGTTCTGGACATAACTCAAGAAGCCAGAAGGCAGGAACGGGAAGTGGCCACATCAACTGGTATTCCCTGTCTGTACAACCCCCCCCTCCAGTCTGAACAAAAGGTACCTGTTAAATGAAAGAAACGTGCCCACCAAGAAGATGCCTGGACAAAGCAGGGGTTCTAAGTGCAGGCTCCATGGTTGATGTTCATGACACCCAGAGCAAGTCAGCCACAAGCAAAAATCCATGGCACTTTCACGAGAAAAGGGTGGAATGCAGCGATGCACTTGGGACTGGCTCCCAGGCGTGTCCCTGCAGGTATGAGAATGATCTGTATTCTTTGTGTGACTTAGGGCCATAGACAGTCACTCACTTCTTACTGCAAGAACCGGGCTGAAGCGGAGTCCCTAACTAATGGGGGGGGGTCTCCACTGACAAAGAGAATAATGTTCCCTACATCTCACAGCCAAACTTATCTTATCTGAAATTATCGATCCAGTTCCCTCTCAACTGCCACACCCTATACTGAAGTCCAGACATCCCATTCATCTTGTAAAGTTGCAAGGGGACCTATATTGTACCTAGAAGCATAAACAGGGTATAGGAATAAACTTCAATCCCTGAGGCTGACAATGAGCCCAGACTCAGCCTTCTCACTGTCTGAGATGACAGAGGCCTTCCCAGCTTCTACTCACTATCTGTCCCCATCTGAAATGGTGGGTTCAATTAGCTAGTGACCTCCCTGGCAATAAAATATATGATACTTGTTATAGAGCCCTCATCAGAAACTTCCAGACACTGCAATGCTTTGTGAGAACTTTCATGTTTGATCTGCCAAAAACTCACATAGTCTACTGAATAAATAAGATATTTTCTTAATTCTGTGAATGAATAGTAGCAGAATCAGACCTCCAACTGCATCTGCCTAATTCCTGAGCCATGGCTCACCCACTACAGTGAGGAAATAGTATTTATTTGTAGATTAACAATTCTCATTTTACAAGGCTTTTGTAAAAACTTTGAGTTACGGAAAGCATATTGCAGGCCTAGTATTGTGGCTGGAACTCAAAATAAACACAATTATTTGTGTTATCCTATGCAGACCAGGTTCAGCAAGATGAGATGCAATGTTCCTTCCGGGTCAAAGAACCCTGGCCTCTTCTTCATAGTCCCCTGCTCATGTGCTTGAATTAGACAAGATTAAAAGCTTACCAGAGCTGGAAGCCTCACATCTAACTCCCGAGTTGAGCCCCAGACCTTCTGTCTGCCTGCTAAGAAGGACAAGGGAGAAAAGCAGCTGTAGCAGCAGGACACAGTCTTGCACATAGTCAAGGGAGCTCTGACTCAGAAGCCAGGGCTCCTGGGATCCCAATGATGAGAGAATGGGTCCTGGTTGTGTCCACTCTGCTTTGTGTTCTGGCTGGCCCCATGCACCTCTTCCAGCCAAACCTGGTACTGGATATGGCCAAGGTCCTCCTGGATAACTACTGCTTCCCTGAGAACCTGATGGGAATGCAGGCAGCCATTGAACAGGCTATGAAGAGTCGTGAGATTCTGGGCATCTCAGACCCTCAGGCGCTGGCCCATGTGCTGACAGCTGGAGTGCAGAGTTCCTTGAATGACCCGAGGCTCTTCATCTCCTATGAGCCCAGTATGTTGGAGGCTCACCACCAGCAAGCATCAGCACTCTCCAACCTCACCCGAGAAGAAATGCTGGCTCAGATACAGAGGAACATCCGCCACGAGGTTCTTGAGGGCAATGTGGGCTACCTGCGAGTGGATGACCTCCCAGGCCAAGAGGTACTGAGTGAGCTGGGGGAGTTCTTGGTGACCCACGTGTGGAAACAGCTCATGGGTACCTCCTCCTTGGTGCTAGATCTCCGGCACTGTGCTGGTGGCCATGTCTCTGGGATCCCTTATATCATCTCCTACTTGTACCCTGGGAACACTGTCATGCACGTGGATACCATCTATGATCGCCCCTCCAATACCACCACAGAGATCTGGACCTTGCCCAACGTCCTAGGGGAGAGATACAGTGCGGACAAGGATGTGGTCGTCCTCACTAGTGGACACACTGGGGGAGTGGCTGAGGACATTGCATATATCCTCAAGCAGATGCGCAGGGCCATCGTGGTGGGCGAGCGGACAGAGGGTGGTGCTCTGGACCTCCAGAAGCTGAGAATAGGCCAGTCTAACTTCTTCCTCACAGTGCCCGTGTCCAGGTCCCTGGGACCCCTAGGTGGAGGTGGCCAGACCTGGGAAGGCAGTGGAGTATTGCCCTGTGTGGGGACACCTGCAGAACAGGCCCTGGAAAAGGCCCTGGCCATCCTCACCCTGCGCCGTGCCCTGCCAGGGGTTGTCCTCCGACTTCAGGAAGCCCTTCAGGACTACTACACACTGGTGGACCGAGTGCCGGGCCTGCTACACCACCTGGCGAGCATGGACTACTCTGCCGTGGTCTCTGAAGAGGACCTGGTGACGAAGCTCAATGCTGGCTTGCAGGCTGTGTCCGAGGATCCCAGGCTTCTGGTAAGAACCACCGGACCCAGAGAAATCTCCTCTAGGCTTGAGACTAGGCCTAGTGAACCCCCAGCAGCCATGCCTGAGGTGCCCAAGGAAGAAGCTGCCCGGAGAGCCCTGGTGGACTCTGTGTTTCAGGTGTCCGTGCTGCCAGGCAATGTGGGCTACCTGCGCTTTGACAGATTTGCAGAAGCCTCTGTGCTGAGGACACTGGGCCCTTACGTGCTGCACCAGGTGTGGGAGCCCCTGCAGGACACAGAGCACCTCATCATGGACCTGCGCCACAATCCTGGGGGCCCGTCCTCGGCTGTGCCACTGCTGCTGTCTTACTTCCAGGGTCCCGAGGCTGGCCCTGTGCGTCTCTTCACCACCTATGACCGACGCACCAACGTCACCCAGGAGCACTTCAGCCAGAGGGAGCTGCTAGGCCAACGTTACGGCAACCATCGCGGGGTGTACCTGCTGACCAGTCACAGAACGGCCACAGCTGCAGAAGAGTTTGCCTTCCTGATGCAGTCACTAGGCTGGGCCACCCTGGTTGGCGAAATCACTGCAGGTAGCCTGCTGCATACCTGCACGGTGCCACTGCTGGAATCACCAGAGAGTGGCCTGGCACTCACAGTCCCTGTGCTCACCTTCATCGACAACCACGGTGAGGCCTGGCTGGGGGGCGGTGTGGTGCCTGATGCTATTGTGCTGGCTGAGGAAGCCTTAGAGAGAGCCCAGGAAGTGCTGGACTTTCATCGCAGCTTGGGTGCCTTGATTGAGGGTACTGGTCACCTGCTGGAGGCTCACTATGCCCGGCCAGAGATTGCAGGGCAGGCCAGAGCCCTCCTGCAATCCAAGCTGGTCCAAGGAGCCTACCGCACAGCTGTGGACTTGGAGTCACTGGCCTCACAGCTCACCGCTGAGCTACAGGAGGTATCTGAGGACCACCACCTGCTGGTGTTCCACAGTCCTGGTGAGCTGGTGGCAGAAGAGGTCCCCCTGCCACCTCCTGCTGTTCCCTCCCCAGAGGAACTCTCCTATCTCATCGAGGCCCTGTTCAAAACAGATGTGCTACCGGGCCAGCTGGGCTACCTGCGTTTCGATGCCATGGCTGAGCTAGAGACAGTAAAGGCCATCGGGCCTCAGCTAGCACGGCTGGTGTGGCAGAGGCTGGTGGACACAGCTGCACTGGTAATTGACCTGCGCTACAATCCAGGCAGCTACTCCTCCGCCATGCCTCTTCTCTGCTCCTATTTTTTTGAGGCAGAGCCTCGCCAGCACCTCTACTCTGTTTTTGACAGGGCGACATCTAGGGTCACAGAGATATGGACCATGCCACTGGTTGCTGGGCAGCGCTATGGTCCTCACAAGGACCTCTACATCCTCCTGAGCCATACCAGTGGCTCTGCAGCTGAGGCCTTTGCTCATACCATGCAGGACCTACAGCGGGCCACAATTATAGGAGAGCCCACAGCGGGAGGGGCACTCTCCGTGGGCATCTACCAGGTGGGCAAGAGCCCCTTATATGCCTCCATGCCTACCCAGATGGCCCTCAGTGCCACCACGGGTGAGGCCTGGGACTTGGCTGGTGTGGAACCTGACATTACTGTGCCCATGAGTGAGGCCCTTTCCACAGCCCAGGACATAGTGGCCCTGCGTGCTAAGGTACCCACAGTACTGCAGACAGCTGGGAAGCTAGTGGCTGATAACTACGCATCCCCTGAGTTGGGTGCCAAGATGGCTGCCAAGCTAAGCCGTCTGCAGAGCCGATATGCAAGGGTGACTTCAGAAGGGGCCTTGGCTGAGATGCTGGGGGCAGACCTGCAAATGCTGTCTGGGGACCCACACCTGAAGACAGCTCACATTCCAGAGGATGCCAAAGACCGAATTCCTGGAATTGTGCCCATGCAGGTAAGATACAAGAGAGACGTAGCCTGGCCCAATCCTGGGAGTGAGTCATCCAGTTGTTGGCATGTGTGTGGGCAGAGGCACAATGCAAGATTGACTTCTGTGTTTATGTATTTACTAGCCATGTCTTTTCCTCACTGTCACCCTGTTGTCTCATCTACTCTCTGGGTCCATGGTCCCTGAACAACTCTATAGAACACTCAACAAATCTATTGTGAAAACTTGCAATGGAAGGTCTTTCTGCCTCAGACAGACAGAAGGCAAGGATTTGCATGAGTTTCCACTATTGGTACTGGTGAAGGGGGTCATCGGGTTATCTGAGGCTCTAACATGAGATTTTCCTTCCCCAAAAATATGAAGTTTAAGTTACCTGGGTTGGCCGTGTCCTTAGAAGTAAAGTATGGAGACTGGACACAGCTCCTGGCATGGTTGGGAACTAAGACACAGCCCAAAGGCGTGTGTTTGGAGCCCACTTGTCATCACCTTCCCAAACAATGCACAGTAGGCATACTGACCAAGCTGAGGTGTGTGTGTATGTGTGTGATCCAAGGACCAGCTTGATGGGAAGTTTGGAGCAAGGTGGCTGCAGTCACAATACTTGAAAGCCACACCAATTTGTCAGGGAGCACTAACAGGTGCAACAAGCTGAGTGAGGCTGCTGGGAGGGTGTGGAAGGGGAAGTTACCCGGCCGAGACCAAAGTGGATGGGGTTCATGGAGACCCCACTCTACCCAAGCGGTCGACCACCAAAGAGCACTTCCACCACTTTGCTGCAATTTCACAGTGAGTAGGCAAGGCTTTGCTTTGGCCTGAGACGAGGACTAGAATACAGGCAACTTATCTGGGTGGTAATCACTGGGCAGGAAGTAGGAAAGTAGGGTGTGGAAGATTCCCCTCCCCATATGAAAAGAATCTACCAGCTCCAGCCCTTCAGCAGTGAGAGGTCATGCTGGGATCTTGGCTCTTGCATGTTAGGGCTACATAGACTTGTGTCACATGGAGAGGTCTGGAGGCAGAGAGGACAAAGATACAAGACTCAAGTTTCCATAGGGAGCCTGGTAGCAGGGCAGTTAACTACTATCAGACAAGAACTAAGGGAAAAGATCTCTTTGCCCTCTCTCTGTCTGGCTCATTGAGTCCGCCTCTTGCAGCAGCGTTTGGGAGAGAAGGACAAATGGAGTCCTACTGGGCAAGTCTGTGCTAGGTTTTCAGAACCTCAGTTTCCAAACTTGTCACATTATTTTTTTTCCAGCATAGCCGGAGTCATGGAGTGAAAGAGAGTGGATTGAGTTTGGAAGGAATTCTTTGCCTGGCTTCACCTGTCCCTGTCTGTGAGGGCCTCGGACGAGTTAGTCACTTTTTCTGTGCTTCCGAATTGTTCCAGAAAAAATGAGAATAACTGCGTCTTCTATTCAGGGTGGCTGTCAATGTGATGAGGGTGGCAAAATGTTTATGCCAGGGCCAGGCCCCTGGGAAGGATTACTTCTCCTTGTCCCAGTGGAGGAGGAGATGGGCCCAGGGCATTAAGAAGTGTCTGATGAGGTTGGAAACTTCATAAAGGCATCATACCTGGTCCTTTCATCTCCAAATACCATATGAGGGGTTGTCAGACCTGACCATTGGCTGCAAGGGTATCCCTGATCAGCTGACTCGTACACCACACATGGTTCCCATCCCAGGCCCATCACCCACATGCTACACTCTCAGACACCACTCCTTCCCATCTCCTTAGTAGCCCATGGTACCACCCTTCCTGGGCACTGCAGTTTGCTGCTCTCCTAATACTAATCTCGGCTTCCCACCCTTCCAGATTCCCTCCCCAGAAGTCTTTGAAGATCTGATCAAGTTTTCCTTCCACACAAATGTACTAGAGGACAACATTGGCTACTTGAGGTTCGATATGTTTGGGGACTGTGAGTTGCTCACCCAGGTCTCTGAGCTGCTGGTGGAGCACATCTGGAAAAAGATTGTACCCACAGATGCTCTGATCATCGACATGAGGTCAGTGGGCTGGACAGAAATTCCAAGTTGAGCCATAGCACTGGCTGAGGACAGTCGGAGCTACAGGCCAAAACATCATGGGGATAAAGGCCCCATGAAACACTCAAAGAGCTGAAAGGAACTAGGCAATCTCCTTTCAGAGATCTAACCAGCTAGTCCAGAGGTTCAGATCTTATTGTCTGTTGGGACCTCAGCACTGGCAGCTTTTTAAGCTCCCTTGATGATCCCAATGTGTATTTGAGGTGAAGAGTTCCCCCACATCTGCTGCCTGATGAAACAAATGAAACCAAACAGGAGGAGGGCAGGGACGGTTAAGATAGAAACTGCTGATCCTTGACCCCATGCCAGCTCGATGTCAGTAGTTCCAAGGGAGATTGTATAATCTACAATCCTGGTGGCCGGTCCTTCACTGTGGTTGTACTTCTGCAAAATGACCCCTCCCCCAAAGCAGCCATTCTTTTGGATATCACAAGGCCAGGGACCCAGGGACAATTTGGAAATGAACAGATGCTATTGTGATTAAGAACACTTTGCATAACCAAATGGTTGTTGGATATCTTCCCATTCACCCTCCTCTGCTTTAAAATAAAAAGAAACAAACAAGCAAACACTTTATATGTGGTGAGTTCCCATCATAGACCCCTTCACAACTCCCTCTCCCCCATGCACAAGAGTCCTCAGACAGTGGCCAGACTCAGCCTTCCTCCAATCCTACATCTATTGCTAAGTATGCCCCGAGCCCCATCCATGAGTATGAGAAAGATCAGGCTGCTTCTCTCCCATGGGAACCTTTCCCACTTCTCTGCAGCAAGAGAAAAACTTTTAAGTATCAGCCCACCTAAGTACCCAGCCTGCTCTAATTGCAGTTTTTGCATAACTCTTCATAGTCACTAGGTGGCACTGAATCATGGCGAGGCTGGCATCCCTCCTTGGTAGATTATTTCCCACGGCCAGGTTTCATATGTACCCAGAACCTTAGATGATCACTTTATTCATTAGTCACCTTAAAAAAAAAAATACACCAGAGCCACCACCAGGCCAAGCATCCTTTTCATTAAATGTATCATCCACACTTCTTAAAGGGAAGTCCCAGCTACGGACACACTAAACTTAGACTCTTCTGTCCTTGTGGTTGTGGGGTCAGATGCTGAGGTCAAAGACTCTGATGGTTCATGGCCACCAGCTGGAAGAGTCGCCTGATAGGTGTCAGCCCCAGACAGAGAGGCAAGGGGCATACTAGGTTGAATGCAGGCTTTCTCCCTCCCAATCTGCCTCCACAATCTTGAGTGCACTGCCACATCAAGAGTCACTAATAACATGTTACTATACTTGGTAGATTCTGTGCTCTCTTCATAGGATATATGAAGACAGAAGAGAAGTTCATGGTTGATACTCAGGAAAACAATACAAACAAATTCCCAATTATAGGACTTCTCAGAGCCTTTAATACATTGATATATATGAGCAGGACCCAAATTCAGTATTTTCTTTTCTGCTCTTTTCATTTTTTTCTTTCTTTACTTCTTTCTTTTATTATTGTTGCTTTTGTTGTTGCTTTGAGTCTCACAAAGTCTCATTGTGTAATCCCAGATGACCTTGAATTCACTATGTGGACCATGCTGGCCTTGAATACTCACAGAGATCTACCAGCCTCTGCTTCTCAAGTGCTAGGATTTAAGGTGCGAGTCACCACACCCAGCCAGTATTTTCTGAACTCATTTGACCACAGACTCTTTTAGTCTCAAGAGGTTAGTACTCTGTGGGATTCTCTGGATAATGTCACTTGTGGAACTGTGAAGGAGACACAGGGCTGAGGCTTCCTGAAATTGGAACCCATGTTCACAGGACAAAGATCCAAGTTCGGGGTGGGGGGGGTCACTGAGTGCCTCTTTGTGAGCTTAACCCCTCTTTGGCTCCACTTCCCTTAGGTTCAACATTGGTGGCCCCACCTCCTCCATCCCAGCCTTGTGTTCCTACTTCTTTGACGAGGCACCCCCTATTCTGCTGGACAAGATCTACAGCAGGCCCAATGACTCCATCACCGAACTCTGGACACACACTCAGCTCACAGGTACATGAAGCCTCCTCCTCCTCCCTTTTGGCATTCCAAAACCTTCTAGAAAAATCCAAGAAAGACAGTTTGAGAGTATATAAAAATAACAATAGCAGATCATAAGGTCCCCGTTCTATTCCACTGGACACAGTACTGGAACAACCTTCAATATCTGAAAAACACATGTCTAGAGAAGAAAAGCAGACATTAGATGGCTTGAATGTCTTTTCTAGGATCACTCAGCTAATAAGTGAAAGCCAGCATTCAAACGTTGCTTTGCCTGATACCTGTATGCCGTCCACTCTCAGCAGTACAGCCAGGAGCAGCCTGTAGAACAAACATAGAACCAGGATGCCCCTCACCTTGCTAACCAAATGGATGTTTTTAGAGCTCATCTTGTTTGAATTCCCAGCAGCAGCTCATCGCCATTGCCTGAAGGAATGTCCAGATGCTAGCAGGCCTTTCTTTACTTACCTGGGCTGAAGCACATACAGAGTAGCAGCAGAGCCAACCCTGAGCTTCACAGACCCTTGCCTCTCGAAATCTTACTTCTTGGTGAATGGCCTCCCTCCCTCTCCCCAGCATACAGAACCAAGGAACCATTCAGCCTTGGTAAAATCACTTAACTTACCTTTTCTACACTGTCCAGATGGGATGAGGAAGGCCACAGGTTTAGTGGATCCTGTGTTTCCATCCACAAGAGGCCATTGAAGAGGCCAATAGGTACCTCTAACCAGAGACAAACCTGGCCAGCTTCACTTCTATACTTCCTCAATACATAAGCATTTTGCCACCATGGCTTCTAGGATCTATCCAACAACATTGAAAACTAAAGGAAAAAGCACTAGAATCCGGTGAATTCTAGATTTGAACAGATATTCAAAACCAGAAGGTTAGAATAGCCTCAGATTTAAAGATTCTAGAACTTTGGCTGGGGTCCAATGT
Organism: Lophiomys imhausi; assembly: GCA_907164525.1. Classification (NCBI taxonomy): domain Eukaryota; kingdom Metazoa; phylum Chordata; class Mammalia; order Rodentia; family Muridae; genus Lophiomys; species Lophiomys imhausi. The sequence goes on along the minus strand of CAJQZJ010014563.1, from coordinate 3,116,317 downwards.
GGGATCCACCAGCCGCCTTCAACCACTAAGACCTTAAATGTTAGCGGTCCTTATTGAGATGCCTTAGCATTGTAAAATCCACACCAGATTTAGAAAACCTGTTGTGGAAATGAAAGAAAGGAAAGGAGAAGCCCTAACAGGAGGGATGGGGAGGAAGAAGCAGGGAGGTGGCCCTCAGCGCTCCAGTGTAATAATTTCATTTTAAATAAATGTACCTTTACTGGGCCAGGAGGCTGAAGATAGATGCTCTAATGTATGGAGAGAAATTGGGGACTGTCCAGGCAGCCAGTTGTCTGTCATTTCCTGGTTTTGGAAGCTGCTGGCTCTGCACTTCCTGTATAATCAGATATATTCATCCTTCTCAGGTCTCTGATGTGGTTGAATACTAGATAGTTATAGTCTCACAGTTAAATGTTAAGTTATTTAGGAACTAAAAGGATGTTTTAGGTCCAAGAAGATGTTTTTAAGTTGGTAATGCAAGTTAGGATGGAAAATGAGTTAGGTATAGAACTTTAAATTTATGGAGATAGACAAGAGAATGTTAATATCAGTTGCCAAATATGCATGGACTGGACATTGGGAATGTGTGTTATACCTTATAATTTTCATGATTGTGACCTAATTATTCAAAAAAAGAATTATGAGTTCTAGGAGAAGGGGGAAAAGGGTGGTAGGGTGGGACAGGGATGGGTGGAGGGAGGGGACTGTTGTGGAGATGTAACTTGAATTAATAAATAAACATTTTTTAAAAACAGACAATAAATAAATAAAAGTAAATGAATCTTTGATATATTGTTTAATCAAAGCACAATTAAAGTTAATTCCATTTGTTCTCTTTTATACTTGTTAGTGTAGCTACTCAAAAATTTCAAATACAATGGAATCACAAAGTAATAAATGTTGTTCTTCTGGGGACCAAAAGCAAAAAAGACTCTGAGGTCAGAGCTGGGGGCCCCTTTATTCGGGACAGAGTTGCATGCCCGGTCCTTAGGAAGAGGCAAGCCTTCCTTTCACCTGACCACAAACAGCACATGGCAGTGTTTGGGCATATGAATGGCTGTCCCTGTGTCACAGAGACACACTGAGACCAGTAGCCCACATATTGACACAAATGAGGGAGACTAAGACTCTGGTCCTCCCCTGGAGGGCCATCTGGACAGTGCAGAAAAGGAAAGGTACTGATTTGAGCATACGCTGAACAGCCTCTGCTCTCCAGGTGAACGATACGGCTCCAAGAAGAACGTGGCCATCCTGACCAGTGGTGTGACGGCCGGCGCAGCTGAGGAATTCACTTACATCATGAAGAGACTGGGCCGGGCACTAGTCATTGGTGAAGTGACAAGTGGAGGATGCCAGCCACCACAGACCTACCATGTGGATGACACCCACCTCTACATCACCATCCCCACAGCTCGGTCTGTGGGCGCCACAGATGGCAGCTCCTGGGAAGGGGTGGGCGTGACGCCCGATGTGATTATTCCTTCAGAATTAGCCCTTACCCGAGCCAAGGAGACACTCCAAGAGGCCCTGAGAGGGTAAGGCAGAGGCCGGGGGCTCTGAGAGCGATCTCCATGACAGAGGTGCTGTGGCAGGCTCTCTAGGCCACTACTGGGGCTCCAGTATGGGATCCTGCCTAAGACTTGGGGCAGCCTGGGCCCGCTCAGCTGGGGCACCCTCAAGGGCTCATCTGTCTGTCCCCACTACTACTGTCCCCACTACTACACCAGGCTCTCCCTCCGAAACTCCAAAAGTGGGAGTGCATTCATCTCAAAGGCAGCCCCCAAAGTAGTTATTCTTGGGAGATTGAAGCCCATCTCTCTTCTACCCATGTTTCCTAGCCACCAATCTCGGGTCCTCATACTGTCACCAAGAGCAGTTCTGTCAGGAGAGTGAAGAGAACCACAGATACGAGGCACATGTGACAGTCTGCTTTTTCTAGTAGTCATCTCTTCAGAAAGCAAAAGATGAGCTTAATGTCTGGAGCACTTTCTAATGTTACAGCTGCTATTTAACTTAGGATGACATCATCCCCTGTAAACTCATACATAGCAGATAATATGACTAAGTCAAAATGCATTTAATACCCAAATAAGCCTGAGCTAGAGTAAAACTATCCAGAGTCGACCCACCCTACGTCAGAGCCCATCTGTATAATTTATCTGACTCTATATCCACAGTCACCACTTGTGAATATTGGAGAATAACAACTGTGGCGAGTAGCCTGTTTCTGTGTGATCATTCAAATGTAGTGTGGACCTGGGTGCAGTGGTGCATGCTTTTAATCCCACCTCTCAGGAGGCAGAGGCAGGCAGATTTCTGTGAGTTCATGAGTTCGAGGCCAGCCGCTCTACATAAGTGAGTCCAGGACAGCCAGAAAACAAACAAATAAAAATCAAATGCAGTGTGTAGTTTGGGGTTACTGGACATCTGTATGTTTCTGGTACTTAGTGGCTACCTGTAGCTCATGGCTTCTGAGGTTAGGAGCCCTTCTTTATACATCTCGTCCCTGCTAAAGCACCTCCCCCACAAACTTGTGGTCATTTCTTTCCTCACCAAATCTTGTCATTTGTATTTATCCTCATCTGCTACTCAGTGTTGGTTGTGCAGCCACCACATGTGAATGGCAGGATAACAAACAGGACACAAGTCTACATTGCCCTCCACCTGCCCTCAGACACCTTATCTGAGGGAAGAGCCCTAGGGTCCAGAAATGATTCTGGGAGCCAGATCTCTGGCTGGAGCCCTGGAACTCATACAATTTGCTCCCACTACTTTATAAACCAAGGATATTATAATTTTTTTAAAGAGTAAGGGCCATGAACCTGTATTGTCTAGCCTTGGCGTCTGGAAAGGTCAAGCTGTAACTGCCCAGAGCTCTCCAAAGATAACACAACCCTGACTTCCCCAACCCCACATCAAAGACACCCACAAAAACTTCAGGGTGCCCATAGGGCACCCTTGAAGTGACCCTATCTGGACTCTATCCAGTCCAGGACAAGATACCACTGCAGGGCTTGTCTTGCTACATTCAAGCAAGATCATAGGTGGGGGCGTTGGTAGTAACCTGTATGATATGGTCTCTATTTTCCCTCTATAAGGTAAATGTGTGACTGCTCTACAGTGATTAAGCACCTAAATTCTAGGAATCCTCTCTCCTCCCTCCTCCCCCGCCTATCTCCCTTTTCCCTTCTATTGCTTCTTTCTCATATATGCAAATACACACACATATATAATATAACCTAAATTAAACTCTTAGTAATAGAATTTTAAGTGGTGTTTCTGTCTTTCTTTTTTTCATAATAAGCATATAACATTATTTTCAGATGTAGCAGTCATTCTAAAATAAAAAATAGCTTCCCAGTAGCTGTACTGTACATTCATTCCTTTCTCTCCTCGTCTGACACTACTCACACTGTGGATGAACTGGGTTTGCGGCCTAGGGTTTGGGGACTACAGATATCAGGGATCCATTGGTGTTCAGCAGGGAGGATATCCAAGGCTCTGTTTTCTCGCGAGAGCTGCTATCATTGTCCTTCAACCACTGACATGCAGGAGGATCGGAAACCTGCCCGAGTCCACACATCCAGCTTGCTCTTCTTCGGGCCTCTAGAATTTGCACTCTGTGGAGAGTCACTCCCAACTGCACTGCCTATAGGACGGAGTCCCTAAAGAAGCAATGATCCTAGGTTCTGGAGTTAGCCTACCAGAGTGAGAAGACCAGTCCAGCCTCCTCCTGTCTGTTGATTCTAGGCAACTTCAGTCTGGGCCTCACTTCCTTCATGTGTTCAGTGGGGGAGATAAATATCACATCTGTGGAAACCTAGTTAGTCAGATATCCAGCCAACATCAGCTGTCATCATTTTTCTACTTCAAAATTGATGTCTTGGAAGCCCAGCTCCCTGGTAATGGGAAAAGTGGAACCCTGGATAAAGACTAAATCTGAAACAAGTGACCAGAGAGTCTTGGCATCAGCATCCTGCCCGCTGCCGAGTGGGCAGCTGGAGACTCCCAGCAGCAGCATCCTCAGGAGGCAGCTCCCAGGTGTGACTTCTGCTGTGGTCCTGACTAAGCCACCTATTTTTTTCTCCTGAATATCCAACCTTATCCCTCAGGCTGGTCTTCTGAGATTGGGCACAATGTAGGCTCCTCTCAGAAACCCCTTTCTGCTTCCATCAGCCAGACTGCTTTCTTTCAGAGTAGAGTGCAGCCTGGAGCTGCTGGTGAGGGGAAGGGTGAGACCTGAACTCGAATCTGTCCTCCTAAAGATCCACGTGTTTCCACTTCGTGGTGAATAGTATCCCCTGTACCTAGACCTGGGAAGGGGACTTGAAGTTGAAAGAAACTAATATTTTCTGCATAACAAAACAAAACAGCCTTCTTGCATTGTGAGCCTCTCATGGGACCTGCTTGGAGACAAGACTAGAATAAAAGACAAAAGGTAGCAGCACACACAGGTCCCAGAAACTCTCAGCTTATTACTGCCACACTACGCTTTGGGCAGGCAGCTTGCAGGTCTTTGAGTACAGAAAAGGAATGCAGGGTGTGCCACACCCATCGCCTTCTGTATGTTTGCCTCTCTCCCTGGGGCAGATTTTGAGGATGCCAGGCCAGACACAGAGCAAGGAATGAATGCAGAAGGTCCCAGGGACTAGATATGAACAGCAGGGTTAGAGAGCCAGCACAGTCTTTGCCCTGGCCAGAGCCTGACCAACAGAGCCAGAGTGGGCAGATAGAGGATGGTGCTGTGTATGCTGGGCTTCTGTGGCCCAGGTGCTGTTGATCAAAGGAAAGGAAAGAGCACTTTGACCTTGAAAGTCTTGCTGGAGTGTGGTCTGACTCCCTAGGTCAGGAAGCCAGCAGGGATCACATCCCCATTAAACAAGGGAAGTGAAGAGAACATATGGGCTCCCCACAGAACCCCTATCTTGAGGCAAAAATAGCAAAAAGGTGCCTGATCCATCCTCTTTCTCACCCACCCTTCTATGCCCAGGGTCACCTACAACACCAGAATGTAATGAAAGAAAGCTAGGCATATTAAATCCCACTCCTGGGCCAAAAAAAAAAAAAAAAAATCGTCCTTCAAGTCCCCACAGGATGGCACTTATCTACCACCTACTGGTTCCTATGGGATTTCGCTGCTGCCTAGGGACCTTGGCTCTGCTTTGCTGACCCACTGTTCAGCTGGTGCTGAAAATAGCTTTTTAATCTGAGAGCATAAAATAGCAAGGGACCAGACATCAGACATGCCCTGCCTCCAGCCCTGGGGAACACAGATGGATCAAAGAGATTAAGCTAAAATGAAAGCCTCCTCCTTTTTCTTCTCACCCCTCATACAAAACTGATTTCTAAACATTCTCTCCTAAGAGGTAGCTTAAGTCATATCACGTTACAGAATAGCTTCCTTAAACGGGGCTGGTGGGGAGGGGGGGTTGTCCTATTAGATTCGTATACTAGATTACCCGTAGGTCTACCCCATGACTTGTTAGACAACAAGTAAAAAATAGTAATAAATAATAATAATAAATAAATAACCAAAATTGTGAAAATGATGGGGATGTGTGAAATCTCTGGAGAAATGGCTTTATAGATGCCCCTAGGGCGTGCCATCCCTTCCCAAGGGGATGAAGGAAGCAAGGGCTGGAGTAGGGCTTTTCACACTTTTGTCCTGAGTAGCCAGTCTCTTCCAGAACTCATGGATAGAGGACCTGAGTGAAGTTATGAGGGTCAGGCCTGCCTCCTGATCAGTGCAACAGTTGGAAGCCTATTAAGTTGGAGGCACCAGCTGATGGTTCCTTCATCCTCCACACTAACATGGTTCAGCAAGTCCCTGAGGAAGCCAGGCATACCAAATCCCAGTCCTGGTCCAGGAAACCCTTCTCCAAGTCAGCACAGGAAGGCACATATCTGCCTATCTGGGTTTAAATGACAGTTGAGTTGGCTGACAACTCCTTTTTCTCTAATTCCTGGCTTTCTGCTCTCTCTTATAGTCTGTACTCTAGCCCAACTCTCCCTAGGCTTCTCATACCCACCTAAGCTCATGACAAGACCAGCAGCCAAGGTGTCCCACCACCATGTCTGTGTTCTGGGACCTTCACCTACATTTGTTTTTTCTAATCACACAGTCATTGGCGTTTAGGATCCCCAACCGAAAATGATCCAGGAATCTGCAACAAGTTCAGAACCAGAACCTGGCATTTGTAATGGTTTTAGTCGTTTCTAAGATCATAGTAAAAGAAAACCTTGGTGATGGTCTAAATTCATCACTATCCTCACTCAGGGTATCAGTTGGTGGTAAAGACCTTCTCTAGTGAGTTGATCTGAACTCAGAATGTTTTTTTTTTTTTTTTCGTTTTTCGAGACAGGGTTTCTCTGAATATCTCTGGCTGTCCTGGACTCGCTTTGTAGACCAGGCTGGCCTCGAACTCACAAAGATCCGCCTGCCTCTGCCTCCCAAGTGCTGGGATTAAAGGCGTGCGCCACCACCGCCCGGCTGAACTCAGAATGTTTTATTCCAGCCTATTTTTAAATTATTTTTTTCTTTTGGGCAATGCCGGACATTGAACCTTGGATCTCACGCATACTAGGCAAGACTTACTATACTATTGAGCCATACCCCTGCCCCTGAGGACTTCTTCGATGCCTTAATTTCCCAAGAAATCTTTCTTTTTTTTTTTTTTAATGTGTGTGGGTGTGGGTATGCCACATGTGTACAGGCATCCCCTGAGACCACAAGAGGGCACCAGGTTTCCCTGGAGCTGGAGTTACAGACAGTTGTGGCCTCCCGACATGGGTGCTGGTAACCCGACTTGAGTCCTCTGGAAGATTGGCAAGCACTGTTAACCACTGGGCATTTCTAAACCCCTAGAAGCAGTGATTGATCTGTGTGTAAGGTGGCTGCCTATTCTGCTCAGGCTGCTATAACAAAATACCATAGACTGGGTGGCTTATAAACAATAGGAATTTATTGCTCACAGTTCATGAGAGTAAAAAGGACAGGTGTCAGTAGATGTATTGTCTTTTGTGAGGGCCATTTTCTAGTTCACAGATTGCTGTTTTTAGCTGCATCCTCAGAGAGAAAATGGGGAGCTGGCACTCTGGAAGCCCCCCCCCCTCCAAAGTTAATCCTACTCTCCCAAAAGCCCAGTTTTAGAGTTTTCACATGAATTTGGGGGAATGAAAACATTCAGACTATTTTTTTTAATGAAAGAGATAACTTGGAAAACCATGGTCTAAAGTGGCTTCTCTCCAGGAAGAACAAATGATGTAAAGGAGAAAGACATGACAGGGGATTTGACCTCCAGAGGAAGCCTGAGGGTCCAACATGCTTATTCTGAGGGACTGTGTCATTCTAAGTCATGAGCTCCTAAACATCTTTGAACTTGTAAAGCTGGCAAAGCAACTTGCGTCAACATCATTTCTAAGCATCTTCTGTACCTTGTCACAGGACCATTCCGCTTTCAAAGAGATGGCATAGAAATCATCGGTCAATCCATGAGCTCAAGATAAGTGTGCCCATGCTTTTGACAGATGCCACCTCCTGCTCCCCGAAGCCAACTCAAGAGTTGGCAGGAGCAAAGCCAGAGTCAGGCAGATCATTCATTTACTGACTTACTCATTTATTCTTTCTTTCAGCAGATATCCATTGAGTATATATCTGCATTGCTCTAAGTGATGGAAATGCAGCAGGGAAGAAAACAGCAAATCTCCCTTTAATTCTAGTGATGGGAGCTACAATGAACAAGATAAATTTTTATGCTATTTAGTATATTGGATGGAGGAAAGTGCTCAAGAGAAGAGTGGTGTGTGTGTGTGTGTGTGTGTGTGTGTGTGTGTGTGTGTGTGTGTGTGTGTAAGCACATGTACATTTGTGTCTGTGTACAAGTAACAAAGTTAAGTTGAAACTGAACTTAAAAGGCCACCCTCTAAGTTCCAACTCTTGAGTCATTCAGTGTGCTCCATGAACATGCTAGCTAAGCAGACATGCAGCAGGCTGGACAGGACACGTGCTCAGATCTGGGAGGCATGGGATTTTGTTCTACTGCTAGCGGCTGTGAGAAAGTCACTGACTCTCAAGTTTCAGTTCTTCTGCTGTAAAATGAGAAAATCCCTGTCAGTGTCTTACAATGTTGTAGGGGTGAGGCGACAGGATGGAAGGTGGTCCCTGGAGACCTCAGTCTGAGTACCCTCCAGCTGCTCTTCCCTGCCCTATTCAGGACCACGAGGAAGCATGGCACCTGGAGATCATCTGGAGAAAAAGATGTTGTGATCTGTCTCCCTCTTCTCACATTCTCACAGCGTGAAGACCCGGACAGCAGGGAGGTTGAATTACTAGCCCCCACTCTCTTGTTGGGGTTTCAACCAGGCCACTTTTCTACTTGGTCACTTTCGGCCTGGACTTACGTTGGCCCAGGGAGGTTAGGCCTGTGACCTAGGCAGAGGCTGGGAATCTGTCTGAGCATTTCAGCTGCCATTTTGTGCTCTCAGCCTCACTGTGTCCAGCATAACAACCCAGCGCTCATCTTCAGCCTTGCTGCGAACTCGTGGCAGGGAAACACAGAGTGTTTGTTCACCCCTGAGATTTCATGAGTGACTTAGCTGGCTAGTACAAGCAGCGACCGTGAACTCCATATGCCCAGTGCTCAGAGTCTACCAGGGAATGAGCAGGTCACTAGCCACACATCTTCCTTGGGATTCCGATGGTATTCCACTAACATGCCACTTTAAAAATGAGAAAATTGAGGAGCAGCAAGTTAAAGGAACACGTCCAGGGTCATGGCTCATAGGTGAAAGAGCCACATTGAATGTACACTTGCTTGCCAGCAAAGCCAAGAATGGCATGCTCACCTGCTTCTACGCAGAACACTAGGGACAGAGCCAGGAGCAGCCCTGTTCCCTGGCCATGGGTCCCACTACCCCATGAGTGAAGCGCATCATTTTAATGCATGACTTTCCAGGAAATCACATCACAAGGGCAGGGACATATGACAAGTTTTAACTGAGCTGTTCATCTCTGGTAAGCAAAAGGAACAACCTTGAAGACGTTTGTGACTACTTTCTCAGCACAAGTCGGGAGTTACCTGTGCCTCACTGTGCACTGGATGGTATGGCCGTCGGGTTTTTTTCCATTAGCCACCTGCTAACTGTGTGAAGTCATGTGCCTGGAAAGATGGTGGCGCTCCTGGAAGTACTCGTGGCAAACAGAGCAAGTGAGAACTTGCTCTCTTCGTTTCTTAGAATGTGGATCGGGGCCCACGTGCTCCCTTTTGTGATGGGACCGCATGTGGAAGACCAAGTCGGTAGTCAGACGAAAGGCTATGTTGCAGTTTGCACACCAGTTCTGAGTAGACAAGCCCAGGGAGGAGAGTGTGGGTGGCAAGAGAGCCCGAGAGGCTGTGGCAGAAGGTGCTGAGGGTGTGGGTACTTGCACCGGGGTATGCTCCAGCCATGGTGTGGGAGTGCCCTGGAAAGCATTGCAGAATAGAATGTTCTGTGACAATGTGTGCAACTTCCAGAAATCGCCCATGAGCTTCAAAGTTGACAGCTGAGCCCAACATGGGATGTCCACAGTGGTGATGAGCCCTGAGAGCTCCCATGGGCTCTCTGCATGCCTACCAGCCAGAGGCACGGGGGAGCATCTAGGTTTCTCTGCTGGGCGCTTGGCTGGCTTGCTGAAAGCACTTTTCTGCTCACTCCGGGCTGCACCTGGCCATGTTGAGTGCGTCATGTCAACAACTGAGACCCTGGGGAGACCCAAAGGCAGCTGCTCAGTGCCAAGCTGGCCCTCTGGGTCTTCTGGCTTCCTCCTCTGGGCCTGAATGTCCACTGACCTCTCCTGGAGACATGACATTTCTGTGAAGGTATTCTGCCTCAGCTCTGAGTGTGCTCTGCAGGCCAGAGGCCTGTCCAGTCGAGGCTCATTCAGTGCTGTTGGCAGACTCAGTTCAGTATAGGCTGCATCTAGGTTGACCTTACTTGCAGCGGCCTCAGAGTCCAGGACGTTCATTTTCTTAAGCAGCACTGGCTGAATCTGCTTGGGTTCCCTGAGCCTCCATCTCTTCTCAACCAAAGGGCTCAGAGAAGCCCCTTTGCTCTCAGCCATGTGATCAGCAGGGCCTGACAGGCTAAGCAAGGTGGATGTTCCAGCAGCCATTAATCTATTGGGTTTTGGGGATCCAAAGGACTAGTCCCTACCCCCAGGAGGAGCTATGAGACAGGAAAAGTCCCCAGGTAATCCTGGACTGGATGTCCTTGATCGCTGGTCTCTGCTGAAAAAGAAAGCAATAGGCAGTGAGGCAACCATTGGTTGTTCAGTGCCCCATGTAGGCGGACACCGGACAAGCCCAGTTTTTCTAGCCTTCCTTTGATGTTTGGGAAGTGGGAGTGGTGGCATCTGAGGAGAAATTAAGAAAAGATGGGCTCCAATAGTTTCGACTCCAGCAGCAGGTAGAGAAAGGTGTCACCCAGAAAGAAACCTAGAGCAGTGGCACCAGAAAAATATTCCGTGGCCCCATGCAAGAAAAGGCAGGGAAAGGGAAGCCACAGAAACAGCTATTGTAACTAACCAGGCCTGGTTCAGAACCACGGGCACTGGAGGGCTAGGGAAGGGTGCTTGCTCTGAGGCAGGAAACGGGATATCCTGGAAGCCTACCAACAACCTGACCCTGCAAAGAGGAAGCCATGTACCATCAGCTCCAGCTCCAGGATCTCCATCTAGCCCTGGCTTAGTGTCCAGAGGATGGGGAAGACACAGCATCAGGAGGTCGCAGTGTGGAAGGTTCATGTACTCATTATTTTGGTTCTTTATGGCATCCCTTCCCTTCCCTGTCTCCTAAACTAGCAGCCCCCTTCCCCACACCTGCCTGCTTCCACTTAGTCTTGTGATCCCTCTGGACCAATCCTTTTAGAGACCTTGCCCCCACTTTCCTCCCAGTCCCATCCAAGCTGTGTATTGCCAGGTTGCCTTTCACTGTGGACCCTACTCTGGCTAAGATCACACGGTGGACTGTTTCAGGGAGACTTCACCTGGGACCAAGCCATCCTCTGAGTCACAAAAGGAAAGCTTCAGAAGGGTCAGAGTCCAAGTGGAGGTGCATGGGAAGCCACATTGGGGTACAGCAGCAGAGGACTAAAGCCCTAATTAGAATCCTGAGGGGTCCCAGTGCAGGATCCTATGAACTTCATTCCCACATTGTGGGCACTAATCACCAAACACCTACTTGGAAGTGGCTTTTACTTCCAGTGGAGATTATAACTCAGCACTGCTTCCTTTGGGAGCTCCAGATTCCCCCTGGTGGGGAGGCCTGAGGGTCTCTCAGGAGACTGCCCATCAAGCCGAGGAATGACTTCTCTCAGCACCCTGCCCTCCTCTACTTTAATCACCATGTTGTCCAGCTGTGGCTCTGGGCACTGCCTTCCCTGGGCAGGAAGAATGTCACTCCTACCCTACTCTCAGGCCCAAGAGAAACAGCCTTTATCAGTGTCGGCCCTCTGTAGCCCCCAGAGGGCACCCAGGTGAAGCATACAGCAAGAGCTCTGGAGGTACTGTCAGAACCGAAAGGTCCCTAAGCCACCCAAAAGGAAGGGAAGATTATTGCTTCTTAGGACAACAGAGCAGACATCTGATAGTGCATGCAGCCCCGCATCTTCCCTCCCAGCCAAGTCCGGTTTCCAACATGTGCCTGTTCCTGGGGTTCTCTACTGCTACTCCGTCCCTGTCTTTCTATAAGTCAGGTCCAGTCATCCCTCTGATAGTGGATCCTGCCCTGCCCCATAACCTAATACATTTCTTCTCTGCTGAGCTGTCCAAAGCCGATGTTTGCTACTTGTATCCAAAGCACCCTAACTGTTCTAGTAGGTGACAACTCTACCCAACTCTGAGGGCCGTGCCTTCAGGACTCTCTCAGGGAGAATGTCAACACAACACACACTCACATGTGCACACGTGTGAGCAAACACACACACAGAGGCTTCCACCCAGTGGCACCAACAGCCCAGCACTATCCCTGCACCTGCCAGCACTGGGACAGCCACTACCGTATTTGCAGAGTATTAACAGCGTCACCTGCCAGCTTGACTCCTCTGATAACTCTAACATGTTTACACCCTGGATAAGGACAGTTTTTCCTGCTGTTTGGCATGTTGATTTTAATTCTTCTTGTCAGTTGTGCTAGGCCACATCAGGTACTGAGGGGCAGGAGCTTGTATAGGCACAAGTGGCCAGAGGGCTGGAGGAACACTTGGCAGGGTGGAGGGGGGCCATGTCTGGCCCTTGCATCCCAATGAGACACAGTCCACTCTCCCGTCTAAAGCTTGAGTCTCCCTGGTCTCCACCCACCAAAACTACTCACTCTTGATGAAACCTACTCATTTCTCCTCTACCCTTCTCAAGTGTGCCAAGTCACTTGACCCAAACCACTGGACATCCACATGCAAATCCACATGGATTCTGACCATGCCCTGGAGGTGCCATAGTTTAGAGGGAACAACAAACTGTAAGGGAGGCACAAAGAAAGCAATGCTTTCTGAGGGAGGTCTTATCACTGTCCTATCTCCATTGGCCCAGCCATGTGGTTCTAAAACTAAGAAACAGAACCAAACCATCTCCTGGCACAGTAATAGCAGAACCAGGCTGGGAGAACCATAATGGTGACTGGACCACCATTCTAGAGTTTTCATCATTGGAAAAAGTTACCCTGAGCCAGTGTGACCTCGAAGTGACTAGGCTCCTGACTCTCTGATACTCTGGGGTTTGTTGGGTAGCTGCCTCATCTTGCCGCCTTCTGCCTCCCATTCGGGGAGCACATACCGTACACAACCCACCTGCACCTTTCTTTCTGAAGTTTCCAAAGAGATTAAACCAGCATCAGTTTTTTGAGGGAGGGAGTTAGAATACAGACACGCAGGAAAAGGAAACCTCAACACACTCTTCTTTGACAAAAGCTTTTGCACAGTTGCTATGGCAAAAAAGGCAAACACAGTTCCCTCCTTTATGAATCTGGGTCCCCAAGTCCCTCATCACACTGTGTACTGCTAAGATGAAGTGGATCACCTCAACATCTTTCCTCAATCACAGTTTCAGTGGGAATGCTAACATCGGACACTATGTTCACCAGTATATTGAGAGTGCAGAGGTGGCCGCAGCCACACCGTTACCTGGAGCAAAGCTGCTGGCCTCTCAGGCTCTCAGGTCTCTACCTGCAAAATTGACTTAAAACATCTCCACAGTCCAGTCCTGATCTCCCAGCTGTAACTAACTGGGATAAATTACTTCTCCCTTTCTCAAATTATAGCGTGTCTGTTTGAATCCCCACCATTAAGCTTCTATTCCATGAGCTTACCCAGACATACATGTACATTCACAGGGGCGCATTCACACACACACACACACACACACACACACACACACACACACACACACTCACTCACACACACAGACACACACACACTTAACATGTAACACAAATACATATACACTTTTATACAAACACACACTCACACATGGGAATGTATACCTATATACACATATGCATGTACAAACATATTTGTACACTTACAACTATGTACACAAACAAGAATTCATATACAAGTATACAAACACTCCCATGACACACTAACACACATGCCCTCTCCCTCTCATCTCACATACTCCTCCAAAGCCAGCTGGATGCAGACAATGCTTTACCCAAGGCTGTTCAAGAACCTGCCTCGAAATTCCCTGAGTTCACTGCATTTGCTCTCACCTCCACGGTAGACCCAATGGCACTGCCTTCATGGTGCAGGCAGCATTTTCCAACCAGAGACAGCTAATCCCAGGAACCAGAATTTTCCATGGTGTGCAAGCAGATGTGACCACCCTCTTCTCAGGGCCATGCAGGACAAAAAGCTGGTGACCAGGATGCTTCATAATATCAAAACTAAAGTCATGATAATCTACTATCCAAGTGTATATAGGTCAACATTTGTGTATAGGCCAATCTATGCATTTGAGTTCACTTAATTTTCACAAAAGCTATGAGGTGAGTTATGTCTCTCAACCCAACTACATTTGTTGCCTACCCATCCCCATGCCGTCATGCTAAACTCTACAAGGCACCCCAGCTTTGGATACCATTGTGAATCTGGAAAATGCTAGATCATTGAGTTAGATATTCTATCCAACCTCATGCCCCATCAATGTCATCATCCCAGTCCTTAAAAAGGGGGGAAAAGAAACAAGAAGGGGGAATGGATAAATGATAATAAGGAGAAATGGAACAGACAAAGCAAACCAATATCTAAAGAAAGGAAGATATGAAGAAGAGCGTGTGTGTGTGTGTGTGTGTGTGTGTGTGTGTGTGTGTGTGTGTGTTTATGTGAGAGTGTACAGGTACTAGCATGTGCATTTGCTGTATAAATGGGATTGTGTGCATCTCATGTATGTGTGGAATCTTTGTCTGCCTCCCTGATGACTGCCTCTGGCTATTCATCAGCACTGCTTGGGGTTAATCATGCAAGCAAGTGCACAGGATTTCTATAAAGCCCACCTCAGACCCTATTCCCACTCTATCCTCCCATGACAGCTGCCAGATGGAAGCCCCTCAAACTGGAATATAGTGTCAGGCAGATATGTCTTACTCCTGCAGAAACCTTGTTGCCTCCATGTGCTTACCTCTCCTTCTGTATGGACTCCAATTCTTCTTTGAATGCTAGCATTTTTCCCAAGGTCAAAGTCAGACTTCTAAGTCTCATCCACCTCCAGCAGCATTCTACATCTCCTTGGTCCCTAAGCCTCTCAGATGGCCACCACAGAGATGTGAGCTCATCTCCAAATCAATCCACAACCCAAACACAGAAGTCTGACTCCTCACATGGTTCTCTGTGCTGCTCCCTTCTCACCCACACCTCCACCAACCTGCACACCTGTGGACTTGCTCTCTGTCCAGATGTTCTCTGGGCAGAGTGGAACTGCCCCTTCCCGTTCCCCTTTCCCCTCTCACATACGCCAGCTGCCCTAGGCAATGGTGGCTCTATGCCGTCCTTGTTCCTTGCTCCAAATCTCGAATGAAAAGACTTGTTGTTGTCCTCAGCTGTCCACAATAGCTTCAGTTCATTCTGGGCTCTCTGTCCTGACAATCTTTATGGGTGCTTCTCACTCCATCATTGTATGTGTTCCACTAAGGGGCTTTCCTTATCATCCTTGGTTCTTTTTGCTATGCTCTCCACAAGACAGCTCTCTGAATTGCACAAACATACTTCAGAACTACTCCATATTCTTCTATCTGGACAAAAAAAAAAAAAGAGAAAAAGAAAAAGAAATTCAAAGACCCTCCCACCATTCTTCAAGACCTCAGATCATACTATGATCCTACGACCCCGAGCTAGGAGATGCCTACTTGTGTTTTCCTCTGGGCTTCTAGGCATCTCCTAGCTCTGGGATATTGGAAACATTGAAGACCTAAAAGCTTTCCAGTATTTCATGGAGAAGCAGAGGTGAGGATTTCCTGGCCACTCCTAGAGGTCTCCACATCCGGCTAAGGCATGCCCTTTGTACTCAAGCAAAGCCGAGTGTATGTTCCCAGGACACAGTCAGTGCCCAGGACTTCAGTGAGGCTAGACTTAGTACTAACCTAGCTTGCCATGTGGACCCACAGGTAGGCAACAGGTCATCACCCCTTGCCCCGTCCCCAGGAATCTGCAAAAACAGAGTCAATGTACACAGAGGCCCAAAACAGTGCTTCATAGGGGCTCTTCTGGCTGGATTCAGGGTTAGGCATGGGCAAGGATGACCAGGACACTAGAGCAAGGAACAGCACTCCAATAAACATCAACTGGCCAAAAAGTAGTGTTATCTGGGGCAGTACTTCAGCTAGAACTACGGGATTGAATTAGCCCTAAGGACTCAGGTTCCAAGACACAGCTTGAGTGGTGGTCTCAGCCTAGCCACTCAGTAGGTGCATGACCCAGGGCAACTGTCCAGGATGTTAATTCCCTTATAAATAAAACTAGAATACTGATCTTTGTTTAAGGATGTTTCTAATTGGATTAAACAGGGGTCTGTGTAAGATAACAATAAAGGAAACATTTGTTCCTGGTACTATTAGAATGGAAAAGCAGATGGCCTACCCTAGCTGGGACTGCACCTCCAGGGCAGCATTCACAAGACAAAGTACATGGCTTATGTATCAGGCTGTTCAACAAGACCCTTTTATACTCAAGCAGTAGCATCATCTAAAGAGAGAAGGGCAGAGATATTTTATAGACATACAGACTACATGATGAAGGAAAATAAAATTTAAAACATTGAAACTCAAGACTTTGCTTTGTATACTTTTTTAATGGCTTATCTGCTTTAAATATAAGTTGCCAACTTCTGGAATTCTGAAAAAGAAACCTGCCAAGCAAAACTAACATGCAATTTTAAACCAGTTGACAGGCATTCCATTTACCACCGCCGTTACCAGTTCTGACTCACTGGAGTCAGTAGTTGGACGGCTTACAAGACAACTGAACTCTCCAATGCAGCGCATGGTTTCACATGTCTAAGCTCCCAGCACACGCTTATTGATCGTTCAGAATCCTTTAGTATGACATTGCAACTCTTCTACTAACCACACCACAGTCCTCATTGACCAAATTCAACTTGTGCTCAGTTTTGTGTGTCTTACTTGCTGCCCAACTTCCCTTTATGTATCAGGGAAAAGTTAAACTGGCTGAATTATCATCAAACAGCACAATAAACTACAAGGTAAATTTAAACTATTTCTAAGAAGCCAAGGTTGCAAATTTTAGTTGGTAAACATATTTGGAAGCAAGCAACTTAGTGTATGTTTTGTATGTGCTTTTGAATATTAAGATATAACATGAATACCATTAAACATGAAATTGTGCCTTGGCCAGGACTAAAACTTTCACAGAGCAACAAAAGTTGTTTTGGTATACTTGTTTTACTTAGTTCCCTAACAATTTAAGCAGGCTGACTTTCCTAGATTTCTTCTTCTTTTCAAAATGTATCTAAGGTAATCTCCAAGGGTGACATGAAACATTTTCACAGTTGTCCTTCTACTGTTGTAGGCAAAACAAAACATACACAACCCTGGGTTTCTATTGTCTTTCTACAACTCAGCCCTGAACACTACCCCCTCGGTACCCTAGAACCTGACAAGCACAGCTTGCCTAGAAGGCATGCATGGCTGGAGCTGTCCTCTAAATGCTGCTGCAAGGATTGGCTTCCCCGTGTGCTGTCCATGCCTATTAGGGAAGAAAATGATGTCAAGAAAAGAAAGCAGCATCCTATCAAAACCAGGCATTTTCTTTCTGCTCGCCATGAAAATTCAGAGGCACCAATTTCATCAGGTATGTATTACATTTCCAGATCTTTGTAAATATCTGTCGGAGAACACATTTGGGATTGGGTCGTGGTTCTTACTGTAGCACTAAGCACAAATCCTGTTGAGAATAATATAGGGATGCATGCATGGAAACATGAAACTAAGACATGCAACCGACACACACACACACACACACACACACACACACACACACACACACACA
>CAJQZJ010014563.1:3040920-3098778 GCA_907164525.1 Lophiomys imhausi | reverse complement strand
CACACACACACACACACACACACACACACACACACACACACACACACCACGCAAACACAAAGTCGGCATAGGTTAATTGTGTGAAGAAAAAACTGGGGGCAGCAGGAAGAGGAAGAAGAGAAGATTTTTTTCTTTTAAGTAAAGAAAACAGGAGTGCAAGGAGCAATAATCGATAAAGATGAAACCTAAAAGAAAAAAAAGTGAGAGAAGAGAGACACAGGAAGAGACAAAATGAGAAAAGCAGAGGATGGACCCCAGACAGTGAATGGGAGAAAGATGTACAAACTGGGGACAGACAGGCAGGAAATCCAGCCCGGTAAAGCTAAGGCAGGACTTGAGAATTCTTCCCCGAGAAGAAGCCATGGGAAAGAGAGGCATCCCGCCGCCCGCTCCCACTCGTGAGTCTATCCAGTAGAATCACAGGAGGCATCTCACCTGGGCTGTCCCGCCGCATCAGCGAAGCATCAGCGAGGCTTATAGGGCTGGTCTGCGGTGAGCTAGCATTGTTGTACTGGGCTGCAGAGCCCGGGGGAGTTCCAGGCCCCGCCTCGGGGGCGGGACTTTGAGGTCCCCAGAGGGCCTCCTTCCCTGGCTTTTTCGGGCGGTGGAGCCACCAGGGACCTAAGACCCTAGAAGCACAGCAGAGATCAGCGCTCAGCTCCTCCGACCTCTCCTTCCTTGCCCGCGAGCTCTGGAGCTTGGCGGACAGCCAGAAGCTCCAGGCTCAGTCCTACTGTGTTTGGAGGTGATGTCTTCTATTACCTCTAAGCTGTTGCGCAGTGCACTGCAACCTCTAGGTTCTTCAGCCCTCCTGGCCGAGGTGCTAGAAGTGATGAAGGCTTGGTGGCACACGAAAGACTGAAATGCCCAAGGATCACCTGCCTGAAATGCCCAAGGATCACCTCCAGCCCTCACCCCACCATCTGCTCTCATCACTTTCCTCTAACCTCTAGAAGAGCTGAGGCTCTTTTTTTTTTTTTTTTTTTTTACAGCAACCTCCTGGCCTTCATTGGAAGAGGACCAGTTGCCTTCCCACCTTTCCAAGTTGTGGATGGCAGCGAGGTCCCTGGCTGCCAACAATCACCAAGTGTCCTCTAGGTAACTACCCTGGAAGGATGGGTGGAGTGAAGCAGGAAGGGTCCCTGTGAACAAGATAGCTGAGAATGGGTGCCAGTTAGACCATGTTCTACATGACCTGGAATTTCCACTGTTGTAGGTTCAGGGGAAGATGGGGTAGAGTTAGGGGCAGGTGGTGCAGTTGCAGCACTCCTGTGTGTGAGTCCTGATGTTTGAACCTGCGTTGCTAAGCATCTTGAAGTGCAGAGGAAAAGGAAAACCCTCCTAAGTCCCCAGCTTCTTCTCTCATTCTTTCATTTACACAATTGTTCTGGAACCTTTCCCAGGGTAGGGAGATCTGTCACCAAAGTAAATAGGAGGTGGGTAACGCTGGAGCTGGACATACCTCAAAATCATGGGTCTTAGTCAGTGTTCCACTTCTGTGAAGGGATACCATGACCAAGGCAATTCTTATAAAGGAAAGCATTTAATAAGGCTTTCTTACAGTATAGGAGGCTTAATCCATTATCATGGCAGAGAGTATTGCAGCATGAAGGCAGGTGCTGAAGCAGTAGCTGAGAGCTACATCCTGATCCATAGCCAGAAAGAGAGAATCAAGGCCCATCCCCAGTTACATACTTCCTCCAACAAGGCCACACCTCCTAATCCTTCTTATCCTTTCAGATAGTCCCCCTCCCTGGTGACTAAACATTTAAATATATGAGCCTATGGCAGTCATTCTTATTTAAACCACCATAGTGATGTTCCCTCAGCAAATCTTTTTGTTTTATAGAAAGAAGCATAGAAATTAGGCCCCTGACCACAGCTTCAGGTGCCCACGTAGGCAATCATCAACCTCAGAGTAACACACTTTAAAAGCCACTAAACTCAAAATATGGATTACCCAGGAAACACTAAGTGTCAACACACAGTACTCATGGACATCAGTCTGTAAGGTCTTCAGAATGCCTTGAAAAACAATGCACATATTTAAAATTGGATGTCCACTTGCACTACTACTGAGGAGTGAGCACAAAGTGAAGGTATCTTCAGAGGCACAAAGCCAGGGCATACCACCAGTGTTGGAGAAAGAGCTAAGAAATACAAAGAGTTGAGAAGATGCTAAGCTGGGTGAGTGATATGTTTGGAAAGCTCTCTGAAAAGAAAGTAGGGAAGGAAGGACTGGGGAAGACGAGGCTTCAAGTGTACTTGAAGCCAGTGTACTACCTCCATATCACTGGGCCCAGCCATTGGCTAGAAGCTGTCTGAGAGGGTGTCTCCATGATGAGAATGTGTCATGGAGTGTGAGTATGGTGCAGATTCTCATAACATTCCTTTCCAGTTAGAGAGAGAGAGAGAGAGAGAAAGAGAGAGAGATCTGAATGATGACATTGAATGACACTACACACAGAGAAGGGGATCTAAATGGTGGCATTGAAACACACACACACACACACACACACACACATACATGGATCTGAATGGTGCATTGAATGACCCACACACACACAGAAGGCCAGTTCAGTCCAGATGGTGACAGAGAATGATGCACTCAGAATGGCAGGTAAAACTCATTTTGTCAAACTGTATACATTTAGAAGAGATATACTTAATAAAACCACCCAAAAGTAAAATAAGAAAGGATCATAAATGATAGGCAGGGCAGGGAGAGTGGACAGATGAGAAGAAACAAGAGTCTTCAACACTGAAACTATTCTTAGGGCTAAGAGAACAAGTTCTTAATGGAAGGGCTTCATTCTCCAAGAAAACAGCAAACATTCTAAACATGTACACATCTACACATAAATGCAAGTGATGCCTGAAAGGGGTATTTTGTCAAATTCTCCATTACACTGGGAAATTGAATACAACGTGTGCCAAAATTTAGAAGATTTAAGCAGCAAGACAGCTACTAAGCTCTATTCAATGAGGCTGCCCCGACTCATATGTTAAGATAAATTCCCTCTTCCCCCAAAAAAATATTAAAAGAAACAGTACTGCATAATCAGTTTATCTGATCACTATGTAACTAATGTGGAAATCAATGGCAAACGCACACACACACACACACACACACACACACACACACACACGCACACACACCTGAAACTTTAAAGCATACATATAACTATGTGTCAAAGGGAAAATCACTCAAAAGAGCACACATCAAAATTTTAAATATGCCATGAAAGAAGAAATAAGGTTTTTAACCCAAAATGTTTATTTTCACAGAAAAGAAGGGAAGACATAAATGAGCTAGAAATCTGACCAAATATATTAGAAAGTGAATAGCAAAATAAATCTCAAGAAACTGAAAAGGAGAAGCATTTTAAAAAGCAGTGTATATGTTAAATAAAAACAGAAGGACACTGGATCTTTACATCCTGGGCTCCAGAAGTTTCTACTATTGCAACCAAGGCAGAACTGGCAGCAACAGACACAATTCAAAAGCTGTCAGATCACCAAGACCTCCATCTTGTCCTGGGGAGGCAAATGCCTTCCAGTCCAGCCTCCAAGTGGCCCTTGGGGAATAACCATTGCTCTCCTCGTTACTATACTATCATAGAAGCTATGGGATCCCATCCCAGTCTCTGCAGGAGAACAAACAAGGCCATCAAACCCCAGCCCACAGCGCTCTGTGCCTGACTTACTTCCTGAAGGCAAGGCGGCCACTGTAGGGCTTCTGGCTGTTGTACCATCGTCTTTGACCCCAGTTAGGTCTTTGATACTCCTCAACCCACTGGCTACCAGAGACCGCCTTCTCAGACATCTGGGCAGCCTACCCAGGGCCTATTACCACTGCAGTGGCCTCTTGCTCAACTGCCCAAAGCATCCTTTCCTTTGATGCCTTAAGCATTTGGTTGCTTCCTGTCCTATCAGGAGTCTAATCCACCTGGGTGTAGACCTGGGTGTGACCCTTAGGCCCTTCCTGGCTGTCCAGGGAGAGAACGGGGACTGGATCTGAAAGAGTGGCCTGAATTCCTTCCTTCCTGAGTAAACTGAAGCACAGCACTAACGCAGCCAGCGGAACGTTAAGGAAGTCCTGACTGGCCTCCAAGAGCTTCCTTCACCCGTGTCAGCATCCTCACAGCATGCTGGGCTGTTGGTGTCCTGGGCAGGGTGCACTCAGGGTTGTTGAGGTACCCAAAGCATCTGTTGGTGACAAAACAGAGGCTCTCTGGTCTGAGATCCTTCTGATATCCTTGGCTTACCTTCTCTCACCTTTCTCCTTTGAAATGATGGTTGGGGGGGGGGGGTACATGGTCCTAGACTCCCACGTCAGGTCAGCAATCTGCCCCCTCCAAGATAATTCCATCCTTTGCTTGGCCCAGGGACAAACATCTGAGAGGCCTGAACAGATCTTGACTCCTTGATGTCTAGTACAAGTTGGGTGGGTGAAGTGTGAGCCCTTGGAAATGACAGCAACATTGGTCCAGATCTTCCATAGAGTGGCTGTGAGGCCCAAGAATACTCTCAATGGTCATCCTGTGACCTGTGCCTTACCTTCTCCCATGAAAACCTGCTGTAAGGTCCAGTGGGGTTAACTCCCATCCTAGGATGGACGGAAAGGCTATTGACCCAAGTGAGGATGTGAAGTATCTTCGAGCTACACGCAGGTGCCCTGGGCACACCATAAGTTGACATACTGCTAGGCAAAAGCACCCCAATGTTAGGAAGTGTACTTCTAAAAGATGGCCACAGGTCAATCTAATGGAGGCAACTCCTCAGCTGAGGCCCCCTCTTTCCAGGTGATTCTAGTTTGCATCAAGTTGACTATAAGATCTAACAGCATAGCTTCTCAGAGGCACTCTGGGAGTGGGTCTGAAAATGGGGCTAAGCTGAATTTCTGAGTCATCCTGACAGGTTCAGCACACTGGTGCAAGATCCACAGCATAGCAGCTTGTTGGCCTCTCCTGTCCACTCCGTGTCTAGCATCTGGGTAGTCATGTGGACAAAGCTGGCGCATGGGGCACAGCACTCATGAAGCATATATGAAAGTGATAAAGGACACAATGAAGATTTGTCTCTTCCAGAGATATGTAGAGCATCCTTGAAATCTACTGGACTTAGGAGTGGCAGAGTGGATCTGGAAAGAGACCTGGTCTTGGTTCTGGAGTGGTCTGCCTCTGACTATGACACATCTAAGACAGTAGTAGCCTGAAACTAGAGGCCAGGGTAATAGGGTTCAATAGATGAGAAATCCAAATACTTTATAAAAATTGAAGAAAGGATACTAAAATAGTCTTTGTAACTCAAAAATTGGGAGAAAGGAGGTTTTACAGAAATGTTTTCACATGAACATACACCCTGCCCCTTTGGGACAGAGAAAGATAGAGTTGTCAGAAATACTAGTGGGCCTTGTCTGGTCACATGACATGAGAGAGCCCTGTTTTCTGGCAGGTGCAGCAGAAGTACATCTCAAGGAGAGCATCTCATGGCAGATTTGCTAATGAGCAGCAATATGTTCCAATCTATTATTTCTTTTTATTAAAATCCTAACCCCAATACACAGAATACACCAGAAAAAAAACTCTTAGTCTTGGCTCTGTGGTGGCTGAGAGGTCCTCTACATAGGTGAGAGTGACTATGAGGCACTGGGAGTGGGGGGAGGAAGGGTGACCGGCAACAACCTGGGGGGAAGCCTGGAGCAGCTAGGTGGGAAATGGTGGCCCTGAGAGCAGGAGGGTAGAGACTCTTGGCTAGGTGGCAAGGAGACCCTGGGGTTGCTGGACTCCTGAGCACCAACTTTGCCTGGCTCCTGCAGGAAAGAAGAGACAGAACAATGAGATACCACTGCAACTAGGCCCTGAGGCTACAGTTGCTTGGTTGGGTGCTGGGGAACACCACAGCACCCCAGGGCAAGCTAGAGGGCCCCTTCTTCTCCCCTGGCCCTACCCTCCCACTGGCATTCTCCTTCCAGATCTGGCACAGGTATCAGAGTCTGAGTGGTATGGAGACCTGAAAGATCTACAGGTTCTGACCTTGAGAAAATTTGTTTCTTTGTGCCTTACCCAGCAAAAGGATTTCTGGGAATGAGACTAAGGATTTAGGGTGGGGAGACATGCTAGAGATGGGAGAAAGCATATGCAAGCCCTAGCAGGAGACAATACCAGGGATGATACAGGCAGCAGCTCCTGGAAGGCTCTGCCTTGCTGGCTTTGTAGGTAGAGAAAGGGCCCGGCACTATGAAACGCTGAAGTTCTAGTTAGTGGTCAGAAAGGGCAAGGGAATTGGCTCTCCCACAGCCTCAGTAACTACGGGTTCCTGGAAACAACTTGATTTTAGCTCACTAAATGAAGACATTCCATACTTCAGTGAGTAAAGTCTGTCTATGACAAGTACAGGGGACCACACATGCTCTGGGGGCAGGAAGTGGTGGTGAGTCCAGGATTATTAACATGTAGATTGAACCACGGCCATTCAAAGGGAAGGACACTGTTCTTTTTTTTTTTTTTTTTTTTCCATAAGATTTAACTCCTTTATTTACAAGGGATTGAATATAGGGGGTGGCAACCACGACATACAAAGGAAGTGGTAAATAATGTATTAAGTTATTCTGAACTGAATTGAAATGTTAATATATTCACACCTGGTTCCTCTATGGATTAAATTATGATAATCAGATCAAGGAGGAAAAGAAATAGCTTTTGTAGTGAATTTTAAATTTTTTTGGAAAGTATAAAGTAGAGTGGCATTTAATGCAAAATATATCTTTTTTGGGGGGGTAATTGGTTTTAAATGGACATTTTTACACCCATGCCTTATTTTAACTTACATTACCAATATCAAGGTGAGTGGCATCACCATTTACAGTTTCTCTTTGGGTTTTAAGCAACTTGACCAAAACATGTTTGAGCAGTTAGACTGCAAGGGAGGATGGACTGAGACCTATTAGTAACTGTAAAAATGGCTGCAAACACCAAAACAAAGTAAAACCGAGGAATGACTGCAGCTTCAAGCATTTGTGCTGAAACTCCAGAACCAGGGAGCATGGAGATTATCCACCAAGTACGTCAACTTTATATTATGACTCTAAAGGGATCTGGACGGGACCTCAGAAAACAGCAGGTGAACTACTGGGATGAAAATTGGGGCTGGATACCAATTTCTAAAGCAGCTTATACTAGTTTGTTTGGTTTTGATTTTTCGAGACAGGGTTTCTCTGTGTATCTGTGGCTCTCCTGGACTCATTTTGTAGACTAGCCTGGCCTTGAACTCACAGAAATCCACCTGTCTTCCTCCTGAGTGCTGGGATTAAAGGCATGCTCCACCACCACACCCGGCAATTACAGACAGCTGTGAACTGCTTTGTGGGTGCTGGGATTTGAACCTGGGAAGGACATTGTTCTTTAGCATAACAGATGCAAGAAATGTTTTGTGTCAAACAAAAAAAGCCAGGTGGGAGATAAACAACCAGTCTCAATACACCTGCCTCTCAACCTTCCCCACCCAATTCTGCACAGTCCCAAGACTGTCTCCAGCACACATCATCCTGGAGGTTCTGAGCCACACAGACTCCATTCATTGCACATTTGCTTATCTGTCTCTCTGACAGTTTCTCATGCCCAGATAACCATCTGAAGAGTCTGTACTGGGCCTTTTATAAAAGCCTCCCATGTCACTCACTCCAAGTCAGATGAGAGGGGCTGCTTCTAAGCTTCTCTCTGATTTGCTGTCTAAGTAAAGGGGTCAGCAAAACCAAATGCTGCTAAGTAACCCTACCTCTACCCACCCTCTTCATAACAGCAAATAGATTTTTGCTAAGGAATGCAGGGTGCTCAGCTATGAAGTTGGCTCTTCAACCACTCGAGTGGTTCTTCATCCACACAAGTGTGAGCTTCCTACTCTGCCTGGACCCCCATTATGCCCTGTGTACCTGTCTGTCTCAAAATAATCTTTCATTTTTATAGAAGCTCCATAGAGTATGCAGAAGACACTTGCTTGGAGCTGTCATCAACTGTAGGCATGTGAGTGACCAAAGATCCCGATGCCATTGTCATTCCTGGGACCCTCTCTTACTAAGGTTACCCCATCTCTCCTTCAGATTCTACCCTGATGCCCTCTCCAATCCCTGCCCTACTGGGCATTATCTGAGACAAAACAACTTCTCTGTGTCCCAACAGATATAATCCCTAGCTTTTTGAGTGAGACCACCATCTTCTCTCCACCTTGCTTTAGGTTCCACTGCCCCTTCAGGCCTCATGTTCCCTCTCAGACTGACTACAGTACAGCTTCCACTCTCCACGGCTGAAGCTACCCTTGAATAAGTTCCTCTCAGAAACATCCTCCAGAAATGTTCCCATGATGCACCTGGCTCTCCAGGTCCTCCAATGCCAGGCTCCCACCTTCAGCATTTACAGCACCAACTACCATACAGACCCTCAACCCTACCTTACTCCTCTGGCTAGCTAGATCTTTCTGCCCTTCCCCGCCCATTTTGCCCATCCATACTCCTGCATCCCTCCACCGTGACAGAGCCTCTCAGTCTATTCTGTATCCTTCAGGTCACCCCTTGCCAGACTGGAAGAAGCACTCTAGTCTGAAAGTCAAAGCACATGGGTGGACCGTCTTTCTGCAACACTAAAGTAAGGCAGTGTGTCTCGGGCTCTGACTGAGAGTCTCTCCTTCTCTGCCCCTCCCTTTCACTCTCTCTCCCTCTCTCCCTCTTATATACACACGTACGCATGGAACCTCTTCCTAAGACCTTGCACTTGTGATATGCCACATTCCTGGCTCAAAAGCAACCAGAGCAGCCATAGGCCTTGGACTAGAGAAGGCAGAGGGGATATTTCTTTCCATCTTCCCTCCAGGCTCAAGATAGGCTTCACCACCCACTCTAGCAACCACTGTCATGTAGACCATAAACTGGACAGACAGAGCCCAGGAAGCACCATTAGGATAAGGCATACCTGAAGTAACCATGAAGCGTGACGTTATTCATATCCCCTGCACCAACATAAAAGCTGGGCGTAACGGTGTATGTTTTAAACCCCAATACTGAGTGGGGCATGGGCAGATCCCATGAGATCACTGGAAAACCAGTATAGCAGAAAGAGCAAGTTGAAGGTTTAGTAAGAGACCCTGTCTCAAAAATTAAGCCGGAGAACAATTGAGGAAGACATATAATATTGCCCTATATTTGCTCATACTCAGGCAAGTATACTTGCTTGTATGTGTACACATGTGCACACACACACACACACACACACACACACACATGCACACACACAAGGAAGGATCTTTAATTTCTGATAAATTTGGTCACTATTGGTCAGACAGCATTGTCAACCTTGTCCAGAGTGACCAGACATTTACTTCATGGATACCATGTATAGGCAGGTCATGAGCACCCATTCTCACATCTTGGGCATTCTTCCTCAGCTCGTACTGGGACATGATTCTGAGCTGCAGTCCCAGAAAGCTATCATCACAAGCAAAAGTGGTGGCCAGTCTGCCCCTTGGGAGTGGCCTTGGATCCCACTCACCTGGTCATGATACTGAAGCCATGTCAATGGCAAATGGTGGCAGCATGAGGGAATGAAGTTGCTCACAGCCACGTTTCCCTGAAAAACAGATACATATGGTCACGAGGAAGAAGCAGGGCACGGACTCTACCCCCAAAGGCACAAGGATCCTTGTCTCCTAGGACTCTGTGCCCATGGAATTCTGACAAAGAGCCCAAGTGTGCTTCTGAGAGAGGATCTTACAGCCATGAATACCTGGGTTTGTCACTGTTTCAGAATCTGAGACACAACAGTGTTTCTGTGAGGAGAGAAGCCAGTAGCTGGCTTTGGAGAAGATTAGGGGCTGGAGGGGTGTTTGATAGCATGCAGAGGTCTTTAGGGGAGCCACGATATGGGCACAGACCTAAAGAGGGGCTCTGGGAACAAGGAAGATCTGAACCTAGGGCCACACAGGAGAAGTAGGGAAGTGGCATATATCTTTCTCCGTGACAGGTGGCACAGTCTAAGGCAGAAAAAGCATAGAGGACAAAAGAGCCTTAGCTCTAAGGGTTGGGAACTCCAAAACCTCAGCTTTAAAGTTCAGACTAAATGGGCAATGTGGTAGTTGGAGCCAGACACTGTATGCCAGACTAGGCCTGTGGCCAGTGGCCTTCTCTTTCTCTAAAGAACCTATATTGACTGCTTTTCATGTCATAGGATGGAGATAGACAGGACTGGGTTTCAGCTACCCTGGGAGGCAGAAGAACTAAAAGCTTCCAGAAGGAAGAAGGGTTCATCAGAGGCAGGACCAAGGAGGAAGAGAACAAAGCTAAGTAGAAACCAGGGATGAGAACCAAGGCTGCTGCCAAGTCAGCTTCTCCCTCCTTCAGGCCTGGACCTCCTAGGTAAAGGAAGGAGACTTGAACTTTTTGCCCATCAGAAGTCAAGTCTATAGAGTTCTTGTGACACCTGCTAGGGTCTCCATGGCAATCCTCTTCTTCCTAGAACTCTTTGCCCCATCTTGGCAGTAGAATAACTGACTCAGCTCTTTTCCATGTGCCCAAAGAACTTGGAACTAGTTGGTCAGGGGCCCTGTACTTTCTCCGGTTTCCATGGCAAGAAAAACTATTTTGGGACTGGTCTCTCCTTTTTAAATTGTCCCTAGATTTGTAAGCCTCTTTGTCATTAAGTATGTCTTGACTTATTCACCCACATCAAAGACACTGTCAGAGCTAAGAAAATGACCCTGGAGATCAGAAACTGGTCAGATAAGGCAGTGGTCACTGTCCCAAAGCCTGGATGCTGCCAAAGAAGACGCTGGAAGAGGGAAGGTGGGGTGGGACCCTCCTGCAAGATCTCCACCTCTAGGATAAGGGGGAGTCTACATATCATTGTTCTCAGATACATAGCAAATCAGACCCTGTTCTCTAGAGCTGTGCCCTCCCATACCCAGGAATCACAGTCTCAGAGGGACCCTCTCACCTCCGTGTCTCTGCTCACACACAGGCCAGAACAGGTGCAGCAGCAAATGATCACAATGGGGGATGGGTTTACAGGTGGGGGAGACACTGAAGCGGGGGACTGTTTCTTCTTTCTGAGCTGATAGGAGAGAGAGAAAACTTGTCTGGTGCTTGTCTGTGCCAGGCACAGCACCTGGCACCATGGGTCCTCCCAGCTATGGTTGTGGGGTGAATGGAAGGATGCATCCCACACTAGAAGTAGGTCTTCCTCAGGAAGAAAAGCAGAAATCCCCTCGCCCAGTTTTCACATATGGAGCTTCACGAAGTACTAACTGCCCCCTTCTGAGCCCTTGGCTCTCCTGAGTCCAACTTTGCTGGCAGAAGTCTGGCAGGTTGCTGTACAGTGGGCCAGTCCTAGCAGGTAACTGTCCCTTCTGTCTTTGACCTTTGCATAGTCTCCTCACCCAGGCCAGTCTGCAACCAGCACAGTCCCACTGAGACAGGGAGGTTGCTCCTATTATACCCCAAACAAGGCTCCACCTGCCCCAGACTCTATGACTTCCGGTCCTCATCCAATGTGAGCCACAGATGCTTACCCACCTCATTCCTGGGGACACATCCCTCACAGTTCAGGGTTAGCTGGAACTCACCCTCCTCATCCCTCGGGTCCCTAGGCTGATCTCAGCCACCCTTTCCACCATGCTGGGAGACAGGGATGAAGACAGATCTAAAGGAGCCAAAAGACCTACAACATGGGCATGGGGATCAGGGTTTAACAGGAATGAGAAACAGGGCTCTTTTCAGAAGGCTCTGCTCTCAGAAGTCCAGCTACAACATCAATATCAGAGTCCTTTGAGGTCCCCTGAAAACCACCGACTCCACAGAGACAGCTGCTCATACTGAAGCAATTCCCCAGGATGCTGATTGTATGGCTAAGGCAGAAGGTTCTAAAAGTCTGGTAGGACACTGTCATTGAGTGATGTCACTGTGAGCCCCTTTGAGATCCTCTACCCGTCTTCATTTCAGAGTACAGATGAGTCTTCTGAGGCATCTTTTGAAGGCCATTGTCATTAGCAATGTGACAGTGTTGGCATCCGAAGCATGACTTACCTGTGGTTGGGGCTTAGGTGGGGTCAGCTCAACAGGCTGGAGGGAAAAACAGACAAAAGAAGCTGGTGTGTGTAGACTGGCCTCTGTCTCAGTTCTGCAGATAGGGGACCCTGATCTGGGGCAGGAATGTACATATCCTGGAACTTATGTGAGTGTCCATGCCTGTGTTGGTGTACCCAGCAGGTCCCACCTGCTCTACTGGAGCCCCCCCCCATCCTTCTCTGCAGGTGGGCAGTGATGAGCAGGTGAAGGTGCCAATCCAGGAGAATCCCAGCAGCTGAATCACTGCATACCTTGCTCTAGTCTTATCTACATCAGAGCCCATACCCTTTCTCATCCTCTAAGACAAGCTGTATCTTGGTCTCCTCTGACCTCCAGGCTGGTCTTGGCTTTCTCTACTGTCTGCTCCCCTGGATGGAGACGGGACCTGACAGTTCTGTCTTTGTGCTCTGTCATCGCCAGGGACACATGCCTCTTGGATGGTGGTGCATGTTCCTGGGCCCCAGGCTGAGCATGCAGGGGCACTCACCGGAAGACAGCACAGTTGCCAGAAACAACCAAACAGCATTATACTCAGCAACAGGGCCAGGATTATAGGAACAAAAATGAATCTATTGGTGCTTGGCTTCAGTTCCTCTGTGAACAATGGGATGATGCCGGTGGTGGTGGTGGTGGTGGTGGTGGTGGTGGTGGTGGTTGTCGTGGTAGGGGTGATTGTGGTTGTAGATGGAGTTGTGGTGGTGGTAGTTATTGTAGTAGTAGTTGTAGTTGTGGTTGTTCTCCGTCTTCTAGTGGTTGTAGTTGTGGTGGTAGGTGGGATAGTTGCACCCTGTAAGAAGGAAACTTATATGCCACACCACCTCCAGAAACACATCCCACAGAGACCTGGAGCCATTGTGCAAAGGCCTCTTAGGTGTCTGCCACTTGGTTTCCCGTTTCTCTTATCTCCTTTATTCCTGGGCTTCTCAGAACTGATGGACAACCAGAGGTCCCACTTCTGGCCTTCTCCAAGGTTTTTGGCAAGGTAAGAATGGTCCAGGATCCTCCATGGTCTGAGGATCATGACCTTCACTATGGCCACTGTCATGGGCACTTGGCAAGCTCAGAGTTCACAATCTTAGCTCAGGCTCAGGCCACAGAACTTCATGATCAGAGCAACTCTCTCAGTTGTCTCTCAGAGGGGCTGCAGTCTTCCCATCTCTACTGAGTCAGAGGCTTGCTAAGCACAAGGACTGTAGAAATAACTGAGAGGTGGTGCTTGGGACCCAGCAACCGCTTCACTGCAAGCAGAGACCACGGAACCAATGACAGCTGCTACTGGGGAGTGAAGATGGGCCTTCTCTTCTTCGGTGCTTCTGCCTGGGAATGTTAGTGGGTGAGGGTCTAATGGGCAGATATCTGAGTCCATCCTCCCAGCTTATGGGTGGATATGATGAATATGGGCAAGCCTAGAGATGTCACTCAACTCTATGGTGTTCTCATAAGCTGAGAGAACCTTTCTTTTCCAGGGTACTCTCTCCTGTAACACTTGCACTGAACTCACCTAACAGGCTTGAGGGCAGGGGGCCTAGAGTATTTTGGGGGTGCCACATTAGTGGCTGGGGCTCCCTTTCTTGTCACAAACACCCTGAATGCAATGGTGAAGCTCCTGTATTTCTGCACCTGGGACATCCATTGTGGAACGGCCATTTGCCCAAGACATTATGGAGAGGCACTAACAGACAGCTTGGTGGATGCTCCACTAGCCCTTCTGGAAACAGGACTGGGTCACTGAAGTTGCTTGTGTGCACAACTGCCCTTGGGGCCTGCCTAAGACCCCTCTGCTTTGATCTACCAGTTAGATCTGCCCCAACCAACCAAAGGATCTGCACAGATGGGATTGTAGCCCCACCCAGGTACTCACACATAGCTTGCTGGCAACGAATACACTGTTACTCAGGAAGTTTTTCCCATTGTCCAGGCTGAGTTGAATATGGATCACCCTAACACAGAGACAGACATTGAGAAACAGCCTGGTGACAAGGTCCATGGGCTTGACTCAAGGGATAACCTCAGTTTTTCTCATGCTTATATTAAAATGCAGGCACTCTGAACTGCTGGAGAGTGGACTTGTGGGTAAAGAGAGTTCATTTCCCTAGGAAGTAGGAGTGAACCTCTGGCATGATAGTGACAGGCTGCAGATTGGATCATGAGAGGTACCTACATCATATGGTCTTGTGGCAAAGAGCTAAAACCTTAGGGAGGTAAGCATGGTGTCACCATGCTTGCTTGTGCCAGAGTTTGCTCTCTTATTGCAGAGATAGTGAGCAAACACATTCTGACCCTCAGCCCCATCATCTCCTGCATCCTGCCCTCAGTAGAGCCTGGGCACTGTGCACCACTAGGTCAGGTGGAAGGCTACTTGAGCCCATCTGTCGGCAGATAGGCGCTCTACAGTAGAGGGGACATCTCACGTTCCACACTTCACTGGTAAACACTGACCAAGGACCACTTACTTTCCTGGTCTGTCTACAATTGGTCCAGGACAAGTAACAGTCGTCCTGGTTAGATTGATGACTTTGAAATCTGAAAGAAAATGATAAAATTATCAATGGATGTGTCCTTCCACCACTGCTGTTTCCCTCAACCTGTAGAACTGATATTATGACCGATAAGCAGCGATCTCCTTCTGACCTTCTTCAATCCAAAGACTACTGGTGAGCCCAAATTCTGCTCATCACCCAGCACCAAGCATCACTCTGGTGTCCAACAGAAGCAGACACCAGGAGCCCCTGCACCTCAGGACTCACTGATTGGGAACTGAGATCACCGTTGTCCTTCATAACCTAAATGCACACCCATTCATGCGTACACACATGCACACTTGTGCACACACACACGCATGCATGCACATGGATTGGGGAGATTCTGTTTGTAAGAGAAAATATGTGGCATTTGTCTTTCTGGATCTAGCTAATTTTGCTTAATAGTGTGATCTTCTATCCATTCTCCTGAAAAAAAAATGACATGATTTCATTTTTATGTAAAGCTGAAAAATCCATTGTGTATATGTGGAAATAAAGAAATCAGACAGGGAAAGGAGAGAAAGGGGGTTTAAATAAGTGAAAAGATAAGTAGGGAGGTGTAGAAGAAAATTATGAACAAGGGAGAAGAAAATGACATCAAATTAGTAAAAGGGAGAAAGAAACGTGCAAAATTCCCAATAATGAGAAAGCTTGAAAACAAAATTATATAAACTAAGGAGGAAAATAAAAACTAAGTCATGAACAATATGTCATGGGGTTTAAATAAAAACAGTTTAAATTTAAAAGGTGGAGTCAAAATATACCAAATCTGTGGTAAATAGCGGGGGGAAGACTTCCCACTACGGGGGGAAGACTTCCCACTACCCTAAGACAAAAAACTATAGTCCACTGAGGGATGCTGAGAGTGGGAGGGAGAAGAAGTGCCACCCACGGAGAAGGAGGTACATGATTGTCCAGTGCCAAGTACTCAGCCCTGAAATCATGTACATGCAATGCTGAATGGATCCAGCAGGTTGGAACCATATATAAATATATATATTGTACATGCAATGCTGAATGGATCCAGCAGGTTGGAACCATATATAACAATTAAAGAAGAGGAGCCCAGGAATTTGAGTGGAAATGATTCAAAATTAAGAATAAATTAGAAAGTTGTCCAATAATAAAATATATAAGAATTAGATGAATGCAGGGCAGAGAATAAAAATGAAAACATGATTTTTTTAAACATTAAGCTTAAAAGAATACTGGTGAGAGTGTCAACGAAGGAGAAGGTATTCCAGGTATTCCAGGCCCCTTCTTTTCACTTGGACACAGAACCTCTAGCCCCAGGTTCCAGCAGGACAGTCGGGGAGTGGGGAGGCTTGCCTGAGGAAACAGTAGTCCCACTTACCTTTGAAACTTGAGTCTATATCACTGAAAATGAACCTGCAAATTACTTCTTCCTTCCTCATGGCAAAGTCAAAGCCAAATCCACGAAGCACCACCGGGCTTGACTCTGTGAGGACAAGGTGCAAGCCATGAGGAGAGCTGCATCCTCCAATTCTTTCTAACTTTACAGGGCTGCCCACTGCCGAAAATGGCCTCCATCAAGGGAGAATCCGTGTGTGAAGCAACAATTGTATTGGCTCGCACTCCCTGACAAGCTCCTTTTCACAGCAGTGGGGATGCTCTCTGACACTGGTACCAGTATTCAGGAGATACAGCGGCAGGCAGTGGGATGGTTGTTCCCACAGGAGCCAGCTAAGGGTTTTCTCAGCTCTTGCCCCTGCACAACCTCCTCAGCTCAGATTAAGCTCATCCCTGTACCCTGTGCACTTTAGGTGCACAAGGGTAGTTGACCAAGGACTCTCCTCCCTCTTCAGGCTCCCTGGAAAACAAGTTGACCCCATCTTAGCTGTAAGAAACAGCCCATTCTGCTTCATTTGGGGTGCCGGCTCTTGCCTGGGCTTCCCTCCAAACAACAGGGACCCTGTATGTGGCAGGTTCACATAAGATAGCCAACAGTGTAACAAGTCCGTGGTTGAACCAATGTCTGGAGACACATATCTCATTGAAAATAACTCATGTTTTCATCTGGTCTTGTCACAGAGGCCCAGACACCAAAGCCTTTTTGCCCACATGACAATCAGAAAACATGCAGCCATCAGGACAACTGCATGGCTGGGCTCCTTTACCCAGAAGCAGAAGAGAGCCTGAAGAGTAGGAAGGCTTCTTTCCTTCACTCCTTCACACAGAAATCTCCTCTCTCTTATACAGTATGGGGAAGGACAAAGGGCAGCATAGAGCCAAGCAGAATATAAATATAAAGATTGGATTCTGTCTTCAGCATCTGCTGTCTTCTAGGCGCTGCACCTGTCACTACCCACTCTGCCCACTGTCTCTAATCTCACTAAAAGCCTGTGAGTGGCATTTCTATCCATCAGAGAATACACTATAGCTCCTGTAACACACTTTGTCCTA
The DNA here is from genome assembly GCA_907164525.1 of Lophiomys imhausi. Classification (NCBI taxonomy): domain Eukaryota; kingdom Metazoa; phylum Chordata; class Mammalia; order Rodentia; family Muridae; genus Lophiomys; species Lophiomys imhausi. The sequence continues at coordinate 3,081,720 of CAJQZJ010014563.1, read as the reverse complement.
AGCCAAGTGTCATAGGTCACAGAGTTCAGATGTGATCATTGTCCTGTCTGCCTAAGCCTAGAGTAGTAGGACTCCATAGGAGAACCCTGTAACAGATAACAGAATCCAGCTGCCTGGGCTGGGGAAAGCAGAGCAACCCAGGCCTCCCCGTCCCATCTTCCTTTGCAGTATGCAAACGCCAGCCATGTGGATACCAAGCCTGAAAGTGCCATGATTCTGACAAAAGGAAGCTTTCTCCCAAGACCATACAAATGTGCAACCTCTGTATGCTGACCAGGGACACCGGCATGTCCCCTTTCACAGATGTCGCCCTTGTCAGTTCCAGTCCTTGGGCTCAGGCACCTACCACTCCAGTGCTCATGTGAAGTGAACATAGCTGTCTTTGTAGACATATTTCGGTCACCAAGATTCCCTAGTGTTTCCAGTTACGCAGTGAATAGCCTCTGTTCTCGATTCTGTCTCTTCATTCCTCAACATGATTGCCATGCTATTATCCTCATTTTATGAGTGTGGAATGCCTGACTTTTCTGGAAGGAACTGAGCTTCTCTGGATGGTGGTTCCATCTGGGTTTCCTTGAGGGTTTTGTGCCCTTTTCCTAACTCAATAATTATACTTTTGTTATGAGACAAATACACAGTAGTTGTACACATGCTGCTATGCCATCACAACATGTACTTTGCAAATGTACATTATAGTATACCCAAATCATAGTCACCCCATACATGCTCACTCCCATATACACACATATCACACTTATCCGTATTCCAACATACATACCATCTATGTACACATTATACATCCAAAATTGCATACCACATACCATATGCACATTATATAATAACAACATAAACACACACACATAGAATATACAGCCATATAAGCCACATGCATATAAAACTTTACATACCATCCAGAAAATGATATGCATATGTCACCCACACATCACAAACACATGCGTGCACACACAATACATTTGCCTGCCTAAAAACACAATGGTCCCCTCAGCTCTTACTTGATATACATACAATGCGTGTATCTGTAGATGTGAGGGACGGACAGATCTTGGAAGTTATCTGGAATATAGAGAACAGTAAACAATGTCAGGAGAGTTAGCTTCAGGAATCCAGTGAGAGGGGGCATCCCTGCCTAAACCCAGGTGCACTCACTGGGAAAATGAGGTCCTTCAGGTGCTGAGATTTCTTATTTGTAAAAGCATGTTCTGGACTGTCTGCGAGTCCTATTATCTAAAAGAGAGGAGTGATTTGAGCATCCAACCAGGAGTTATTTGATTCAACCATGACTCACACACTGGCTTCTGCCCACAGCCAAAGCTTTGGAAACAGAAAGCTGTCTTGTCACTCTACCTGGGGGAAGACTCTCAGTCATGTCTGCCTTACAGCTGCAGTGTCCACATGTTGCCCCGGGGTAGATGAGGTGACTACCTCTGGGGTGACTACCTCTGGGAGGACATCCTTCACCTAGGGCTCAGAGGACCATATATGGTCACCTGGACTATTACCTGCTTTTTCTCAGAGTGTCCCACACCCACACAGTAAACGGTTGCTCCCAATTTCCGAGCATCATTAGCCTAAGGGAAAGAAAGAATTATATATAAGCTTCCAAAGTGTACAGCATGGAAGAGTTGCAGCCGGAGATGGCTGCTCACCTCCTCCTTTGAATACTGATAGCTTTCATCATCCAGTGGGCTGTTGAGCAGGGAGATAATCGTGCTGGGACGCTGGGCACCTGCAGGAAAGCAAGAGTGACTTGGTATTTGAGATTCCAGAAGGGCCTGCAGAACCTCTGGAACCCCCACAGGCTATCAGGCCCAGCACCACCCAATGCAGGCCCAGTTGTCTCAACCCCTTAAGCACCTGGGTCAGGAGCCCAAATCCAGAACCCACCATTCTGTGTTCCCCAGAGTAAAAAGGGACTCTGTTCACTACCTATTCCTCAGGAGACGGGGTTCAGGAGCAGCCTGTGGAGGTAGATTTGGCTGCTCCCTCAGTCTATCCTTGAGCAACTTCAGCAGCAGGAAAACTTTCCTCTGCTGAGAATGACCAGTGAGGCAGGTGGAGGCTACTGCTAACTCCGGGCAGAGCTCTAGGGGTGTCCTGTTGGTAACAGTGGGCCCAGTACATCAGGACTATAGGTCAGAATGTGTTAGGCAAGGGACTCCACATCACCTCAACATCTTTGCTCACCTGTTCCCACCTACTCCAGACAAGTGCTATGGGCCTATACTCCAGGCCATAGATCCTGGCTAAGCATGGCCCCTTGTACTGCCTGACACATGGGCCCAGAGGACAGGTCAAGAGAAGAATTAAAAAGGGAACATTTGGTAGCCATCAAGCCCAGGTTTCCTCAAATGGGTCGCTGTACTTTCCTGCTTTCTGTTCACAAGCCCATCTGTAGGTCAAAGACCTCAGCATGGCCAGGACCCACACATAGCCAGATGAGGCCTCCTTCTCTTCTCATAAGCATCACAAACACAGCACTGTGCTCACAGAGGCCTTCAGGCTCTGAGAAAGGACCACCGGATCCTTCCTGGCACTAGATGAGGATTAGAAGAGGCCCGAGGTTCTGCACATGGGCTTTCCAGGGATGCCTGGCTCTGTGGGGACCCACCCAACTGAAGTGCAGGCAGCTCACCTCCCGAGTTGACCTTTTTTATCTGCTTATTTGCCTGCAAGAAAACAGAGAAAAATGGAAGGCATTGTGAGATGAACCCACAGCACTCAACCGATAGGTGGCTCTAGCCTTCCACACCTTCCATAATCCTTGGTAAATGTGTTCATGTCCTGCAGGTATGCTATACTTCAGTCTTTGAAGACCCTTAAGGATTTCTTCTCTGAAAAAGAAAATAAAAAAGAAAGGTGACATGAAGTCTATGGACAGTGACAATATGTGGCTAGATCAGAGTACATGAAACTGAGGAGGTGAAGTCTATGTTTCACTGGAGACCCTAGGAAGTCGGTGATCCCTTGTCCACTCCTAGGTGGAAGAGGGTACCAGGCAAGAGGCCATATTACTGCTTCTGCCCTGAGTCTTTGTCTCTGATCCCAGGAGCACAAAGGCAGGTAGGATGGAGAAGTTCTTAGTCGGTGTCTAAGCCAAGGACTTTCATTGGTACCCGTACCCCTAATGGAAACACTCATGTCAAGGCCCCCCTTCCTTCTGAGCTGTCTATTATTCACTTGGTAGGTTTGAAGGGGGCCATGTCAGCCTGCTGTCACAGAGCTGTGGCCTGATTCCCTTCCCTCTCTAATCTACTAAAGGCAGCAGCCAGTCTACTTAGATGTGACCCCCAACTGTGGATTCCACAAGCTCCAAACAGAAAAGTCCTGAACCTAGGAGTCAATCCATGAGGGCTACCCATGAGGCATCTGTGGTGTTCCCTAGGCTAGCAGCAACACGCCTGTCAGGTGCTGTTAAAACAGAACATACTGAGATGGACAGAGCTGGGTCTGGTAACTGTTCTGGGACAGGAAGTGGAATATGAGGATAATCCAATGTGACAAGGCTGCACAGACACAGCAAGATGACACACAATTGACTCTAAAATGGATTCCTATTGGAGACAAAGAGGGCTTGCCATGAGGTGAGCTCTGAGGGCTTTGTGCCTGACCCAGCCCAGCCAAGGGAGTATGAGGGTAACACTCATTATGCCCAGTGGGGTCAAATCATAGCCTGCCAAACCCAGCCCAGCCCTCACCCATTTGCCCAGCCCCCACTGCCTCTCTGCGCTTTCAACCAGAATCCTCCCCATAGATGTTCTCGCTGCCGCCTCCAACCCAGTCAGGCCTCTCTGAACCTAAGCCACGGGGCACATCAGCTCCTCCCTGGAGTCCTGGAATCAGCACCCCTGTTTCTTCTCTCAACTGAACCAGAGCTGTCAATTCCATGGGTACATGTCATCTTTCACTCATTGCTCCTGACTTTTCTCCTGCACAGAGGTTTCGCGCACCACTCACACACCGCTAATCCTAAATACTCATGCCTTTCTCTCTGTTCCTCTTGCCCTGTGTGGACTTCCAGACCAGGCATCGAAAGCTCTTCCTCCCAGGTAGTCAGAAGTTCCCAATATTCTTTCTCTGGTACTATGGGAACAAGTGGGTCACCTCCCTCTGTGGGTCCCTTCCTGTGGTATAAAGGCCAGCCTTGAATGCATGTTCCCACCCTGGGAGTCCCTCTTCCCAGAGTGGGCCTCAGCTACTTTTCCCTGGACCCCAGAATCTTCTCCCAATTCCCAGCTATCTCCCTATCCACTGCCCCAGGCACAGGATGGTCTAGTCCAACAGGTTCCATACAAGTCAGGGTTGTGTGGGAGACCCACATATCTGCTCCACCACCCTCCTCAACCTCATGTGTCATCACAGCCAGGTCCCAAAGAAGAGTCAAGAGTAGCGGAAGGCAGACAAGCAAGAAGGTGGGAATCTTTTGGAAGCACAAGGTTATGGGTTCCGGTGGAGCAAGGGGTTGATAGGCTTTGGTTAGCAATGGATATCAGTATATAGGCATGTGACAGCCAGCCACTGTGATCACCTGTGGGAGCCCTCATGGAGGTCTCTGCAAGCCCTCGAGTTCCACAAAGGCCTGGAACATCAAGATTGAGTTAGTTTTTCAAATGAACGCTTACCTGTTCCCAGTTATGGGCAGGATGATGTTGCCTTTACAGGAGTAGGTGATGATGGACACCCGCAGATCTTGGCTGGGAGGAAGCAGGTGTTTATGAGACACTCCCACACAACATGATGTCATCCAAATGTCAAGGAAGGTATGCAAACAAAATCCTCTTGTCCCTACTCTCATCACTTCCACTCTGAGCCCTTATCTAGTAGGCATAGGGACGTTGAAATTTTTTCATGAAAAGTTCTGTACCCTATGGAAATGTGGCCCCTGGGAAAGAGAGGCAGAGAGAGTTCAACCCCCTACTCCATCCCTGTGCTTGATCACATACACACCTATATGGGCTTGTACCCATACATGTACACACACTCGCGTGCACATCTACCCATGCTGAACAAGCAAGAAGACTCCTCCATAAGAACCTCCCTCCTCTCACCTCTTGTCTACTGTAAATTTCTCAGAATTTCAGCCCAGCTACAAAGGAGTGTTCATTCTCTGTCCTCCCCTTGTCCCCATTCACTGCTGTCTACCACAGGACCCTCAACAACCCATCCAGTGTCCCCGACTGAGCTCCCCCAGTGACCCATTTCTAGTTCCTGACTCAGCTGGATCTCAATCTTGATCTTGCTCCTCTAATCTCCACAAAACTTCTCTGGCCCCCTCAGAACTCACATTGGAAAAATTTAAGGCCCTTGGCCTGTCTTAGTAAGTCCCTATACCCTGGTTTCCAGGTTGATCAGCCTTACCCTGAGTTACCTTCCCTTCACTCACCAGCCTCAGAGACCTCCCACTTTCTAGAGACCACCCTAATGGTTAACCTGCCCCCAGCGTCTCCATTCTTGAAGTTATCTTGTTTCTGTTCTTTTGGATACCACCCTAACTTCCTCTAGGAATCATTGCCTTTTCCTGTGTCCTTCTATGGCTTGCTGCCTGTCCTTTTCTTTTGACCCCTAGCACTCTGTAACCCAAGTGCTAGGTTACTGAGTTACTGGTCTCCTTATCCTCCCAGGCCTTCCAATCTTGAGGGGTCCTGGAAGATGGATCCTGTCCCTACATTACACCTAGCCCCCAGGCAGGAGCAGTCAGGGCTGCAGACCCCCCTCTTCCTTAAATAGGTATCCTGTGCCCTCTATCCTGCTCAGCACGCCAGCCTGGCTCTGGGCTCCCTCTGTGAGGAACTCTTGCTCCTACCAAATCCAAGGAATATGTCCTCTGCATGACAGGACACGGCCCCCTGCATCACAAACAAGCCTGCAGCGTCAAGTCGTACTTTGAAAACTTCTCCACCAAATCCACTACAAACTTGTGAACATGCGGCCAGGCGGACATCATGCGGTCAGACCTGAAGACAAAGGAGATAACCCTCAGTGGATAAGGGGTTCCAGTGGACCTGACCACTTTGTACCTTCCTAACATTCCATCAGCTTCCTGAACAAGCTGCCTCTGCACCAACAGCGCTGACCACACTAGAGCAGCTGGAGAGGTGACTTTAAGTGCAGCAATGGGCAGAAACTGGTTAAACAGCGCCACCTGCTGGAATTGAGGGGACCCCCCCCCCGAAAAGACGCTCAGAGGCTCAATGGTGTGGCCAACTGATCATAGCAAGGTAGGAAATGTGTAGGCAGGGACAGGTCTCTTGTTTGGAGAAGCCTGAGTGCTTATATGTCACCCCTCGGGGGCTCCCAACTTGTCTTTGGCTTTCTGTTTCCAGCACCACTTCTCACTTAAGACCACTGTTGTCAGAAGTCCCTGCAAGCTATGATCCAGGCCCAGAGGATGGCTCAGGACTGAGCCATATTATCCTTGTTGTACTCATGAGTTTTTGAACATCGGATTTCCCCCAACATATGTGGATCCTTTTATATACCTGTGTGCTTCCTGCATTCTTTTATCATGACATTTCTCCATTTCCAAATTCCCCAACATTTCCTAGCATCCACAAAAGAGACACTTTTCTCTGGATGATAGGCATTAGCTATGGCTGGTGGGCATGCAAGTCTGTTTTGGACCCTAGCCTTCTGACTACCCTACATAGCCCAGCCATACTGGGCTCAGAAGGGCTCCTCCAGAAGATGCTGCTAGGAGAAAGCACATGGAGGCCCAGCCACTGATGGTATCCTAGCTCCCAATCTGCATGTGAACTGTGGGCTCTGTCTGGTTCTGACTCTCAAATCCTGACTCCTAGATTTTTTCCCCCTCTCAGTCCCTGGATGGGAAACAAGCAGGTGAACAAAGCTGGGGCTTTGTGACCTTCCATCTAGTAGGACTCACATTTGACCCACATACCAGCAACAAGGACCTTTTCAAACCCACACTTTTGCTGGTCTTCACATCAAGGAAGAGACAAAAGGTACTTCAGGTATGGAGGGTGTAAGCTGAGTGCTCAGTGCTGATGTACTTTTTCTGACATCTGAATAATGGTATGTAATGATCTTGAGGCTGGCATAGCCTCTGGGTTTTGTTGGCTTTTGTGTTTGGAATGTTGTGAGAGTCAGGAGCACCTACTGATAGGTCCTAATTTTCACCTCCAGTGACCCTTGTGCCCATGAAAGTGACCTTCCTGAAGATTATGCTCACGTGTGTGTAAATGCCACTGAACTGGTCACTTTTCTTGTTGCTGTGACAAAATATCTGACAAAAGCAACTTAAAGAAAAGTTTACTTTGGCTTGCAGCTTGAGAATACAGTATGACACAGTGGGCAAGTCACAGAAGCAGGAGTCTGAGGCAGTTAGACCTATCACCTCCATAGCCAAAGGGCAAAGAGAGGGAGCTCAGTTTGCTGTCTCTTTGGTATTCAGCCTGAGACTCCAGCCCACGGAATGATTTTGTCCATATTTAGATGGCTCTCCCACTTCAGTTAACCCAACATAGAATATCTCTCTCTCATATATATGTATAAATATGTGTGTGTGTGTGTGTGTGTGTGTGTGTGTGTGTGTGTGTGAGAGAGAGAGAGAGAGAGAGAGAGAGAGAGAGAGAGACTATATAGACTCAAGACTTTAAGACCCCAGATTCTGGAAATGATGTTTTCCCTGCTTGATTTTGACTTTGCTTTAGTCTGATCTTTCCTTGCCGTGTCCCTGTTCCTCCTTTTGGCAACAGCAAACCTTTACTCTGTGCTAGCGCATGTTAGAAACATGTCATTTGCTTTTAAATGTCACTGCCTAGGTCTCTGGATTATACAGATGTAATCCAGGATATAGCTTGGATTATATCTTTTATGGCACTGCTCAAAAGTGCAGGTGTGTACTCTTTTCAGAGACCTAGGCAGTGACATTTAAAAACAAATGACATGTTTCTAACATGCGCTAGCACAGAGTAAAGGTTTGCTGTTGCCAAAAGGAGGAACAGGGACACGGCAAGGAAAGATCAGACTAAAGCAAAGTCAAAATGAAGCAGGGAAAACATCATTTCCAGAATCTGGGGTCTTAAAGTCTTAGAATCATCTCTCTTGGGTAGTCCTGCCCCACTAACCTGGGCTACCTTCAACACACATAGCCTCTCTTTTGGGCCTAATGAACTCCCGCAGCTTTTCTCAGCATATGCTCCCTGGTTTTGGCATCCCCACCATCCTAGGGTCTTCACTGAAACTTAGACTTTAGCTCCTCAGCTTCACACACTCTGATCTAGCCACGTGCAGTCTTGACTCAATGGTTTGCTAGAAGCACATTTCCATGGCCTGTGACCCCTGGAATCTTGAATCTCTTCTGCCTGCAAAATGGTACTACACAAATGATGCCGCCACGTTCTGTTACTAGCTTGTGATGGATGAAGTCTTTCTCCTGTAGACCACAGTTTCATGTCTTTGTGTACTGATCCTAGGGAAACACTTGACGAATTACTTGGTTATTTTCCAGCAAGGAAATACTTCTGTGGCAATGTCAGTTTAGACTCTCCTCTTTTGATGATTTTTTTTTTTTTTTAGAAAACCAGGCCCTTTCTGGGTAGAGTCTTTTTTGGTTTTGTTTTGTTTTTAGTTTTATGTTCAATTTTATTAAGAAACATCCATATAGACCATCAAAAATTAATGAAAGTTCCCATTGTTCTGAGTCTTTGCCATTGGTGTAGTTACCTTTAAAATGTAAATCAGTATTTAAATTTAGAAATTTTATTTAAATTAAAATTTTAGCCACTGCAGTATGTGGTTTTTATTTGCATTTATGTGATGTGTGAGCATCTTTTCACATATTTATTGCTTATTTATAACATTCCATTTGTTGTGTTTGTTCACATTTTCTTTTTTTTTAATATTTATTTATTACTTCTGGTTACATCTCCATCACAGTGTCCTCTTTCCACACCTACCAGTCCCGCCCTCCCACCCTCTCACCCTCTACCCCCATCCCTTCCATCACACTCCTCTGGAGTGGAGTGTCCTTACATAACAGTCCCCCACCCCATTTCAGCAATCATATGAGGGCTAAGAGCCTCCTCATACACTTGTTCTTGGAGAATCATCTCTATTTTTCAGGGCAGAGTAGAAAATTTTTACTTAAAGATGCAAGCATTTATACCAATTGTAACTGCCTTCTTAGCATCCACCTTGTCTGCAACCTTAGACTTTCTCCTTTCCCCACAACCACATTTTTAAATATCTTCTTGGTTTGTTTGTTTCCCTATCTCTTTCTGGAGACCAGGACAAGAACCTTGAGCAGAGCCTCCATGCTATTTTGTCTTGAAATTTCTTCTACCAAACAAATGAGTCCTTTAATTATTTTTGAAACAGACTCTCATATATCCTAGGTTGTCCTCAAACTTGTTATATAGTCAAGAATGACCTTAAGCTTGTAATCATCTGGCTTCTATTTCCCAAGGGGTGGGATTATAGATATTCTTCACTGAGCCCAGCTTATGCGGTTCTGGGCTTCTCAAATGCTCTACTGAGTGAGCAACATTCCCAGTTCACCTAAACAGTTTTTCTCACTTAAGTTCTCAGAACACAAGCACAATGCAACCATTATTCTTTTACAGAATATGCCATGAATGATCTCTAGCCAAGGTCCCAGTTTCCTCATCTCTCTCTCTCTCTCTCTCTCTCTCTCTCTCTGAAACCTTAAGAAATCACTTTCTTGCATTTATCTTGGCATTCTGATCTTCCCAGAAGCCACTGGAATGACCTATGAAGCTATCTATTTACAGCACTAAAGGGCATTTCTGGCCTAAAATTCCAAATTCTTTCACATTTCTCTTTCAAATCAATCCTAAAAGTGTTGAAAATCATGTGGTCCAAAACTGCACCCCCTCTTCCAGGGTCCATATTCCAGTTCACAACTCCATCTTCTTTTCTGGAGGCTACACCGGTACTGGGGGTGCCTGGAAAGGTACTTTTCACTGTCCCCAACACTTAACAGTCCTTAAAGCCTTCCCAGCAGCCTCAAACTGCACACATGCAGGATTCCATATCCCATCCCACAACTATAGCAGAAGACATCTGTTTTATTAAAGGTCACACCTATACTAGGGACCTCAGAAGACTTCTGCTTTACTGGGGGCCACATCATATTAAGAACCCAGAGACCCATACAGGCTCTTGGAGCCCCAGAGGCAAAATTTAGCACTGAAAATTTCAGAGGTCATGCAGGCAACAAAACAGCAGAAACACCCTGCTGGACCTGAAGACTCACTTGTCACCAGAACCCCAAGCCACTCAGGCCAGAAGATCAGAGAGGAAACAGAAACCAAGAGAAAAAAATATCCATCTAACAAAGATAAACTCACAAATCAACTCCTAAACCTATAATAACCCCAAACCCAGATGACTAAAGGCCAGCAGTAGAATATAATCAATAACAGTCAGGAAAATGTGGCATCATCAGAACCCAGTTATCCTACTACAGCAAGCTCTGGATATTCCAACACAGCTGAAGCACAAGAAAATGACCTTGAATCCAATCTTTTGAATAGGATAGATCCCCTTAAAGAGTAAATGAATAAATCCCTTAAAGAAATCCAGGAAAATACAAACAAACAGGTGAAGGAAATGAATAAAACTATTCAAGACCTGAAAATGAAAATAAAACAATAAAGAAAACACAAACTGAGGGAATCTTGGAGATTGGAAGGTCTAGGTAAGTGAACAGGAACTACAGATGCATCACCAGCAAAATATAAGAGATGGAAAAGAGAATCTCAGGCATTGAAGATGTGCTAGAAGAAATAGATTCATTGGTCAAAGCAAATGTTAAATCTAAAAATTCCTAGCACAAAACATCCAGGAAATCTGGGACACTAGTAAAGACCAAACCTAAGAATAACAAGAATAGAAGAAAGAGAAAATTCCCAACTCAAAGGCCCAGCAAATATTTTCAACAAAATCATAGAAGAAAATTTGCTTGACCTAAAGAAAGAGATGCCTATATATGTACAAGCAGCTTATAGAACACCAAATAGATTGAACCAGAAAATAAACCCCCCTAACACATAATAAGCAAAACACTAAATGTACAGAACAAAGAAAGAATATTAAGAGCTACAAGGGAAAAAGGCCAAGTAACATTTGAAGGCAGACATATTAGAATTACACCCAACTTCTCAACAGAGAATCTAAAAGCCAGAAGGATATAGAAAGATGTCTTCCAGACTCTAAGAGACCAACCCCGCTAGGCTACTATACCCAGAAAAGCTTTCAATCACTATAGGTAGAGAAAATAGAATATTCCATGAGAAAACCAAATTGAAACAGTATCTATCCACAAATTGAGCCCTACAGAAAAAAACTAGAAGGAAAATTCTAACCAAAGGAGGTTAACTACACTGAAGAAAACACAGGAAATATAATTTCACACCAGGAAAATCAAAAGAAGGGAAACACACACACATGCACACACACAAAGCAACAACAACATTAAAAATAACAGGAATTAACAATCACTGGTCATTAATATCTCTCAACATCAATGGACTCAATTCCCCAATAAAAAGACACAGGCTAAGATAATGGAGGCAAAAACAGTATCCATCATTCTACTGAATACAAGAAATACATCTCAACATCAAAGATAGACATTACCTCAGAGTAAAGGGCTAAAAAAGAATTTTTCAAGAAAATGGACCCAAAAAGCAACCCAGTGTAGGCATTCTAATATTTAACAAAATAGACTTCCAACTAAAGTTAGTCAAAGGAGATAGAGAAGGACACTTCATATTCATCAAAAAAAAAAATTCCATCAAGATGACATCCCAATTCTGAACATCTGTGCCCCAAATGCAAAGGCATCCACAAATGTAAAAGAAGTATTACTAAAGCTGAAATCACACATTGATCCCCACACATTAATAGTGGGAAACTTCAACACCCCACTCTTCTAATGGACAGGTCATCCAGACAGAAATAATGAAACTAACAAACATTATGACTTAAATGGACCTAGCAGATATCTACAAAACATTTCACCCAAACACAAAAGAATTTATCTTCTCAGCAGCTCACAAAACCTTCTCCAAAACTGAGCATATAGTTGGTCACAAAACAAGTCTCAACAGATATAAGAAAATTAAAATGACTCCCTATATCTTATCAGATCACTTTGGATTAAACTGGACTTCTTCAATAACAACAGAAATAATACAAAGCCTACAAACTCATGGAAAGTGAACAACTCTCTACTGAATGATCACTGGGTCAAAGAAATTAAAGGCTTCCTAGAATTCAATGAAAATGAATGGACAACATACCAAAACTTATAAGACACAATGGAAGTGGTGCTAAGAGGAGAGTCCATAGCACTAAGTGCCTTCATAAAGAAACTAGGGAGGTCTCATACTGGCAACCTAACAGCACATGGGAAAATTCTAGAACAAAAAGAAGCAAGCACACCCAAGAAGAGTAGATGACAGGAAATAAGCTTAGGGCTGAAATCAATAAAATAGAAACAAAGAGAACAAAATAAAGAATCAATGAAACATTAGTTCTTTGAGAAAATCAACAGGATAGGCAAACCTTTACCCAAAATAACTAAAAGACAGAGAGAGAATATCTAAATAAACAAAATCAAAAATAAAAAGGGGATCATAACAGACTCTGAGGAAATACCAAGAATCATTCGGTCTTACTTCAAAAATCTGTATTCCACAAAATTGGAAAAATCTAAAGGAAATGGACAATTTTCTCGATGGATACCACTTGCCAAAGTTAAACCAAGACCAGATAAACAATTAATTTAAATAGAACTATAACCCCCAAGGAAATAAAAGTCACCCCCCACCTTCTGCCCCCCCCCCCAAAGAAAGCCCTGGGCTAGATGGTTTTAGCACACAGAATTATATCAGACGAAGTATCACTGGGACAAAATGTGCCCACTGTTTTCAGAGGTCCCTGGGCTGGACAGAGATGAGGTTTCTCTTTGAGTGGCTAGGGAGGCTCCCTAAGTTGATGGCCTAGCTTAGAAGTCAGGAGGAAGACCCATGCTCCTTCCCCCACCAGTGTTCAAGAAGAATGAAATAAATTAGAAGAATACAAGCATTTTAGGGAGTCCAGACAGGGCTTTCCCAATCCTCTGCTCTGGTTGAATGGGCAGAAAGTCCAGCCCTAGCCTACCAGGAAGTGCAGAGAAAGGAGTCCAGGCTAACTTTCTCAGCCCAGCTCCACAACCCTTTCTTCCCTTGTCAGCCAAGAGGGATCTAAGAACTAGCCCAGGGTACCCAGAGCTTCACTGAGGCAAACTCAGCATAGGGACTGTCTCTGACTCTAGCTGTAGGAGAAAGAAGTTGACAACCTAAGGTAGCCAAGCAAGACCAGTTAGTAACAGTAATTTCTGCAGAGCCCCTGAGGGGGCTGCTCACTGGGCTGAGGATTCAGCTCCTAACACCCAGTGGGTTGCAGGACAATGAAAACCCAGATGGGGGCAAGATGCCGTCAAGAAGCCCAGTAGTGGTCTCCCTGACTTCAGGAAACAAGTCAGTCACAAGGCTGGATTCTGACCACCATGGTCCCTACAGAAGCTGGGCCTTCAATGTCCACTATAAGGAAAAGCCACTCACTTATCCAGAACAAAGTAGATGTCAGGAGTGGCCAGGCATGGTTTCTTTTTCGAATTCCTTCGATGCCACATATGCCTTGAGTTCGGGTCCTCATGGTGGTAGAAAGTTCTGGGGTCCAAGCCAAGTCCACGGTAGTTTTTCCAGTCAGGGCGCTGGTATGGAAAGTTCTCTGTGCCAAGCAGTGACAGAAGTATCATCATCAGGAAGAGCGTAGAGTGAGGTACCCGGGGGCAGAAGTTCAGCATGTTCTTGGTGGCCTTTGTGACCCCAGTTGCTGGAAGGTCCCTGATAGGCTGACTACTGGCCAAGCCTGACGTCCTCCTTTGGTGCCTCTGCCTGCACTTAGGGACAATGGCCCTTGGGTCCTGTCACCGAGGCTCACTGCTCCTCTCCACTCAGAGCATACAGACTGGGAGCATCGTTGTCTGCTCTGGGGCACCCTGTCTCTCACTGCCTGCATAGCCCTTCCCCCAACTCTCTGGGGTTATGATGGACAGATAGGTTGGCATGGTGACTTTGTGACCTGCCCCTCTGCTCTATGCAGGCTGACAGTGCCAAGTAGTAGTCATGGGACCTTTGGGGTAAGATAAGGCCTCTTTATTCCTTACCTAGCCAAGGAAACCAGACATTTTGTTCATTGAGATGGTGTTTCCAAGTGGCCAGGATCACAGGTCACCATTAGCGAAGAAGTCCAGGTGGGAAATGGAAAACCGTTTGTGGGTCCTTAAGCCAGCCAGGTGATGACAAAGTCTAGGAAGTGGGGGAGATGATAGGTTCCTACCACCATCTTCTGGAAGCAGGGACAGCCCAGTCATCCACTGCTGTGTGACAAGCCACCCAACCTTGGTGACTTAACAACCATTTTATATATTTGAAGGGTGAGGCCCTCGGGAAGGAGAGGGTAGAAGAGCCTTCAGGATGGGGCTTCTTGGGAACATCTGAGCAGGGAGGCAGGAGTCAAAATTGCCTGGAGGCTTTCTCAGAAACATCTGGGCTGACGTTCATCTCCTGCTTGGACCCTCATGCATGTCTTAGTTGTGAGTCAAGAGACCTATAATACGCCAACAGGAAGTACACCAGATTTCATGAACTCTAAAATATCAACTATTCAAGACATTCTATCATTTCAAGTAATTCCTGAAACAAAAAAAGCAAACAAAAGCCCACCAATCCAACATAGTATCCTGTAAGGCACTGTAATTGCACATTATGTAACGATATTTTTATCAGATTTGCTTTTATGCATATAGAACAAAGAAAACAAAATTGATCAGCAAACAAGCTAAGCCTGTTTGCGCTCAGTTGGAAGGCTCTGAAACCCTTTTAAACACAGTTGTGTCTCCACACTACTTCCCTTCTGACGCTGGTATGATGCAGTAGGGTAATCGTGGGGCTAGCCAACACACAATCCTCTGAAGGTGTGAGGTGTGAGAACTGGGTCCGTGTTTCTAAACTTCCTCCGCTGCAGCTCTGACTGGAATGCATGGCTGACATCATAAAGAGCTCCACATTTTGACCTTGCTCCCCGTAGATACTCTCGAAGCCCTGAGCCTCCATCAGAAAGGTCAGTTTACCTTGATACCACCACACAGTGAGGAGGCCCAAGTCGTGGATGTCATTGTGTGCAAGGCAACAGCCCAGATGAGCATTTGGCTTCCTCCACCCCAGACACCACAGGAGACAGTGAAGAGGGTTCCAGATAATGTCAGTCTCGACCATACAAGCTTCGATACTGAGGTCTTTCCAAGAGCCCTGTCATGGGGACTCTCATTCCACCCTCCCCAAGGGTCTGACCCATGGAATTTGTGAGCACAATAAAACAGTTCTGTGTTCAGTCGTTGAGATTAGGCAGCTTGTCACAAGACACTGGATGCTGGACTATTCCCATTCACAGAGAATGCTGGCAAGCACCACTCAGCCTCCGTCTCTTTCTAGGCCCTGCTATTGCCTGGCTCACTTGAGGACCCACAATTGGCCTCCCACTTCCCACACAGGCTTCCTGGTCCTTTGACCTTCTCAAGCTCAGTGACCTGGTAATTTTCCTCTGCTACCTTCTTAGTGGAAAATAAAGTCTGAGTTCCTTGAGGTGGCCCCTAAGGACCTCTGTGAGGACAAGGGAGAATTATCCAAAACCTCCCCAAAGGTCCCATGACTACTACTTGGCACTGTCAGCCTGCAGGGCATTGAGCAGAGGGGCATGTCACAAAGTCACCATGTCAACCTATCTGTCCATCATAACCCCAGAGAGTTGGGGGAAGGGCTATGCAGGCAGTGAGAGACAAAGTGCCCCAGAGCAGACAACGATGCTCCCAGTCTGTATGCTCTGAGTGGAGAGGAGCAGTGAGCCTCGGTGACAGGACCCAAGGGCCATTGTCCCTAAGTGCAGGCAGAGGCACCAAAGGAGGACATCAGGGGTGGCTAAAACTCAGTGTACCTAGAGTCTGGGACAAGCTCCCAAATTCTAGTAGTCTCTCAGGATCAGCCACGAAAATGCAGGACTGCAGTCCCCAGGTATCCTGTTTGGTGCACCAGCTGCTGCTGCTGTTGCTGCTGCGGCTGCTGCTTCTCTTGTCATTGCCATTTGTTGCAGTCCAGAGTTTCCAGTACCCTCAGTCTGACCAGCAACCCTATCCTGAGGAACTTGCTAGGGACATTATTTATAAAGACTGGAAACCGAGGCTGAGTGAAGACTGGAATCCTAGGCTGGCTGAATTGATGGAAGAGGAGGACGATGTTCTGCAGTATTGTGATGGTGACTTTGATGTTTACTTCATCTTTGACAAGTAAGTGGCCCTTGTTGCCCTGGCCATAGAGAATCCCCAGGTGAGTCTATCCCCTTGGTAGAACAGGGCCTGAGGTGTACCAGCTTCTGGGAAGCAAGAGCAGTCTGTGAGTGAGACCAGAGAATTGGCCCTCATTTCCTTTATATCTTGAAATGGAAAAAAATCAGGAGGTCCCTGGGGCAGTTTTGTCTGGTTTACTCATTAGTCACTTCTCATGGGTTTCTTCATCGAATTTAAAGAAAATGAGTATTCACCTGCTTTCTGGTTCAAGTTGCTTCTGGGGACCAGTGGAGAGGGAGCCACCTGGACAAAGATTCTGATATTCAACCTTTTAATGATTGCAGTAGGATCACAGTTTAGGAAGAAGGTAGAGGACGCCAGGTATTTTCGTGCATGCCTTTAATCCCAGCACTCAGGAGGTAGAGAAAGGTGGATCTCTGTGAGTTCAAGACCAGCCTGGTCTACAAAGTGAATTGCCAGGACAGTCAGGACTACACAGAGAAACCCTGTCTCAAAAAAAAAAAAACAAAAAAAACCAATAAACAAAAGAATAAGAACAAGAACAAGAAGAAGATAGAGGGAGGAAGATGAGAAAGGAAGACAGTTGTAATTGGGCATCACTAAAGAAAAAGATTTTTATCAAAGGAGGGTGGATCCTCTGTTGCCTAAGAAGCACTTTGTCTGCCTGGAAGGATGGGGATAGGGCAGTGGAATGGTCTCCAGAAGCCCACATGAGTGGCTGGAAGAAAGTAGATCATAAGCTCTGTGATGGCTATCCATAATGAAAGAAAGAAGCAGGGAAATAGAACACTCACAAGCCTCAAGTGGGCAGAGGGAGAAAAGTTGGTGGTCAGGAGATAGGTGGAGCTGAGGGCTGCCAGCTCTGAGAACCAGGCCTGGAGCAGTGCAGCCTTGGCACACTGGGCAGAAGAGAGACTCACAGCTTCGGTGCTGACTGGGTTTTGTCAACTTGACACAAACTAAAGTCATTTGGGGAAAAAGGAGCCTCAGTTGAGACGGTGTCTTCATCAGATCTCCTGTGGGCCAGCCTGTGGTGCATTTTATCGATTAATGGCTGATGTTGGAGGGCCCAACCCACTATGGGCAATGCCACCTCTAGGCAACTGGTCCTGGGTTGTATAAGAAAGCAGACTGAGCAAGCTATGAGGAGCAAGCCAGCAAACAGTGTGCAAATGGACCCACAACCCCAATCCCTGCATAGACCACAGGTCTTACCTAGGCTTCTCTCTGCCAAGGCTTTACCTTTGTGACAGCTATGCACAAGGGACAAGGTGCTGACCTGGCCCTGTGAGGGACCAAGAGCCCTTGGTCTTGAGATTCAGTTGTTTGGAAACAGGGCTTCGGAATCACTCCCTGATCTCTGCCAACAGCTTCCTCCACCCTGGCTCTGTCTGTCTGCCTGCTGCTTCCCTCTGTAGTCCACATCCTGTGAGCACATTTCCACTGGTTAAAGGGGCCTCAGCATGTGAGAGTGTGGTACCGATTCTTTGCCTTGGGACACATAGTTGAGTATCACCTTAAGAAAAGACCCCTGCTTCTTGTGGAAAAAAAGAGGAAGGGTCTGGCTCCAGTAGGAAGGAATTGACTACTCTCAGGGCACTTGTGGTTTCTCCTCAGATGCCTTTGGCCTCTGAAGCACCTTTCATCCTTTCCCTTGGAAGCTACACAGCTAACTGCCGGATATACAGCCCTGACCTTTCATGTCATCCCTGCGTCTGACTAAGCCTGGCTCCCGCACTGTGTGGGAAGAGCCGTCCTTTACTCAGCATTCTTGGTTAACTAAGGTGTCACCAGGGTAAACCAAACTGGCCCAATGTCCTGCAAAGAATCTACCTGCCCCCTCACCCATCTAGAGGCTATGTCCTATATTCAGCCAGGATGCCACCAGGAGTGCAGAGCCCAGTCAATCAAGCTTCTCTTAATTGGTGATACAAGTCAGGGGGCAAGATACCTACCACAGTGGTTAAAAAGCATGCCAGGAAATGAGCAGGAATAGAGTTGATGATGCTTCTACAAAGACATGATGGCCTCAATTGACTTGTGGGGTTCAGGAGCTGAAAGGCCCCCACATTGTGGAATGGAATGTCACTTGGATTGAATGAGCACAGAGATTTTGCAGCCGTGGGGATCCAGAAGGGAACAAAATCAGAAGGATCTCTAGTCTTGTGTGCTTGGAGCCTAACTAGCTCTCCCAAGTTGGGCAAATGAAAGCAGATGCTTTGGTTCCCATTTTTAGGGTTTACTTTGTTTTGTTTCCTGATCTCAGTACCTGTCACATGCCCTCAAGCAGTGGCTTATATACTAGGTAGAAGGCTGGGTTTGAAGCCTGTGCACCAGGGTCAGGGCTAGAACCTAGCTCCTACTGAGCCCTGTCATCTTTTTGTCATCATCACTCATGGCCTTCCACAGTGGGATCTCCCAGCAGAGTGTGTGCGGATTCCGGGCCCCGCCCATGCCTGGCTCTCTCCCCAGTTGTCCTGCCATGGGTTCGCGGGGATTTGGCCCTGCCAGCCGGGCTCCCTCCCCAGCTGCGATGCCGTGAGTGCATGGGGATTCGGCCCCTCCTGCCCGCCTTTGGGTTCCCGGCTTCCCGCGCTCTCGGAACCTCCGCCCTCCGCTTCACTAGCTGCTGCGGACCACCCACTGAGCTCCCTGTTTGTTCCTTGCTAAGACTTCCACTATCTCGCAAAGTTTTTTAAGTGGGTATAAGTTCTTCCTGAGGTGTGGGGAGCCCAGTAGGCTAGTGATCTATCACCAAGTAGCCTCTGATTCTGCCTGCTGTGAGTTGGGGTCGATCTTACCAGGCGCCTCTCCAAATGGGAGTTCCCGAATCCCGGGTTTAGTGGCTTCCGTGTCTGTGAGAGATGGGGGGAGAGCCTTACCCTGGGACTTTTAACAGTCCCTTGGGAACTGTGAGTGTTCCCGGGGGGTCTAGCCCCTCCGGTTTTTGCACAGTGCCCAATAACTCTGTGTTTTTTATGGCTCTTTTTTCCCCCCCGCATTCAAAATGCGTCAGTGTAGGTCGCCGCCTACATCTTGGCCCCCATATTTCTGGATTTTTTAAAATCAAAAATCAGTGCCCATAAGTGTGTGGATTTACTTCTGGGACTTTGATTCAATTCCATTGATAAACCTGTTTTTATGCCAGTATTGTATGATTTGTATTACTATATTTCTGTAGTATGGTTTGAAATCATGGTGATACCTCCGGAATTTTTTAATTGTACAGGATTGTATTCGCTTTCCTGAGCTTTTTTGTTTTTCCATATGAAGCTAAATATTGTTCTTTCAAGGTCTGTAAAGAATTGTGCTGGAATTTTGATAGGGAGTACATTGAATCTGTAGATTGTTTTTGGTAGGATGGCTATTTTTCCTATGTTAATCCCTTGGCTCCATGAGCATGGGCGATCTTTCCATCTTCTAATATCATCTTCAATTTTTTCCTTCAAAGATTTGAAGTTGTTGTCAAACAGGTCTTTCACTTGCTTGGTTAGAATTACTCTAAGATATTTTAATATTACTTGTGGCTGTTGTGAAGGATGTTGTTTCCCTGATTTCTTTCTCAGTCCACTTTTTTTAGTTAATCTTGTATCCAGCCACTTTGATGAAAATGTTTATCAGCTGTAGGAGGTCCCTGGTAGAATTTTTGGGGTCACTTATACATATATCATATCGTCTGCAAATAGGGATAATTTGACTTCTTCCTTTCCAATTTGTATCCCTTGACCCCCTTCAGTTGCCTTATTGCTCTAGATAGAACTTTAAGTGCTATATTTAATAGATATTGAGAGTGTGGACAGTTTTGTCTTGTCCCTGATTTTAGTGGAATTGCTTTGAGTTTCTCTCCATTTAATTTGATGTTGATATAACTAAACATAATAAAGGCTTGTCATAAATTGCTTTATTATGTTTAGTTATATCCCTTGCATCCCCGCTCTCTCCAAGACTTTTACCACAAAAGGGTGTTAGATTTTGCCAAAGGCTTTTTCAGCATCTAATGAGATGATCACATGATTTTTTTTTCTCAGTTTGTTTATGTGGTGGATTACATTGACAGATTTTAGTATGTTGACCCATCCCTATATCTTTGGGTGAAGCCTGCTTGATCATGGTGGATGATCTTTTTGATGTGTTCTTGGATTCAGTTTGTATTTTATTGAGTATTTTTGTATCAATGTTCGTGAGGGAAATTGGTCTGTAATTCTCTTTCTTTGTTGAGTCTTTGTGTGGTTGGGTATCAAAGTGATTGCAATCTCAAAAAATGAATTTGGTATTGTCACTTCTGTTTCTATTTTGTGGAATAATTTGAGGAGTATTGATATTAGCTCTTCTGTGAAAGTCTGGTAGAATTCTACCATAAAACCTTCTGGCTGTGGGCTTTTTGGGTAGGGAAGAGTTTTAATAACTGCTTCTATTTCCTTAGGGGTTATAGATCTATTTAAATTCTTTATCTGAATTTGATTTAACTTTGGTAAGTGATATCTATGGAGAAAATTGTCTGTTTCTTTTAGATTTTCTGATTTTATAGAGTACATATTGTCAACAGCACATTTTTCTAGGCCCTTCTGGCCTTCTCCTTTGCGAACTCAGGCATAATTCTAATACGTTTATATATTTTTAAAATGCCTTTTCCCCTTGACGCTTTTAATAT
This sequence comes from Lophiomys imhausi, assembly GCA_907164525.1. NCBI lineage: Eukaryota > Metazoa > Chordata > Mammalia > Rodentia > Muridae > Lophiomys > Lophiomys imhausi. The sequence goes on along the minus strand of CAJQZJ010014563.1, from coordinate 3,060,655 downwards.
TCTTTTGTGTGTGTGTATTTTTTGGTGTTTTGATTATGGTGAGGGGACTTTCTTTTCTGGTCCAATCTATTTGATGTTCTGTATGCTTCTTAGATCTTTATAGGCATGTCCTTTTTTTTCAAAATTTATTTATCCAAGTTACATCTCAATCACATCCCCCTTCCACCTCCCCTCCTGGTCCGATCCTCCCACTCTCTTCCCCTTCTCCCTCCTCTCCTCTTCAGGTGAGGGGGGCCCCCACATACCAACTTCCCTCAGTTCATCAGTCACACTAAGGGCTAAGAATTTCCTCTTGCACTGGTCCCTGACTTGGCAGCTCATAAAAGGTAAGGTGTTCCACTAGCAGGCACCACATCTTAAGGTTTGAAAATTTTTCTTCCATGATTTTGTTAAAAATATTTTCTGGACTTTTGAGCTGAGATTCTTCTCCTTCTATTCCTATCATTTTTAAAAATAATTTATTTTTTATTTCTTCAAGTTACATCTCAATCACAATCCCCTCCCTACTCCCTCCTCCAGTCCCACCCTTCCACCCTCCTCCCCCTCAACCCCCCATCCTCTTCCCTTTTTTTTTTTTTTAGTTCAAGGTATTTCTTTTTCCCCCAACAGCTCTCCCTTTCAGTTCAACAAATGGTTCTTTTTCTTATAACTATAAATACAATACAAAACAACAGAAATAAATAGGCCACAATTATGTGAGTTATATGGCTTAGCATACATTCCCAATGTCCAGTCCATATGTATTTGGCACCTGACTTTAACATTCTACTATCTAACCATCTCCATGAGTTTAAAGCTTCTTCTTCTTTGGGAAAACACCAAATGGCGGATGACGCCGGTGCAGTGGGAGGGCCCGGAGGCCCCGGGGGCCCAGGATTAGGAGGCCGTGGCGGCTTCCGCGGAGGATTCGGCAGCGGTCTTAGGGGCCGCGGTCGAGGTTGTGGCCACGGAGCTTGTGGAGGTAAAGCCGAAGAGAAGGAGTGGATCCCTGTCACCAAGTTGGGCCGCCTGGTTAAGGACATGAAGATCAAGTCCTTGGAGGAGATCTACCTGTTCTCCCTGCCCATTAAGGAATCTGAGATTATTGACTTTTTCTTGGGTGCATCCCTAAAGGATGAGGTTCTAAAGATCATACCAGTGCAGAAGCAGACTCGGGCCGGCCAGCGCACCAGGTTCAAGGCCTTTGTCGCCATTGGGGACTACATGGTCATGTTGGTCTCGGTGTTAAGTGCTCCAAGGAGGTAGCCACTGCCATTAGAGGGGCCATCATCTTGGCCAAGCTTTCCATCGTCCCTGTGCGGAGAGACTACTGGGGGAACAAGATTGGGAAGCCCCACACTGTTCCATACAAAGTGACAGGCCCCTGTGGCTCTGTTTTGGTGCTACTCATCCCTGCCCCCAGAGGCACTGGCATCGTCTCTGCTCCTGTGCCCAAGAAGCTGATGATGATGGCCGGTATCGATGACTGCTACACATCAGCCAGGGGCTGCACTGTGACTCTGGGCAACTTTGCCAAGGCCACCTTTGATGCCATCTCCAAGACCTACAGCTACCTGACCCCCAACCTCTGGAAAGAGACAGTGTTTACCAAGTCTCCTTATCAGGAATTCACTGACCATCTTGTGAAAACCCACACCAGAGTCTCTGTTCAGAGGACCCAGGCTCCAGCTGTGGCTACCACATAAGGGTTTTTTTATACAAGAAAAATTAAGTGAATCAAGTCTGTTAAAAATATATATATATTCCTATCATTTTTAGGTTTTGTCTCTATCATAGTGTCTCAGATTTCTTGGATGCTCTGTGTCAGGAATTTCTTAGATTTAACTTTTTCTTTGACCAATATATCAGTTTCTTCTGTCATATATTCTACAGCTAAGATTCTTTCTTGCATCTCTTGTATTGTGTTGATGATGCTTGTGTCTGTATTTCCTGTTCAGTTACCTAGGTTTTCCATCTCCAGGTTTGCATTTTCTTTATTGGTTGTGTTTTCCTAGATTTCTTTAAAAGATTTATTTATTTCCTCTAGTTGTTTGTGTTGTCCTGGATTTCTTTAAGGGACTTACTCATTTCCTCTTTAAGGATCTCTATCATCTTCATAGAGTTGTTTCTAAGATCATTTTCTTGTTCTTCAGGTATGTTGAACTATTCAGAGGTTATTTTAGTAAGGTAGCTGGTCTCTGGTGGTGCCATGTTACTCTGATTGTTGTTGATTGTGTTCTTACACTGGCATCCAGGCATCTGGGATTGGGATGTATATACATCTTGGTGCTAATTTCTGAGTTTGTCTTTGTTGGATGGATATATTGTTCCTTGGTTTCTGTCTCCTCTTTGGTCTTCTGGTCTTTGTGGTCTGTATTTCTGGTGGCAGGCATGCCCTCTGGTCCAGTCAGGAATCTTTGTCAGAGTTAGGGGCTGGATTTCTGGAAACTAAAGTAGCCTTTGGTCCAGTAGGGTTCTCTGTTCTTCTGACTGTTGTGACCTGAATCTGGAACAGATATCTGCCTGCCTAAGTAGGGTCAGGGACACAAGGTGGGGATGGGGGCAGTGGGGTGGGAAGGAGTGTCAGCAAGGTGAGTCTTTGAGATCCTAACTGAGGGCTTGGGAGGGTTCTGAGGGTGGGTGAGCCTCTTACCTGTTCTCCTGAATGGTGGAAATATTTTAAATGTAGTAAGAATAGTGCCATGACAGTTCTTACTGTGTGCACACAGTAGGTTAGGAGTGGGTGTCTGGGCTACTAGGGGGCATTCACTCTGTAGTACCCTGTATTGAACCTTTTATTTAAAAATACTTATGAGTACCCCACAGTCCATGCCCAACCCTTGCCGGGCAGGGTTAGCAGAAGTGAGCAAGTAGGTAGTGATGAGATGGAAGAGGAAGAGAAGCTGAGTGGTTTGTGGTCTATGAAGAGAGGCAGAACTGGAGATACAAAGGTGTGTGCTGCTCTTGCTCCTGAGGAAATGGTGACTTACACTGTCCATCAGTAGAGCCAATAACAAACACAAGCCCCAATGGGCCTGCGCTTTCTTCTTTTGAGAAAACCAAGCACTGTGTGCGTCGCTGTGACTCCCAGAGCCATAGCCTACCCCAGGAAGAAGAGCAGCGCCTGCAGAGTGGAGACCCACAGCTGACTGGACATGTCCTGAAGTGTTTGTTTACTTCTCACCATGGGCCTGTCTGCTAATCTCTCTAGTTGGTTGTGGTGGCCGTTCAACACTGTGAGACTGGACAACTCTATGTTGAACTGGAGTTTTTCTGTGCTGTGCTTAACTTTGGCCAGAGGTTTATTTCCTTTGGAGTCTTTGGGTTGGACAAACATTTAGTCATCCTGCCTTTCGAAAGATGTCATTGCTGACACAGTGTGGGTGGGTGGAAGATGTCCAGAGTCCCACCATGGAAGCTACTGTGATGAGCAAGTATGTGGTGGGAAGATGGGAACAAAGAGAAGTGGGATGACTTGTGCACTGTGAAGAGTGGTAGAACTGGAGACATGATGGTGGTGAAGGGCGGCCTGATGTGAATAGCTTGTGCTGTCGCCTGAGGCCATGGTGAGGTCCGGGCCCAAGCTACCACCAAGGGCCATGTCTGGGTTCATGCCATGCAGCACCAGGGGTCTGTGCCAGGGGTCTGTGTCCATACCTCCTGTCACCACCAAAGGCCCTGCAGATGTCCCTGGGTGGGCTGCCGACTGGGGCCATGTTGATTTTGCAAGGCTATGCAGAGCTTACCCTTCCCCTTGCCTGGGCAGCATGAGAGAGCTGTTCCTAGTGGCATGGGATCAGAAGAGCTGCCCCTGGCCCTCATTGGCTGTGGGCTCACTTGGATCAGCCGGCCCAGCTCCTCACCATGGCAGTGCCAGAGAGCGGCCCAGTCCCTCACCATGGCAGTGCCGGAGAGCCGGCTCTGATGTCATGAGCACTGAAGAGCCAGTTTCACTGTTGTTGGCTGCCACAAGCAGGCAAGCTATCCGTGCCCCTTGCCTGGGCAAAGCAGGAGAGCTGGCCCTGATAGCATGGGCACAGGAGAACGGTCAGACTCACCAACTCAGCTACCATCCAGGACCAGATCCAGGGCTTTGAGTTGTCCCACCTCAACAAAGAGTCAATAAAATGTTTTTTTAAAAAATACTTACAATCTCACCACACACAAAGCTGAGGCAGGAGGATCACACGATTCCTATATGTTTGTGTGAGTACCACATGTGTATAGTGCCTGTAATGACCAGAAGAGGACAGACACTGAGTCTCCCTGAATCGGAGTCACAGGCAGTTGTGAGCCTCCTGATGCAGGTACTGGAACCAGGAAACTGGTCTTCTGCAATGCAATAGCTCTTTACCACTGGGCCATCCCTCCAGCCCAGACTGGAATGATTTTGTATGTTTAAAACAAGTATAAACCTTCTCTCCCAACCCAAAATTATGTGGAATCCAAATAGAGATGAAATACTTTCTATGGAATTTTAACGTACAAATTGAGTAAGTATAAAATACACCACAGAGTCAGAAGATGTAGCATAAAGATGACATAATCCACCTCAATCAACAGCATTTATACTATGACGTGTTGAGATGATGTTTTCCATCACGCAAATCCATTAGGAAACTGACTTCTCCGACCTCTTTTTACATCGTTCGGAGCAAGTTTCACACTCACATGGCACCTGTGTCTCTGTCACAGTTCCTTAGGCACTGGTTGGGGATCAGGGGAAGAGCACTTGTCTCCCATGTGCCAGGCCCAGGGTACCATCCTCAACACTACAAAACATAAAGCCTGCAGTACTAGAGTTAGCCTGGGACCCTTGAGGTTTCTCTACTCCACGTGTCCTCCTCTATGTCCTCATGCAGCATTGATCACCGCGGTGTTTGAACATAGCTCGACCTTGTCCCGGCCACGCCTAGGCTCATTCTCTACTATTTAAGAAACTTTTGGTTTACCAGGTTCACCCAGGGCCTCCTCACGCTGTGCAGCTCAGTCTGAGTGTCAGACAAGGAGCCCTCAAAAACATACATTATCCAGCCCCAATCCTACTGATTCCCTGAGATTGGCCGTGCGCATGGCCTCTGATGCCCAGTGACATAGGACAGCACTCCTTCGGTCCCACTTGGTCTCCCCCTGCCTCAGGATGCTCTGATCAGCCTTCCACGGCCGCTGTGTTAGGGCTTCTGCTGTGACGCGTTGCCGGACTAGAGCTGAGGCCAACGCTGCTGCCTGGACCAGAGTGGGGCAAGTGAGAACTGACTGTGCCCTAAGTGTGCACCCTCCATGGCTATCCTGTCCCTAGGCTGGCCCCTGCAAGAGCACCGGTGAGGTGGGCTCGCCCCGGAAACACGCACACCTAAACAACATGCTGCGGGCGCCATCTTGTGGCCATGATTGCCAATTACAGTCAGGATTGTTTAGTATGTCTGTCAATCAGTTATTTTCCTTTCTTTATAACTTTTTTTTTTTAGCCCATACATACATTGTTAGATATCGTGATGATGATTTTCAATAAAGTGCGTCTTTGTGATTCTCCTTATCCCATCCCCCCACTCCTCTGGAATCCTTGTTTTCTCCTGTAGCCTCTCCCAATACTGCCTCTTTCATGTCCCTTGTGTCTTTTTGCCCCCTCCTGCCGTCTCGTCCTTCATCAACAAACATCGCTCCATCCGGGTCTTCTTTTTAGGTTTTTAGATTTCACCCAAGCTTGTGCCGTTACACACACAGAGATCATGGGCTGGGATCTCGATAGGGAGCTCGTGTGGGCTATACTTTTCTTTCTGAGTTGTTGGTTGCCTTACACTTTCCAGATTCATCCATTTCCTGAAAATTTCATGATTGTAGTTTTCCTCACAGGTGAATAATACTGTTTTTAGTTAGCATGCAAGATCTGAGTCTTGTTGTGATGTTTTTACACATGTATAGCATTGTAACTTATCCCATCAATTCTTCCCCCTTTCTCATGCCAAACAGGCTCCTCTCCATATATATAGATCACATGACAGTGGCACTCCATTGTTTGTAGTTGATACAGACTCTGCGCATCAGGGAAAAGTGGCATAGTCTTCCTCCCCACCACCACTCCTCATTCCTTCTTTTACATTTGGATTGTATGTCATATGCATATGCAAATTCCACATGCATGTGTAAAATATCCATATATGTGTGTAAGAGAGAAAGCATGCCATTTGTCTTTCTGAATCTGTCTTATTATGCTTAACATGATTTCCAGATCTACGTGTTTTCCTGCAAATGTCATTAATTTTTATTATTATTAGTGTGGGGAGTGTGGTTGGGGGGAAAAGTGGAACCTGCTTGTGTAACAGAAAAATTTTATTTAAAACACCTATATTTATTAATACTTACTAAACATTTATAAAACATCTATATCATATAACCTACAATACCTAACACCTATAAACACTTAATACCTAAGAACCTGTAACCAATCCTATGTTAACCCTCTTGAAAGAATATTAAAATTCTCTAATGCAGGTCCTTGCGGGCACCTTGGTTAGCAGTCTGGCTCTGGCAGTCATGGCAAGCAGTCCTATCTTTAGCTTGGCTCAACTTCCTCTGTGCCTAGTTTTGTCATTGTCTGCTGGTTTGTGACGCCAGTTGGCCTCACCACCCAGCCCGGCGTCCACTCCCTAAGTCACCACCACAGTCTCTTCAGCCCATGCGTGTTTTGGTTTGGTTTTTTTTTTTTTTTTTTTTGTTTTTTTTGGTTTTCTGGTGTAGCCCTGACTCCTGGAGTCACTTTGTAGACCAGGCTGGTCTCAAACTCACAGAGATCCACCTGCCTCTGCCTCCCAAGTACTGGAATTAAAGTCATTCAATATTTGGAAGTTTCTATTGTAGAGGTCTTTTGCCTCCTTATGTTTATTCCTAGGCGGGCTTTATCTTTGTTCTGTGTTTCAAAGCTATCATGAGTGAGATTATTTTCCTGATTTCTTTTTGGGAAGATAATTATCAATATGATTTTCATATGTTGGCTTTGTATCTTACTTGTTCACTAAAAGTATTCACCAAGACTACTGTTCACTGGTGGAGTGTTTAAGGTCTTTTAAGCATGAGATCTTGTCTGCAAGCAGGAATGCCTCTTTTCTTATTTATAGCCTTTTTATTTTCTTCTCTTGCTTTATTGCTCTAAGACTTCAAACATTATGTTGAGAAAGAGACTAGAGGGGTCACCTTGTCTTGCTCCTGATTTTAGAGAAAATAGTTTTAATTTTTCCCAACTTAGCATAATGTTTGCTGTAGGTTTACCACATGTAAACCTACCTTTATTGTGTTAAGGTATGATTCTATCTGCTTGTGTGCTGCATTACACTGTATTGCATGTATATGTGCACTGTATGTACATTGTATTCCATTGTATATATATAGATTACTGTATATTGAACCCCTTGCTTTCCCAAAATGAAGCCATATTATCTGTGGCACATGGCCTCCTTAATGTATCCTTGAATTTGGTTTGCAAGTATTTATACAACTTTTTAAAGGATCTATTTATTTATTATATATAGTTTTCTGTCTGCAGATATGCCTGCAGGCCAGAAGAGGGCACCAGATTTCATTATAGATGGTTGTGAGCCACCGTGTGGTTGCTGGGAATTGAACTCAGGACCGCTGGAAGAGCAGTGCTCTTAACCTCTGAGCCATCTCTCCAGTCCAGGTTTGCAAGTGTTTTATGCAGATTTTTCCCACTACTTCATCAGGGAAATTGGCTTATGGTTTTCTCTGTTTGTTGTAGCCCATTCAGTTTGGATATTGGGGTAATGTAGGCTTCAAAGAGTGGATTTAGTAGTGTTCCTTCCCTTTCTGGTTTACGAACCCTTTGAGGAGCACTGGTGTTTGATCTTCTTTAAAGGTCTGATGGAATGTGGTGGTGAATCCAGTGGCTCTTGGGCCTCTTTTGCTGAGGGACTCTTTACTAAAGTTCCAATCATGCCACTTGGATTTAAGTTGCTTGCATCCTCTTGACCTGTGTTGGTTCTGATAGGCGTGTTTTCAACTTCATTTGACTGCAGAAAAATTTAAACTTCCTCCATCTTTTCTTCAATGGCCATTCAAGAGTGTATTGCAAGTGTATTCTTCAATGGTCATTCAAGAGTGTAGTGTAAGAACTCGATATAGTTGTATAGTTTTCTGTGGTTTCTCTTATTGCTGATTTATAGTTTCATTCCAGTAGCATCTGATAGGATATGAGAAATTATTTCAGTCTTTTGTATTTGTTAAGACTTCCTCTGTCATCTAAAACATAATTTGTTTCAGAGTGAATTTCATGGGCTGCCAAGGACTGCATATTCTGCAGCTGTTGGATGGAATGCTCTATTAATATCTGTTAAGCCCTTTTGGCTCTGATGCAAATTAACTATGAAAATCCTTGTTAATTTTTTAGTGTGAACAAACTGCGAAGTCTTGAAAGTGGAGTACTGAAAATCCCTTTCTATTGAATCGAGACCTGTCTGCCCTTTGTGTCTACTGTATTTGTCTTATGAAATAGAGAGGCCTAAACTTTGGTGTACATAAATATTATAAACATTAAAATTATCATTTGATCCTGATAAATTGTTCCCTTTACTAACTTGCAGTGGCCTTTTATCTCTGACTAGTTTCTATGTGAAGTCTACTTTATCGGGTATGAGAATTTCTGGGCCAGCTTATTTTCAGCTTTGCCTTGCTCGCAGGTTGGTTTGGTTGCTTGACAGGTTGGTTTCCGCCCTTTAACTCTTAATCTGTGGGTCTCTTTGCCAGTGGGGTGTGGTTTGGGAAGGCAACAGATAACCGGATCATAGTTTTTAGTTCATCAGCTGGTCTCTGTTACATTGGAGAGTTGAAGCTGTTTGCTTTTATTGTTATTACTGAGAGAATTTTGCTTGTTCTTGCTATCTGTGTTGCTAGGTGTTGGCTGGATTCTGGCTGGGTTTTGTTTGTTGTCCTTCTTTCTCTCTTATTCATGCTAGGGCTTCTCTGATTTACTGTGTTGGACACAACAAATTCTTTCTTAGTTCTCTTTGCTCATCATTCCACTCATGAAATACGTGCTTTGCTGTGCTGTCTTGGTTGGCCCAGTCTTCCCCCTCTGTGTTTAGGGTCCCTGAGTATCTTCGGCAGTGCTGGCTCGGTGGTTATGAATTGGTTCATGCTTGTCTTGATGTGTTCTTATGTCTTCATGAATGTTAAAAGATAACTTTGTTCATCCCCGTTGCTGGCTTTCCTCTCTAGACCATGGGCTGAGTCCTTACTTCATAGTCTGCTTATTTATATCCTCTTTGAAGTCTTTTATTCTTTTGATAACTAATTTTGAATTCTTCACCTGGCAAATTAACTAGCTCTGTATCTTCCCACTTGGTAGCTGAGTCACCACCTTGTGGAGGAGTCACATTGCCTTCCTGTGCCGTGTTTCTTGTGTTTCTGGACTGTGACTCTCATGTCTGTCAGTTTTAGGTCTCTCTCCTGGTCTCACTGGGATCCTCTTAGTGGGTGGATCTTCTCTCCAGGGCTTCTCCTGAAGAACCATGGAGAGAGCTGAAAGAGGAGAGAGCAGCCGCTGTAAGGGTACAAGAATCAGCCAAACAAGATAGAGAGAACTGATGAGAGCCCACGGATGAGCCATCACATCCTGTGGAGCAAACTAGGCAAAAAACAAAAAGTAAAATAAAAGGAGAGTGACATTTAGAATAGATGTGGAAATAGTAAAAGAATGAAATAGAAGAAAGGGTCAGGTAAGTGGACAAGGGAGGAAAGCCAAGATTAACTAAAAGAAAAGAGAAGGATGGAGAAGGATATCATGAAACAGCAAGAGGCTAAAACAATAATTTGTGATAGTGAAAATCATAGAATAGTTTGACAAATGAAAGAAGTGTAATGAAAGATAAAAACATAAAGGGCAATTAAAAACACATATGAAATCAGCCAGGCATGCTAGTGCACACCTTTAATCCCAGCACCTGGGAGGCAGAGGCAGGCAGATCTCAGTGAGTTCCAGGCCAACCTGATCTACAGAGTGAGTTCTAGGACAGCCAGGGAGAGAATACAAAACAACAAAAAAAATACTTATAAAGTCCAAATGTTACACAGAGTATAGTAAAAGTGGAGTCGAGTATTAAAAAACAAAAAACTGACCATTAGTGGAAAAATGTGGAAGTAAAATTAGATAAATGTGAGAAGGTGAATAAAATATATGAAACCGTGTGTGTGTGTGTGTGTGTGTGTGTGTGTGTGTGATGATAATTAGGAAAAAATGGCCATGGATTTGAAAAAGAGCAAGGAGGGGTACGTTGGAGGGCTTGGAGGGAGGAAAGAGATGAGGGAAATGATGTAATTATATTATAATCTCAAAAAAACAAAAGAAATAGTGAGAAAATAAGATGAGAACACCACTAAAATAAAATAAGATAAAAACATTACTAAAATAAAGTAAAACAAACAAGGAGAGCAGAAGGAATCAGAGAGCAGCCCTGAGTCCTAAAACTTGGGTCTTACACTGGAGAAAAATGACTTCTGGAGGAAAATGCCTTTGCTGAGCCCTGGAGAGTGGGAGGCTGGCCCATCCTGGAGAAGGGGACTTTCTGTCCCCCGCAGTGGGGCTACCTGACCACTTCATTCCTGGCCTTTTGCTTTTAAATGCCTCCAGTGAGCCTTATAGCTTGGGAAACAGCCATATCTGTCCTCTGCTCTTCTTGGTGCAGTTCTCAGGGCCCAACCATGAAGCAAGATGGAAGGATTGATCTGATGGGAACAAGAATCTACGTAAGCACCAGAAGCCCTAGGTGAGTCTTCAGCAGATCGTGGAGGGTAGGAAGGGAAGGCCACAAGGATGCGCAGGCCCACTCGAGCTGCCTCCAGGTCCTAGAAGGGATGTAAAATCCAGCAGCCAGGGAACCAGACCAGGCTCCGGAAGCATGGGCGGCAGCGCCTCAAAAGACCACCAGAGGGCCGTCCAAACCAGACAACCCAGGCCCTCCTCGGTGAGGCGCTTCCCGCAGAGGTCAGCCTTTCCCAGGAACACTTCTGAGCCGCTGAGGCTGCTGCAGCCTTAAGAGGCCAGCCGAGGACTGCCGTCAGAGCATCATCCCCAGAGGCACTGAGGAGACAGGAAACCTGCATCCTGCCTGACGATGTTCAGCCTGGTTTGCATCCCCTGGTCCTGCCAGCGGACTCGTCCCATGGGAGCCCGGGGTAGGGTCAAAGGCAGGGCGCCCACGGGGTGAGAAGAGGGGCCCGCAGCCCGAGTGCTCTCTCCAGGAGCCGAAGAAGGAGCCCCCCGCGGAGGTTCAAGCAAAGGCAGAGAGGTCTGCTCGCCAGGTCCAGGTGAGCAGAGGTGAGGTCCAGGTGAGACAGGGCTGCACTCGCACACAACAAGGCTCTCACACAGCCGCGACCCTGTGAGGGGTGTGGGGAGCCAGGGCTGCACAAGTTTCCAGACCACAGGCTGTTGAGTTCATGCCTTAAAGATGGGCTTTAAAGACCCCGATAGGCCACGTTAAATTGCTGCGTGGCTCAGTGCACCACGATTCCAGAGTGAGACCCTCCCCCAGCTGCGGTCAGGTATCAGGTAAATGTGTTCCGGTACCCAGTCCTATGCCAGTTTTTAGTAAGACCTGCAGGTGGGGTGATGGAGGGCACAGGGGCACTGACCCGAGTCCAGGGCAAACTGATCTGTTGTGAGCATGGTGGGGAGCCATGGCCAGAGCTGAGTCATGCTCAGGGAGGCATCCAGCTCGCTCTCCAGGCAGGCCCCAGCTGTACTGGGCTTGACTGGGTGTGGCCTGCTCTTGACCTTGCTTAGAAAGGTGGGTTAGGAGAAGGCTGAGGTGAGGACTAGAGAGCAGTATCTTCCTACCTTTAACAGAGATGACCCCTCTGTACTGCAACCCCACAGTAGCATAGGGGTTTGGGAGACACACACACACTTGTAACAGTCTCCCAGAGTCTACCCTAGCACCCATCTCTCTCCTCTGCCTCCCCTCTCTGGTCTTGTAGAAAGCCAGCCCCACCCAGTTCCTGAGTTAAGATGAGATCTGGCTGGCTTTAGCCAATCAGCACACCCCACTGGTTTGGATACAGTCACAATTGGGTTGGTTAGTGCCCCAAATCTAGGAAAGAAGGGGTTTGACGAAGCTCCTTGGTTCTTCTGAAACTGGAACTTTTTCCTCCTGCCCAGTGGGAGAGAAGAAATCTTAGCCTCTGAGCCAACTCCAGTATAAAAGGTGGGGAGTGGGAGGAAGGAGGAGGAGGAGGAAGGGGAGGAGGGAAAGAAGGAAGGAGGATGAGTGAAGGAGGAGAGGGAGGGGGAGGAGGAAACACCCCAGAAGCAAACAGAACTGGAAAGAAACCCAGTGTCAACCCCCAGTGTCAACCTGCTGGATCCATCCATGCCTGCCACCCAGGTTATGAAGATATTCTTCCTAAAGGAGTCAGCATATGCCCTTGTATTGTTGAATTCAGCTTTAACTTTAGATTTTTATTTTGCTTCTTTTCTTTTTTTTTTTTAACAGAGTTTCATGTAGCTCAGGCTGGCCTTGAACTCATCCTGTATGTGAGGGTAACCTTGAACCTCTGATCCTCTGCCCCCACCTCCTGAGTGCTGGGATTACAGACATACTACATACCTGGCTTTGTGTCTTGCTAGGAACTGGATCCAGGGTGTGGACCCAGAATTTTCATTTTAAACCTTGCTACAGGGGGTTTGGAATGCCCTCACCCCCCATGTCCCCACTCCCACCCCAGTCCACCTATGCTTCTGAGCCCTTCATACGTCTAGGTCAGAATGAAGGTATCAGTCCAGACCTGTCAGGGTCTCTGAGGTCTGTACTAGCTCCAGGGTCCTCATTTCCTAACCTCAGCTCCATCTCTGTAGAGTAGGGGCAGGGGGTGGGGTTGGAGTATCTGGTCTGTGGGTCTAAATAGGTCCCTGTGTTTCTTTCTGTTATCCCACTGGGTACAGGGCCAGGATAGAGAAAAAGTGGGCAGCACCCCAGTGGCTTTTATCCGGGTCCACAGGCAGGACCGTAAGAGAAAGCATGCATTGAGCTGGGGACCCATCTGTTCCCTCCAGGATGCGCGAGTACCATGGAATTTGGGGTCAGATTAGCTGCTGTTGAAGTCCCTGGGAGTCTGGAGGACTGCTGTACTCTTGGGGTTGCCCTGGTTGAGATCTGGGTGCTCTGGGCCTGAGAAAGTATGTTGGGTTCAGGGAAATACAGACACAGTTGGAGAAAGCTTTCTCCAATAGTAGAAGTTCCTTCAGGAGGGATCACAACAGCTCTGAGGCAGCTATTTGGTGCCAACAAACCTTTATTTTAAGCTTAGGTGTCATGGTAGTCTTAGTTCTCCCATGGACTCCTCATTATCTCCCCAAAATCCTCTAAATCTCCTCTGAATATCCTGAACTCTGAGATGGGTGAGACCTTTTTGAACCATAGGAAATGGGGAGGGGTTGGGGGATGAATGCATTCTGTTGCCTGAGATTGAGATGCTAGCAATGCTATATTTACATGGGGAAAGGTCCCAGACATTGGGTACGTGACTGACGTCACCTGTGACCTCCTGTATATTGGGTATGTGACTGACGTCACCTGTGGCCTCCAGTGGGGTTTTACACAAGGAAGATAGCCACCTGGGTGCGGTGCTGTGTGTGCTTCGGAGGCAGGCAGAAGCAGGGAGAGAGTTTGTCTCATGCCTTCTGTTCTCAGTATGGGGCATGGGGCTCCAATTTTGAGATACCTGGGATTTGGACTTGCTCAATCTCACCAGTTCTAAGCTAATTCCTCTGGAGCCACACCCAACACATCTCTGCCCTGGAGGCTGGAAGCTCAACCCTGCACTCTGGGCTGTCTGAATGCCTGCACCCCAGGCCATGCTGACATCTTGGGCCTGCACCCTTGTAGATTTGGTGCTTCTCCGCTGTTTCCTTCTCTCAGCTATCCATCCCAAAGACAGTCTGCCCTCCTCATCCCAGGTGCTGTTCCATCACACCCTGGGGACTGGTCAGTGGGTCAGTAGCAGGAACTGCATCCCCGTGATAAAGTGTGGGCAAGAAGCAGCCTGCCCCAGAATGACCCACAGAACACTGGCCACGAGTCCATCGCCCCAAGCTTCGTTTCTCTGTGGCATTATGATGGGCTGATGACAGCCCACATCCCTACCCCCCAGCATTCCTGCTTCCCCCAGCGCAGACTGGAAGGATCCACCAGTGCTCACTTTTAACTTCAGGCCTGATACAAGCCCAGCTTGTAGAGAATAGCAGAGTAGAGACAGGATGAGTAGGGAAGGAAAGGAAGGCTCTGGGCTTGTGCTCTGAGCACATTCCCTTCTATTTGCAGATATATGTACTAAGACAGGTAACACTGTGCCTGTCACCTTCGAGCCCAGCTTTGCTTTAAGTCACTAGGACTTGCTGTGTGAATGATGTTGGTGGCTGCAGAAATGCCACTTGGCTAGTTATAACTGAGGGGGTTTTGTTTGTTTGTTTGTTTGTTTGTTTGCACCAGTTTTCCACAGCTGTAAATGATGTCATAATGATGACAAATTTCCAAAAGTAGAATGGAGAAGCGGCACGCTGAGGGTGTGACAGAGCTTTCCTGGATTCTACCCTAGAACCTGGACCGCAAGCCCCAGAGGCCATAGTGTGAACCAGCAGTCACACTGCCCGTTCCGAGCACTTTGCACATGTTCCCTTAGGTCTGTGCTGGTTCCTTGGAAAAAATCAAATCTAGCAGCGAGGGCTCCTGGCTCACAGAGCCCTTGGTTCTGCTGACGCATATGGCATCTGCTCCCTCTGAAAGGCAGTTGTCACTGCTGGTCCCATTTTACAGATCTGAGGAACTGATACTTCGACTTCCCCAAGTCTGCTCTCAGATCCCCAAGGTATATATGCTCCACGGAGAATCTCTTCTCTCACAGCAGGCTTCATGTTTCAAACCCAGGCAAATGCCTGTAAAGGGCATTCTAAATATATTTCTTTACTATAGATACTGATTGCCTGATACTGAAACCAGGAATTAGCTTGTCTGCCTGAGGATGTGGCTGCTGCCTTCGAAAGAAGATAAGGAAGAAATCTGCTCTCTGCCAGCTTAGAGATGCTGCCAACGGCTTCCAGCAAAAGAAGAACCTTCGCTGCCAGATACTTCAGTAAGGCTTCAGCTCTGTGTGGGGAATGGCTGCCTGTGTTCTTGACTTCTTACTTGAGGGTGGGGGTCTCTCGGGGCCACTGAAAGAGCCTCCGTGGTCTTGTGGGCTATGGGCACCATGTAGTCAGGGTCCAATCTTCCTTCAGCTCCCAGCACAGGCTGGTTAGCCAGCCCTTAGCCATGACCCCAGCATCTGCTCTATGTCTGCCTGAAAAACAGGCTCCAGCATGAGAGCAAGTGTCAGGAGTCCAAGTGGTGGAGGACACTAATGACATTTGATGTCTGTGAGACTACTATGTCCATAGACTGGTTGGACACTAGGTAAAGCCTCCACAGGGAGAGCTGGGCATCCCAAAACTCCTCTGTGTGTCCTAGGAAGCAACCCAGCCTGGCAGTGGGCTGAAAGATGTAGAGAATGGTTGAGTAGCCCCCAGGAATTTCTGGGAAGGTAACAGTGAGCCACAGGGGGACTATTATATGTTTAAGTCACAGGCAGATGCTGGTTGGGTGTGCCCTGAAGGTCCTGAGCCCTTCAAGAGCTGAGTCTTGTAGGTGCTGGGTTGCACGGATGTCGGTCCTGAAGGTACAAAGTCATACACGTGCTGGGCTTTGCGGGTTCTGGGTCATAGAGGTGTTAAGCCCTGCAGGAGCTGCCTTATTCAAATATGTGGGCACTGGCTGGACCTCAGGGGGAAAGGAGCTGGTTTTGTTTGTAACTGGGTAGTGTTCTCGGAGTCTGGACCTGTGTTCTGAATTCCGGAAACATATGCGATCAATAGTATCCTCAGGGCCCCTGGTCCTGCATTAGAAACTGAAGGAGCTCTTCAAACTCCTCCTCTGGAGACTTCTGCTTAACCAGCCTTAGTGGACCCCAGGCTTTAGCACATTGCTAGGTCACCGCCAGCATCAGAAGAAAGTGAACAGAACCACAGGGCTCGGACTCCAGCTGTGTGCCTTTGCCATTCTGAGCAAGCATGTGTGGGGTGAAAAGAAAGTTTCTTCTTTTAACAGAGGCAGGATCGGGTGGGCTGGAAGCCAAGACTGGACTCTGAACCCTGGGCTGGATTGTAGGTGGAAGTTCCACTCGGACTAATGAACAGAGAGATTCGGAGAGAAATCTGGTGCAGGCAGCTAGGATCACAGTATCTGACAGTCTCCGGGCATTTTCCTCCAACTGGGAGTCATGGTGTCATCCAGCATCATAGGAAAAGCCCTGGCTTTTGTGGGGAGAATCAGGTGGCAGATTTGCCTGATATGATGGATTGTCGCTCACCCCCTGTCCCCATCCCCACCCTCATCCCACCCCACCCCCAGCTTTGGAGGGCATCTGCCAACCTGTTGAGAGAGGGACAATGAAGGTGTTACATGAGGATTTAATGAATAAGATCACATTGACTTTTTATATTAAAGGAAAATTGACACAGCAGAGAGTTAGCCATTTTTAAGTGTAAAATCCAGTGGCAGTCCAAACATGCAGCATGCTGTGTGACCACACCTCTGATAAGCATTGCTATTGCCCTTGTCATCATCCTGCATGGACTAAGCAGTGCCCCATCCCAGCCCAGACAGCCACCAGTCTGTTTTTCTGTCTGTGTGGATTTAGCTGCTGCACAGGTCTGATATGTCTCTCTGTGCTGAGACCTTTGCTCCCAGCATGCTATCATCCGGGTTCATGTATGACCTAGCAGGTATCTGTGCTTTGTTTCTTTATGACTGCATTGGTTTTAAATGACTATCATCTCAGAAACTTAAGCAATTTTGGGAAAAATGGCAATGCGGTTTCACAAAAGGCTTCAGAAAGGAAGGTGTTGGTGGGGACAGTTCGGACAACATCTCTCTTTCTACCTTTGATCTAGTCTTCTCCCCACCTCCACCCCCTCTTGGTTTACTTGTGGGGGAGGTTTTTACAGGAACAGAGAAAACTGATAGATATGGGATTTATAGACTCTACTCCAGTTTGTCCAACAGTGCCTGTCTCCCAACAGAAAGGCCAAGAATCTAAGAATCTGATAGTTGTCCAGTCTAAGACTCTGGATGTTTCAGCTTTTCTTCAGCGTATGTCAAAATCCCAAAGAAGTGGGCTCTAAAACCCACAAGGCATTAGAACGCTCTAATATTTGAACTTGATATTGAGAGTTGGGGCAAGCAGGTAAAAAGCAATGGCATCCTTCTTCCGTGTCCTTCCATGTGGGTTGCCACCAGAAGATGTGGCCCAGATTTTGGGTGGGTCTTTTGACCTTAAATGATCCAGTCAAGAGAAATCTCTCACAGGGACGCCCAGATGCTTGGGTTTTGATTCCAGATGTTATCAAGCTGACAGCTAAGATTAGTCAGCACACCTGGAGAATATTATTAAGGAACATAAGCTTGCTCTTGACTGGTGGTTGCAGAGATTTGGGACAAATGCTTGGGGATTAAATCTCTCTGTTGTACCTCATATCATCACCATGCTGCCAGAGGACCTGCTGGAACTCTCCTTGTAGCAGGAGGCCAGAGCTACTTGACTTTGTTAGATGCTGTTGTGCCTTGTGGAAGGGTCACATGGTTTATGTCCTTGATTCTACTATGTTTACAGAAGGGACAGACATACAGGAACTGCATCTCTCAGGTGTCAAACTTAGACAACTCTGTTCCTGAAATGAACCCTATTTGCTAATGGTTTATATTTTATATTTTTATATAATGGTTAT
Organism: Lophiomys imhausi; assembly: GCA_907164525.1. Taxonomy (NCBI): domain Eukaryota; kingdom Metazoa; phylum Chordata; class Mammalia; order Rodentia; family Muridae; genus Lophiomys; species Lophiomys imhausi. Next base: position 3,042,849 of record CAJQZJ010014563.1, on the reverse strand, counting down.
ATTTTTATATCCATTTTATTGGAATTTACTGCTGGCATTTCTGTTTGGCACTGTTGTATGTCTTCTTGAGGGATGATGGGAAGCAGTCTTCCTTTGTACAATCCCTTGTCTGGCTTTGACATCAGAAGAACAGTGCCTTCAAAGATTGAGTTGGGAAGCAATCTCCTTTCTTTGTCTGTCCTAGTTAGGGTTACTATTGCTGTGATGAAACACCATGACCAAAAGCAAACTGGGGAGGAAAAGGCTTATTTGGTTTACACCATCATATCTCTGTTTATTATCAAAAGAAGTCAGGACAGGAACTCAAGCAGGGCAGGAACCGGGAGGCAGTTGCTGATGGAGAGGTCATAAGCAATGTGCTTCCTGGCTTGCTCATCATGATTTGCTCAGCCTGCCTTCTTATAGTACCCAAGACTGCTGGTCCAGGGATGGCACCACCCACATTGCACTGGGGCCTCTGACATCAATCACTAATTAACAAAATTCCCTACAGCCAGTTCTTACAGAGGCATTTTCTCAATTGAGATCCCCTCCTTTTAGATGACTTTAGTTTGTCAAGTTGATATAAAAGTAGCCAGCACATTGTTGAGGTTTGCTGTCTGTTGCTTTGATGAATGCCATGACCAAATCAACGTAGGAAGGAAAGGATTTATTTGTCTTACCCTTTGAGGTCACAGTCCGTCACTGGGGGAATCAGGCCAGGAGCTGAAGCAGAAACCATGGAGGAAGGCTTTTTACTGGCTCATTCTTTGTCTCATGCTGAGCTAGTTTTCTTACACAGCCCAGGACCAACTTCCCTGAGGTAGAGTCACCCACAGATGCTGTGGCCCTTCAACATCAAACTTCAGTCAAGACAGTTTCTCTCCCAGACGTGGCCAAGGGCGATCTGATCTACATAATTCTTCAGTTGAGGTTCCTGGTTCCTGAGTGACTCTAGGCTATGTGAGGTTGACAACAAAACTAACTAGGACCCTCCTTTGATGAAGCAATTGTTCAGGCCATTGGATCATTGTCATTCTGGGGTTCTTCCTGCTTTGTGGGTGCCCTACAGTTTGTTGGCATAGGTTGCTCACGGGATTCCTTTACAAGCCTCTGTGGATTCTGTAGAGTTGATTCATGGTTTCCTTTTTCATCCCTGATCCTTTTTATTAGTATTGGTCAATCAGCTTAAAGGTTGGCTGAGTTTATTAATCTTTTCAAAGAACCCATTTTTTTTTCTTCATTGATTTTTCTTTCATGTTTTGCTTTTTCTGTTTCAGTCTGAATGTGTGTTGTCATCTTTGAGGCTTCCTCTTCATTTTCTTTAGGTCTGTGTAGTGAGAATTTTGTGATTTTGGTTTCTTTAAAAAAAAACACAGAGAAATATCATAAGAATATCTTTTCATTTTAATGCCTGGTGTGGGAATATGGGGCTGCCTCACAGACAGTGACTATGATTTGCCTCGTGCTCTAGCAGGGGTGTGGTTCTGCTAGCTGCAGATAGTTTCTGCAAGTGTGTGATGTTTGGAATTCTAGGAACTTTCCAGAGGATATATAAATACTAGGACCCTAAAAGGTGGTGGTTGTTATTCACTGGTTCGTGATTGGATGCTGTTAGTTACTGTTGGTTGCAGTTTGTCAAGTAGTCTGTGAGCAAAGAAATGAGAAAAAATTAGATATTCCAATGGCGAAGAACATACTCGCCTCTAGGAACTCGACACCCCTAATCAGCAGGAAGTAGTCTAACAGTAACTTTGATCTTTTTTTCCCTCTATCCTTTTTTCTCTCCTATCTAGTGTTAGAGGGTTAATAAGGGTGGAGGAGGGTGGAAGAGAGAAGAAACACACAAAGCAGCAAACACTGGCTACAGGCCTGGCTTGATTTTAGTTTCTTAAAGTAGAAATGTGTGTCATCGATGTCCTATGGTAGCCCTTGAAGTTAAAGTGTGAA
>CAJQZJ010014563.1:3011444-3035780 GCA_907164525.1 Lophiomys imhausi | reverse complement strand
CATGCCCAGAGGGTGGGGAGGGTGTTTCTCCGCCCTTCTTTTTGGTTATTTGAAGGATAACTGAAAACTCTGTTATGTAGGGGAAGAGACTACAAGCTGATAAATGGTCCTGTCTTAATGGGTTTTGGAGGTTAGCCCCAGGGAATTCCTACTTTTCCTTTTCTGTATCCTTCTTCCTCTCCTATGTAGGAGTGCATGGGCTTGAGAAAAATGAGATATAGACATAGCACAGGAAGGTCCAAGAAGAAGGGGCAGATTATTGAATATGCCCTTATACCTTTGTATATTGATACAAAATTAGTAGTTTATTTGAAGTGCCTTATCTTAAGGCACCCCCAGAAGCCCACCCTGGGAAGTCTTTCCTGAGCCTGGAAGTCCATTGCTCGCAAAAGGCAGCTGGGAGAGAAATAGGGTAGTGTGGCTGGCCAGCTTAAGAAGAAACTTACTTCCTCCCAGTTCTGGAAGCTAGAAGATAAGGGGCTGGCAGGCTTGCTTTCTCCTGAAGCACCCCTCCTTGGTTTCGGCTTTCATCCTCTCCCCATGTCTCTTGTGGTCATCCCATTGTCTATGGCTCTGTTCTTACATGCTCCCCTTATAAAGACACCAGTCAGGGTGGACTCAGGCTACCCTAGACCTCTTGCAACTTAGCCACCGCTGTGAGAGCCCAGGCTCCAGCAGGCCCATTCTGGGACTTGGAGCTCCAGCCTATGAGTTTGAAGGGAACTCAGGTCATCTTTCCTGTTTGCCTCAGCTCTGAGGAGCTATGAAGAACCTGTGCCCAACAAACAGTCCTGGCAGAACCCTCAGCAAATGTCTAGACAGATACTGTGCCAGGCACACTGCCCTCCAGAGAGCTAATGGAGGGCTGAGTCAGCAGCTTTTTCAGAGAACCAGCTTCCTGTGGTAACCTCTGTTCCTGTCCAGCTGGGAAAACATCCCTGAGGTGGGTGGAGAAATTAAAACCACAACTAGCCCATGGGCTTCTTTCTGTCCCCTACCCTCTGGATCTGGCCCACTTCTGTCGGCTCACCAATGCTTACTCCGCCATCCTAGTCTGTCCATTTTGGTGGAAAAGAGGATACTAGACCATCCCTTACAGACCTGTGGTGAGAAAAGACTAATAAAAATCAAGCTTACAGAGGGCTCAGGGTAAGCCGTGAATTCCCTTCTGATAATAAGACTATAGTTAATCTCTGACTATAGTGTATGGAGTGAGTGTGTGTGTGAATGGGTGTGTATGTGTGTATGTGCATTTGTATGTGTATGTGAGTGTGTGTGTGTGTATGTGCGTATGTCTCTGTATGTGTGTATATGTGTGTGTATGTGTGTGTGTGTGTGTGTGTGTGTGTGTGTGTGGTGTTGTTCCATGTACAGAACAACCTCAGGTGTCCCTCCTCAGAAGCCACCCACTTTTTTTGAGGCAAGGTCTTTCATATTCCAAGTACTCTAATTTGGATGGCTTGAGAACCCCAAAACTTTGCCTGTCTCCACCTCCCAGCACACACCACCATGACCAACTTTTTACATGGATAATGGGAATAAAACCCAGGTCCACGTATTTGTAAGTCAAGCACTTTAAGGGCTAAGTTATATCCCCACCACCACCCTCAAGTCCTCTTGCAGATTTAAAAAAAAAAATCAAGTGGAATGGTGGAGATTCGGACACAGGGAACCCCATCTGGAACCTGGCATACCATCTGCCAGTTGCTACAGGGTCATGGAAAGAATTCAGGCAGCACAGTGGAGTGCCGAGCGCTCCAGACTCCCATCCCAGGAGACAGAAATAGCTGCTACCATCTCTGAGGACTCTGAGAAAGTGTGCTTCTCCCCTTGGAGCGGGAACACAAGTGAATGGTGATGTGCTGACTCGAACAACCAGCTCAAGTCCTGTGCACTGCATTTGTCTCTGTGTCCACTTTTCAGTGGTACCCTGGTGCTCAGGGAGCCTTCAGGCTTTTGGAAGACTGGGTCTTGGAAGTGGACTGAGATGGACATAGCAAGGGGGCTGGGCACTGTGGATAGGGAGGAGTTGGATGGAAACATGGGCACACAGCAGCCTCAGCTGCCCACTCATATCTCTGTGGGTGGTTATGGCCATCCTGTGTTAGGGCAAGAAAGACAGAGCTCTATAGCCCCAGGAAGCCCAGCAATCAATGTTGACTCCTTTAGAAGAGGGTATACCTTAAGTAAGAAATTCCCAGGGGAGAATGTTTCCCCATAGAGCTAGATCAGCATTATAGGGGTGGAGGCCTTGTCCTCCCGGTGGTGATAGCCAGGGGCCACCTAGTATTGCCCAAGCTGGCAGGCAGGGTTTGGGATGCCACCTCCTAGCCAATGATGTTTTACATATCATGCACCCCCTTTGGGCCTCTACGGTATGAAGTATCAAAGGAATTTGTTACATGTGTAATGCAGAATAGTGGTTCCTACTGTGTGGCATGTGCTAAGCAAATAGTAACTGCTAACAGTTGTGATATTTAAGGGCAGACACTACCATTCAGGCTGGATGTGCTCCTGGCCGCAGCATGTGTAGGGCTAGAAAGAGCCTAAGGATGACTAGGATCCATTGTACTAGGATGCTCAAGAATGATCCCCTTGTGCATTGCAGGAAAGAGAGAAGAGCTGAGGTTCAGCTTCAGCTACCGCTCCGTTCCTCTCTGTCAGAGTACAATGTCCATCCTTTCCCTAGGCTTACTCCCCAGGTAACTCCCATGCAGGACCAGCATCCCCAGCCCACAGAGGGTCTTTTATAAAGTACAAGGGATCTCCTTCTTCCTTCTTCCAGACTGAGCCAACCTTGTGGCAGCCCTGCAACTTGCTAACCAATGAGGCTGGTGGCCTGAATGATGCCCTAGATACCTCGTCAGCGATTCAAACTGTAGAGAGGAACAACATCACCCAGCCCCACACACGGCTCATGCCAGTGTGTGCTCATAAACATCAGATCAGCAGTTACCACATGCCCTTTGGCATATCAGAGGACACTGAAACCCAGAATTAAACTTTCGTTAGGAGGACTGAGCTGGGGTGGCAGGAGCCCTCACTACTCTGCATCCATCTCTCCGTAGCCCTGAGTTCCTGCTCCACACACAGCACCTGCTTACACCAAACCTTGTTGGGAGTCACTGGCCCCATCCTTAAGAACTGGCTTCTTTGAAAAATGACAGCTGTCTTTGGACATCTGTCTTGCCTTCTCCTATTCTCTGGTATCAATAGAGTATCCAACAACTCAGTTCAGTCCTTGCCTAATATGAACTGTCCTGGGCGAGCACATAGCCTATAGCTGGACAGAGCACTCAGACTCACATAAACTGCTCCGACTTCTGGTGCCCATCACAAATGGGTGCCTAGGCCACCCACCCTTTTGTGCCCTTGGCTCCTTATTCAAAGTTTCCCCCCTCTTCAGTCCCAATAGCTCACTTGGATGACTCACAAAACTCAAGAATGCATTGATTTATTATAAGAGATACATCCCTGGACAACCTGGTGGAAGAGACAATAGATCCAGAGCTGAGGGAGGGGTAGGAGCTGCCACACTCCCTCCAGGTGAGCCGTATACCCAGAGCTCTCCATGTTTCACCAACCTCCATGAAAGCTCCCTGAAGCCCATCACCGAGGGACTCTATGGTGGCATCATAGGCGTGACTGAGCAGATCAGACCACTCGTCATTGGTAGTTAAACTTGATGTCCAGCCCTGCCCCTCAACTAGCCACCTAGTTGGTTCATCTGGCAACCTGACCCCACTGGCCCAGAATTGCTGCATTCACAGAGTCTCAGATACCAGGCCACACAATCCAGATGACCTCAATTAGGTCCTCAAAACCCAAATAAAGGTGCACAGAGAGAACCAACTCCACGTGTGTGCCATGGAAACTGTGCATCACCTTCCCCCCCACCCCAACGCACACATTAATAAGAAAACAAACAAAATAATTTTAAAAGACTCAGGATCCTTTAAAAAGCAGAAAAGCTCCCCTCTCTCCTATCATTCAGGAGCTTCCAAGGGAAGCTCGGGACCAAGTATAAACACTCATCTTGAGTCACTCCTGTGAGAATAGTCATTGCCTGGGAAATGATGGGCATAATTCCTTTCATTTGGTCCTGACAACCCTGCCGGGTGGTATTCACATCCCCATCTTAAAGAAGGACCAGGGGCATGGACAACCTCCAGTCATACTCAACAGTGACCTAGTGGGTGTTAGATATCGGGGGTGACTCAAGATGAGTAACTGGGAGCTACTCACATGGCCCAACACACACACACATACACACACACACACACACACACACACACACAAATCTTGTTTTGCATGGAGAGAGAAAAACCACCCTAACCACTAATAGTTTCAGGAAGTGGGTTTTGTGATCAGTTTGACTTCCTCTGAGCAGTGGGAGAGCAAATGAGTCCCAGGGTCTCACTGTGCTGGCTTCCTTTTCGGGGATGTGTACCTGTGGGCACTGTGGCAGGGTCTCTGAGAAGCCCAAACCCCCGTGGTGACTGTTAACCTGTTAACCAGGAGGTTAGTTTATGGCCCATGTTTCTTTTTTTTTTTGGTTTTTCGAGACAGGGTTTCTCTGATGGCCCATGTTTCTTAAGCATCCAGGTTACTGTCTTACTTCCAGGGACTGTGAAGGGAGAGAGGTGCCACGAGACGTGGGCCTCCAGAGACCTACCCTGATTTGTCATGCCATCCATATGCTGTATTTGGAAGAAAGTGTACAGTTCTCCACAGCTATTCCAATCTGTGCCCTCAGTCCAAGCCTTCTTGAAGTTCACCTGAAATGATGCAATTGTTCATTTAATCTGTAGTTATTATGATTATTGGAGACATAGTTATACAAGGGACATCTTTTCCTAAGAGATCCAGTGGCAGTCCTGGGCGTACAACTACACTCCCCCAAAGCTGCTGGCGGTCAGCCCTCCTTCTCATAGCCATGCAACATCCCTGGTCTCTGTGTCCCTTGCTACATGGGTGAGCAGCAACCTGGGTGGAGGACATCCATCCAAGGCTGGTTGAGTGCAGAAGCAGAATGCCAACCTCATTGCCAGGGACCAAACAAGACCCAGGCAGTTCCCAGAGGTGCTCAGAAAATGTCACCTAGTTGCAGGTCTGGCTCAGGTCTCTAAGACATATTTTGCAAGTAGCCATCCCAGGACCAAAGGTTTTTGTTCTTTTAAAGATGAGGTTGGCTCTTGCCCTCTATTGAAATTTGAGCCACAGACCAGCATCTCCAAATGGATTGGAGGGATCACTAGATCTCTCTATTTTTTTCCTTTTCTCAGTATGGCCACATTGAACAAATCTTTCTCTACTTTTCATTTCAAAATTTAATAAGATAAAAATATAGGGACAGAAGAGATGACTCAGCAGTTAAGAGGTCCAGCTGCTTTTCCAGAGGACCTGGGTTCAATTCCCAGTACCCACATGCCAGCTCACAACTGTCTGTAACTCCAGTTCCAGGGGGCCCAACACACAGACACACATGCAGCCAAAACATCAATGCACATAAAATAAAAAATAAATCATTTTAAAAAATATATAATTATATGTATATGCATACATACATACATACACACATGCAAAATTTAATACCAGATTGGTATTTCTGGTCTGGCTTAGGCCATGTTTTAGGGAGACATGATTGGTCTGATGGCATTCAGCTTTCTTCTCTATCCCTAAGGCACACTGGAACCCCAGGGCTTGGACATACTACAGAGCACTGTGATATCCTCATTGCCTCATCCTGCTTTTACGTGTCTCTCTGATCTTCTCTCACCTAAACCACTCCCACCCTCTTGCTCATCATCTTTGTACCCTCAATGGAGCCATTATGCCTGTGTAAGCAGGAATAGGAACTACAGCCTGGGTTGTAAGCCAGTGGCCGAAAGAGGGATGTTGACTTTCTCACAGAGGCAGTGGATGAAGTCTGAGGAATACATCCAAGAGCCTTCCTCTGCCCACAGACGTTCTGACAGAGTCTGGAGTTGCCATCAACACCCACAGCAAGGTGCCGATTATGGACTTCCGTAACCACCACCTCCTTGTGGCAACCCGGGAACTCAGATTTTCATTTCCTTCCTGGGATTTGTGGATGCTGCTCACTGTAATTGCCCCTGCTCATTGGTTTTATGACTTTTCTGAACTAATTTACTAAAGGACACATTTCTTGTTATGTGTGGTCATTGAAATTTATCCCGTTAGCTCAAAGGCTAATTGGTAATTGGACAGAGATCTTAAACACTGAGTGGAAAATCTCCCAGTCTCTGTGGTGTCTTGGTACACACCTTCCACACTCAGCCCCACATCTGACAGCTCTGCCGTACTCTTTGCCTTATGGCTGAGAAGAGTCTGAAGACCACAGGGAGGTGACAGACAGCTCAGGGCCTCCTCGGGCATATTGTCACAGTTTGTATCTGAGGTGTTCGCCTCAGGCTTGTTCTGAATGTTTGTTCCCCAGCTCACGGCACTTCCTTGAAGGTCATCATAGTTTTGGGTGTGGAGTCTGTCAAGTGGGAGTAGGTTGATTTGAAATTACTCCCTGGTTTCCATCCATGGTCTCTGCTTCTGGGTGGCCTTCATGTGAATATTCACTGCCTCATGCTCCCACTGCCAAGCCTTCCCTACTGCAGACTGAAACCACTCTGAAACTGGGAACCAAAATAAACTTTTATCCCTTAACTTGTTTCTAGTGGGCATTTTGCTTACAACAAAGCAAAAATACCACGGGCTCATATATGTTCGAGCTTGTCTAAACCCTTCTCTCTGATTATCTCACCTCCAATCCCTTTGTCCAGAGCTGTTTATCTACTGCCTGAGGCCCCAGTGATTGAAACATTTGCGTCTGACAGTTTTTGAGGGAAACCCTCCTGCTTCTTGCTGTACATGGGAGAGTCCTGGGTTGGGGAGATCATGGCAAGGTCCCAGCAGGACTTTCACTCCCTACAGTGATGGGGCCAGCATGGAGGCTAAGGTTTCTGTGAGCTTTTTGCTGACCTAGAGAATGGGAAGAGGCCCAGAGGGTGGGTGGGTCAAGTTGCAAAGCTGTGCCTACTGATCTCTAGCTCAGGGCTCTAGTCAAAGATTTTCTCCACTCCATTGGAGGTCAGGTTAATTTTTTTATTGCATATACTTAATTAGTTCTTTGAGATTTCATACAAGTTTTTATCGTATTTCCCCACCCTCAGTTCCCCAACTCTTCTGACCACATATTCTCTTCTCACCCAACTTTGTGCTTTCCCTCCCCATCAAGGCCAGATTTTGCTGCCCAAGTATTCTGGGATGTGTGGCCTTCCATTGCACTTATGGGAGCTACTTTCTTTAAGATAACTGATTCTTCATCTCCCAGCAGCTAAGAATTGCCAATGGCTCCCCATTAATTTTTAAAGTTCTAAAATGTCTTCCCAGCTTTTGTCAGCTTCTGTTGTTACTGCCATAGTTTGAAATTCCTCCATCATTTCATTTCTCAGCTTTCTGTTTACTTACTCTTTCCTTTTTAATTCGCATATACTCTTTGTAGAAAATGACACTTCCTACATGGAGATCATATAGTTTCATATTACCCTACCCCCATTATCCCCGCCTCCACTGTTTATTTTTAAATATGCGTTTTGAATATTCTATTCAATGATCTTAGTTGGAATTTTTTTGTGTCTTGTCTTGGTTTTTCCATGAGACAACTTAGGGAGTAGAAAGTTCAGAACATTGCCAAAGCTGGAATTTACTCTTATTCACAAATTCTGGCCTCTTCTTTCATTCATACAGAGAATCTACTCTTGGATGGTATGTAGCGCCATAGGCTGGGTCCTCTGCACACCGCTGGCCCTTCCTCAGCACACCAAAAAGTGAGCCACCACATAAAAGCACCTCTTGTTTTGGCTCTTGAGATGCCAGTGGCTCCTGCCTGTGGCCCTTAGCTAAACCTCCCTCTGACAATCTGTCGGTGTGGGGCTCTCAGAGTTGGGTCTTGGCTTCTTTCTTGGTGGTCTGTCACAGTTACAACCTTAGCCAAGACCCTCCTCTGAATAACGTTTTTATATCCAAGTCTCTTCTCAACTTTCCACTCAATATCCCTCTGTGGTCCAGACCACACCCCATGATGGGACTCCATGAGACAAGGTTGGTTCTGAGGACGAGCAAAAATGGCATGTTTGACTCCAGTTGCTTCTTTGACTCCGCTAATGACCCAGGAAATGAGAGTAGTTTGGAAAACCATGCAGAACCGTGCTGGGCTTGAATTCAGGGGTGAGGCTATGCACTTACCATGCTACAAGTCTACGCTGCCTGTTTTGTTAACAAAATGGGAGCTCGTGGAATTTGTAATGAAGATATTCCTCAGTGATAAGAAAATCATTTAATCCAATGTCAGTGGTAGCAGTCACCGAGACTACATAATGGAGTTGAGTACAAACCATACCTTGAAGAATGCTGGCTGTTGTCCAGGGAGCCTAATAGTCCCTGGGAACCAGCTGAAGGAAAGCAATATGTGAACTCTAGACCTTGGCAGAGATGAGAGACAGATAGCTAAGCCCCAGTTAGGTTTTGAAATAGATCAGGATAAAATAAAGACAGTGAAGAAAGTAGCTTAGTAAGTGGTACCTCCCCTGGAGGCATCCCTTAGGTGAATGGAAGTCACAATCAGAGCTGACCAACAAGATTCTCCTGAGGAAACAGTGAAGGCCAAGTCTGGAAATATGGCCTGTGGCTTCCAGACCGAGATGAAGTTGGTATCATGACCAGGGAAATAGGGAAGGAAGTGACTTCAGTTTGAGAGAAGACAAGGGGAGATTGTGTGTCTGTCGGTTTTGGTTTCAAAGATAACAAGGTCAAAGAGATGAGGAACAGGCAAACATAGGCTGAGGAATATGATGTAGGCTTCAGTTTCAATGAAAAGGCAACCAAAACAGCTAAGGGCAGGAAATGGAATTTATTGGAATTTTACAAGACCCTTTGGGAGCTGAAGCAGGCTTGGAAACCGGTCAGAAGTGGTGGTGGTTGTAGAGGAGCCTACATGCTAGCATCAGAGGCACCCAGAGGAGCCAGGACCCTGCAGTAGAACACCTCCCCATGCCGCAGGGTGTGGTTGTCACTGCAGGACATTGTCCCTGCTGCAGGCTATAAAACTGACTCTGTCCAGTTTAGCTGGGCCTGAGTCATATGTATAGCTGTGTCTGACTGCCTACTGGGGGCCAAGCAGATCCCAAAGAGGGATCTGGTGAGTTTCCACAACTCATGGACGGGCTGGATACTGTCCAGTAGCAACCAAGTTCTAGCTAAGAGAGCAAAGGACTGAAGCTGCCTGTGGCCTTGAGAAAGGAACCAGCAAGGGATGGATTAAAAATGCAAAGGTAGGGAGATTAATGGAAGCAGACAGAGGTATCAGGGTGAGGGGCTTCAATATCTGAGTGAGGAGAGAAGGGCTGTAGGTGGGGAGTGAATGCAGAATGGGGTACTGGGACAATCCATCTTACCCTCTCCTCAGGACCCTCTTCAGCAAGAAGCTGTTTGCACTAGGAACTGTGTTTGTTAATCAGCAATGCAAAACTAACCAGAACAGTGAATCTTTATTTCTTCAGAAATAACCCTTGACCTTGATTTCAGGGAAGCAATGCCACTTCAGACCCTCACCAGACCCCCGTGAGACCAGGGGCTACTCTCAGCTTCGGGGCAGCCCATGGTGGGTGGCGGCCCTCCCCTCTCTCTAACATACCCTACTTCAGGAATGATGATGGTTTCTCGGACTATCTGTGCACACTTGCCCCACAGTTACACCCTTGCCCCATGACCAGGAACACCTTGTCCTGCAGGAGAGACCATGTGTCCCTCTTTCCTGTCAACCCCAGACTGATAGAAGCTGGGGTCCCTGCCTGACCAATAGTGTAGGACACAGGACCAGCCACTCCCTCCCCACCTCTTTTAGGGGCCCAACCCCACACATGCTCTGATAGAGACGTCCCCTCTGAGAAACTCACTGAAAGAGTTTGCAGCTGACTGGATTTATTCTTAATCTGAAAGTCACTCAGTGCAAGAGTCCCAGGCATTTGTCCAGGTTAAACAAATACTCTTAGATGAGCAGTATTTGTCCTGAACTTGACATTTTACAGAAGTTTAAAAAGGACACACATGAGCTCCACTCTGTAGATCTCGTGTATAGACAGAGTGCCCTTCAAGAAAGAACTTGCTACCTACTGGCAGGAGTTGGGTGAATCAACTGCCACTAGCTAATTGTTCTCTTGGGGTGTACCTCAGAATCATACATGGGGTGACCATGTAAAGTGCTAGTTACCTTGCAGCTGCTGTAAAGAGACATTGTGGCCAAAATACATTATAGAAGAGTTATTGGGGACTTACAGTTTCAGAGGGTGAGTCCATGACTATCATGGTAGGAAGCATGGCAGCAGGCAGGCAGCTATGGCACCGGAGCCGTAGCTGAGAGCTTACATCCTTTCCAGAAGCAGGAGGCAGGGAGAGAGCTAACTGGGAATGATACTGGATTTTGAAACCTCCGAGCCCTGACCCCAACACCCAACAGTGACACAAACTCCTCCAACAAAGCTACCTCCCCTAACCCTTCTCAAATAGTTCCACCAACTGAAGACCAGTATTCAAACACATGCACCATTCTCATTCAAACCACCACAGTCAGGTTTCCAGCCACCTTCATGCTTTTCTCTTCTTGAGACGTTCCCGGACAATGACCATGCAAAGTGGTAGCAACCAAAAGTCACGTCAGACCTATCCAGTGGCCCAGCCCCCTGGAGCCCCCAGCAGGCAGAGGGGCTGCTGTAAAGATGAAGTTGACACGTGACAAGCTATTGTGTCTCCATCCGATTGTTGCACCTAAGCCTCCTCTCCTGGGGAATAGGGTGACAGAACTCACAAGGACACAGGTCATCGTTCTCTTAGTTACTACTTCTCATCACTGGGACAAACTACCGGATGAGAGGCAGCTTAAGGGAGGACGGGCTGGCTTATTTTGACTCACAGTTTGGAGATACAGTCCATTATGTCCAAGAAGCCATGATAGTAAAAGGTGTCTTGCTTAGATCCAGGTGGATCAGCTAGGAGAGAGAGATGACTGCTAGCACATTCGCACTTCCTTCCTTTTCGCTTCTTATTCAGTCTGGGTACTAGCCCATGGGATAGTGCTGCCCATACTCAGAGTCCATCTTCCTTCCTCAGTTTACCCTCTCTGGACACACAACCACAGGCATGCCCAGAGGTATGTCTCCTAGGTAATTCCAAGTTGACAATGAATGTCAACCATCATAATTTAGCATGTAAGCAAGCCTCTGTGCACTGGGCTTCTCCCTCTTGCCCTGGTCTTTTATGTGTGAGTGTGTTTCAATGTGTGATTTTAGATTCTGTATCATTATCCTGACCTGGTTACCAAGACACTAAGTAGACCACTCCGTGAAATGTGGGAATTGAAGACTCTGGATCCTTTCTAGGGGCCTGGCTATGAGTGACTGTGTGTACCATGGGTCACAACACTTAGACAACACTAATTCAAAGATCAGTGATGACCAGATTGGGACCAGAGAGAGGAGAGGAGGCAGGGAGAAAGGCCTGCCCTCTGGAGTAGAGACTCCTGCCTCCCAGTGGTGGCACACTTGGACAGCATGCCCATAGTACCAGCAAAGCAAGACCACCAAAGAATTTCACCTTTGATGAGCCCCACACAACTTTGCAGTTTAAAAATCTAGAAAGAATGCATTAGTCCAACTCGATGATTTATTTGAAGTAGATATTTAAATTATAGAAGAGATTCAGCAGCTCACACCCTCTTACCATTCTGTCACACACAAACACACACACACACACACACACACACACATTTATCCCAGGTTTTGTAGAAGAAGGTCCCTGGAGCCTCAGGCATGGGAGGACTGCTCGAGCCATAGAAATGAATAAGGAGTTGACACTGGAGGATGTTTCAAGATCTCTCAGGCAAAGAAGGACAGATGAAACTGTAGATCCAGTGGAAAGTCAACTGTGAGCAAAGACGACCAGCTGGGTAATAAGTTTCACAATGGAGATTCACTGCTGCCTTTCATATCCATGAGGAGTGCTGGGCTGGCAGTGAGGGCTTACTTCCACACAGCCATTCAGGACTTAGACTACATGACCCTTCCCACCTTCTACTTAAGATTTCCAGGGTGTCCTGGTCCTAGCTGACCAGAAAACAGGGAAATGAGCTTGGTGGGGTGTCAGGGGACAGAGTGCTGTATCCCAGGCCTAGGAGTGGCCTTGTCACTTCTACTCGTGTACACGGACTAGAATACAACCACTTTTGTCTGTAGGTGACTGAGAATACAGAACATCTATGAGGAAGGATATTTCAGGTAGAGACCTGACATTCTCTACAAAGAGCAGGGGCCCCACACTGACTGGGGTACACAGTAAGGGTGGCAGAGAGTGCCCACTTGGACAGGAGGGGTATACTCCCCTACCTTGCAGCAGGTCCCTGGGAGCCTCTGGCATGGATCAGAGGGATGTGAAAAGAGAAAAGAGATTCCTATGCTCTGAATTAGTGTTGTCTGATTTCCATGCTGTGAATACTCCTAGCATAATCGCGCTGCACTTGGCAAGATCTGTATGGCAGAGGGCAAATATAGTATTTTCCATATGGGTGACTCAAATGGATTGGGAAGCGACGTGTTTTGAAACGCAGTTTACTCAGTTGCAAATTATATTGTTCAATTTCTGACGGTGCCCATCTTAAACTGTCGGCTTTGCAAACTTACTACAAATGTAGCCGTCAGACTCCTTATAGATTAATGCCAGCTGGCTGGCTGGGACCCCACTGGATAGGCATCGGGAGAGACAGAAGTGATGGCCTAGAGTGACAGGCCTAGAGGCAGCAGCTCCCTCACAGCAGGGGACAGAGAGTACTCTAAGCAGCCTGGCAGGGAACAATGGAGCTGGTGTTGGGGACAGAGAGTAGAAAGCCAGGTCAGCCAGCACAGTTTCCATGTTGGTCTCTGCAAGGGCATGCTTCTACCTAAAGCCCAGAAGTTCCTGGAAAAGGGAAGCAGGGACTCATTGTCAGGGTGGCATCTTTGTGAAAATTAGAGAAAGTTCCTCCTCTCCTAGCTTGCTGATCCAGCCCAAACCCAACCCGACTCCCACTCCCCCTACTGGATCCTTTTGTGCAGTGCACAGATTAAGCAACAGCAACAGCGGTTCTAGATGCAAGGGATTTGTTTCTCAGTAGAACAAATTGGGGTTCTTTCTAGCTGGATAAATGACTGACGCATGTGCCTCTGCATAAGACCGCCCCTTAAGGATGGCAGCAGGCAAAGGCCCCAGGCGTGTGTAGTTACTTTCTAAGGCAGTGGTTCCTTGCCCTGGCTGTGTGTAGGTTGTGATTTGGCAAGCCCAGGATGGCTGTGCATCCTGCACTGCTTAAGAAGAGCAGTGTTATGGGATGCAGATACTCTTCTGCCAAGTCTCCAGGGTGCAGCTAAGGGAGGGAGCCACAGTGCTGAAACACCCTGGCTCTAGGCTGACTGCAGTGATGGGCAGGTATTCCACCAACCAACGTGCATTTTAACAGGTGTTTCTGGAGAGTTCGGCCCCTCTCAGTCCCCTCACAGCTTTCAGTGCCTGTTCCAGAGCATCCCTTAGAAAATGCTGGAAGGTGTGGGGCAGGAGAGGAGCAGAGGTGTAACGGAGCCCCTGGAATCACAATGCTGGGTCAGGGGTGGGGTGAGGGCCACACCGTGGGGAGGGGGTGCTCCCAGTGTCTGCTGCCACACTGATCAGTAACTCCCTGTCCTGATCTTAGCTTACACCCAAGGGAATAACATAATGTTTGTTCAAAGATAAGCTATTCAAAGCCTTCACATTGAACACATCCCTTAGTCCTGCTCTCGTCCCCTCTGCCACCCACCAGCCCTGGAAGGATCTGGAGGCTTCCAGTGTCCACTGCTGCATGGTGAAGTGATACAGCCCCTTTCAGCTGCTGCCTTGGAGTCCTGCATCAGAATGCCCAGGAATGAACACTCTGGGGTCCAGTTGGGGCAAAAGAATGGGAGAGCAGCCACTTTGCTCTGTGCCCACTGACCCCATGGCCCCAATCACATCAACTCCTGCCCTTTCCAAGCTTGCCTTCTGAGTCTGAGTCCAGAGCCTGCGGTTTTGTTCCTCAGCCCTTAATGGCCAGAAAAGCAGGCAAGGCAAGCAATGGCTTGAAGTCCTGGGAAGCAGCTGTACAGGAAATGCTCCCCAGGGTGGCTTCTGAAGCAAAACAATCGTGAGTAGCCCTGGGCCGAGGCTCTGGCATTTGCTAGCCCTTGGCTCAGGGGAGCACTGACCAGGCGGCATTACTCATAGATGGTTTCCGGATTGCTCAAGATGCTGTCACTGGCCATGGGACTTGCCCTGTGACCCTGGTGTCAACATGTGATTTGTCCAGCTCCATATTCTCTCTTCCTTCCTGGGGGGGGGGGGGGGGCTCTGGCCTAGCCCGATCTGGTTGTACTTGGTCTTAAAGGAGAGGGGTTTTGTAATGGTGTTCCTGATCTGTTCATACATAGTACTTGGTGTGCATGTGTGTGTTTAGTGCACATGTGTAGTATGTGGGTACTTCTGTATGTACCTGGGTGTAGGTGGTAGAGATTGTCATTGGGGAGCATTTCCTATACAGCTGCTTCCCAGGACTTCAAGCCATTGCTTGCATTGCCTGCTTTTCTGGCCATTAAGGGCTGAGGAACAAAACCGCAGGCTCTGGGCTCAGACTCAGAAGGCAAGCTTGGAAAGGGCAGGAACTGATGTGATTGGGACCATGGGGTCAGTGGGCACAGAGCAAAGTGGCTGCTCTCCCATTCTATTGCCCCGACCCCAGAGTGTTCAGTCACTCTCCACCTAGTATATTGAGGCAGAGTCTCTCACTTGACCTCGGAGCTTACCAACTAGACTAGTCTAGCTAACCAGTTTGTTCCCAGGATGCCCTATCTCTACCTCCTAAACACTAGGTCTACAGGCAGGCTGCCATGCTCACCCAGGATTTATGTGGGCTCCAAGGATCCAGACTCTTTGTGCATGCATGGTCGGAATTTTACCCACTGGGCCCTCCCCCTGGTCTATTCACAGTATCCTTCACGGGGCTTCTTATGAGGTAGTTTGGGAAGGCAAGAAGCCAGTCCTAGGAAGGTGCCCAAGGGCTGGGGATAAGTTTTTAGTGTCTCCACCAACTGGTAGGATCAAGACAGTTTCTCAGGGGATGTGTTAAAAAGCGCGACAACCCCTGTGGAGCTGAAGCAATGTGAGGAAAGTTTCGAGAGTTGAGGCACTGTCTGTCTGTGGAAAGGCACAGGCAGCAGCAGGAGCAGGGGCTGCACAACAAAGGGGACACACAGGGGCCTCACGGGACCTGCACAGAGAACCACACAGGAGGAGCTGTTCTAGATTATGGCCAGTTTCAGCAGCAGGAAGACATGGGGAAGAGCAGAAGGCACGAAGGACTGTGAAAGAGCTTGGGTGCCATGTCGGGGCAACTACTCCTCTGTCTGAGGAGCAAGCTAATACTCGAATAACTGCCCTGAAGCTGAGTGAGACTGCCTGCGCTTTCTCCTGTTTGCCTGGCTGTGGGACTTACCCACGTCCTTCAGTCCTTCAGTCTTGCCATTTGCTCTTCAGTCCTTTCCTCCTCCCTGAGTCCAGATTCTCTCCCCCTTTTTTTTCTGGACTGCTTCAGAGGTCTCCCAGGACCCCTCCTTGCCCTGCACCTTCTGAAACTGGTTAACTGTCAATGGGACATTGGAGAATCAGTAGATGTGAGGCACATAGAGGGCTGAGGAGGGCTGCATGGGGTAACAGGGACAAGAGACATTCAAAGCAGGGTAGTTGTAATACATCTAGAAATAACCCTACCCCTAGGCTCAGGGGTTAGGAGGACACACGAAACGTTGTCAGAGCTCTGAGGGAGGGGCTCACAATCCAACCAGTTTACAGAATGCTCTCAAAGTGGGAGCTATTACCATGCAGTGGTCAGAACTGGAGTATTTTGAGAGACTGGCTTCAGAGGGCGTCATAAGTTATCAGCCAGGGTATAGAAGGACATACCTGTAAACTCAGCACTCCAGAGGGTGAGGCACAAGGATCAAGACTTCAAGGCCATCCTGGGCTACATAGCAAGACCGAGCCAAAACAAAACTAAACAAAAATGGGCATCAGCAAAAAAAGAAAAAATGCGTTTAGAGTCAGCCTTGTGTGTGGATGACAGCCCTGCCACTAGGAAATACAGTGACTTCCAGCTAGTCATGCAACATTCATTTTCCTCCTGTGAACACTCAATAGCATCCTCCTCCTCAATAGTAAGAGAGTGGAAGAAGGCAGGGTGTGGTGGCACATGCCTTAAATCCCAGCACTTGGGAGGCAGGGTCCTTGTGAGTTCCAGGCCAGCCTGGTCAACAAAGTGAGCCCAGGATAGCCCTGTCTTGAAAAATTAGAGGGTGGGAGGGGATGACAAAAGAGGCACCTAATAACTTAGAGCTATTATTGTGACTGCATTTGTAGAGAGATTTTTAGGGTATTGAGGTTGGGCCCAACAAAGACCCCAGTATGCACCCTTTAGAATTATGCTGGTCTTAGCAGAAATCTGTTACTCAACTCGGTAAATTCTGTGACCCTGTTCAGGCACTGGTTTCTTTCCCCTTACTAAGGAGGTGGTTGATACCCTCAGCAGGATTTTTTCTGGTAGTGGGCTTGCTGAGGATGTGAACAGCTCCAGAATGCCAGCTCCTTACAAGAAAAGCAGGGACCTGAGAGGCCCGTACCCTCGGGCTGGGCCTGGAGGGGTGTTGCCACTCCCTTGACTGAAGATCTTGCACTCGCCTTAGCAGGGCGTGCAGGCATGGCCAGCCGCGGTGTTATGTGTGTCCTCCGCCCTCTTGGTGGCCTCCGCTAGCTGAAGCTCAGACCTCCAGGGCCTGGGGACCTGAGACCAGCGGGGAATCGCCACAGGGCTTCAGATGGCTCCGCCCACTTGCCCGCCCCAAAAACCCCGCCTCCTCTTTCAGGAATGGGTAGCCCCGCGTGCGCGTACGGGACAGCCAGGCGGGCTCCGCCCTGGCCCGTGATTGATCACCAAAGATCACTGTGGCATTAATGGTCCGCTTGGATGGAAATTAATTCTGGAATGGATAAATAATGCATCAGGATTTATGTAGTCCAAAGCAAGCCGGAGCCAGGAGAGGGAGCCGCCGAGGGGGTGACGCCAGTGGCCCCAGGAGCTGGGCATGAAGGGCCACTGGCCAAGAAGAAGAGAAAAGGGAAGCGGATGGCAGCATGATCGGCCCAGCGGGTCTGGCCAGGTGGCAGCAGCATGCTGAGCCCAAAGATCAGACAGACCAGGAGGGGTAAGTTCAACTTCCTGCTGATTGGTAGGCACACAGCGTGTCACCCCTGGCAAATGCAGGGATACTCTGGGAGCTGTCCTGCCGGGTAGCAGGTGGGGAAGGCGCTCTGGGGCTGTGGCCCCTGGACAGTGAGCGTCTTGCATGAGCCAGCCTATGTGTCTGCAGTTCCAGTGAGATTGAGGAGGGCTGTGTGGGCGTCAGAACTGAGCACACACAGGGCAGTAGCTATTTAAAGCGCTTAGGTGATGAGCACCTCCACCCTACATTTCATGTTTTACAGTCCCTTTGTCGTTATAGGTAAATAGGTGGCAACTGGAGGAAAATTTTGCTTTTCACTCGCAGTAAAAGTTGAAGTGAACCTCCCAGGCTTAGCACAGTCTGGCTCAAATCTGAGGCTAGCCTGCTGGGAGCAGCTCCCCCCCCCCCCCCGCAGCCAGCAGGGAGGCAGGGGTAAAGTGTGCCCCACACCTATCTTTATGACAGAATAAGACCCGGGAACTGCACTGTTTGAAAATCGATGGGGTGGGGGTAGGGCAGATACTAAAAGTCCTATAAAGTAAGAAATAGGAATCTGTAGTCCAGGACTGAGCAAGTCATCAGCATGTGTCCCAGAAGAGTGGCCTGGGGACCCACCCACTAGACAGGAAAAGAAACAGAGCATTCCCCCCAGGCAACTACTTCTTGGCCAGAAGTGTTACTTCTGATTAAAATATCTGTCTTTTAAGGAGACAGACTGGCCTTTTCAGATGACCAGTGCTTGGGGACAACCTGCCTTCTAAGCATAGAGGACAAAGATGGGTCTTTGGAGATGGGTGGGACATGGGAGTGTTCCTTGGAGGCAGCTGTAGGAGGACCTGGGATCCATGTACCTCCTCATGGATGCCCCATTTCATTAGCATGCTATTAATATATAATAATAACATCATATATAAAATAATATTAATAGGTATACTCATATATATATGTGTGTGTGTGTGTGTGTGTGTGTGTATTATTATGTATTATGGTTACTGGGTGATCTTCCAGCGTGTTTAGTATCTCCCAGGCTACTCTGTAGGTTGTTGGGATGTAATATATTCTGGGAGCCTAGTGAGCAAAGAGCAGATTGCCTGGCTCTGCTGAAAGGTAGAGGCTTTCTAAAGATAACCATGGGCTAAGTCAGGCCAGACCACTCTGAGCAAGACATTTCCTTCCCCTTACTCCTGTCTGGAAGACACAGCCACTAGTCCCATGACACTAATGAGCATTGGGCATATAACTGGTCCAAAGAGAAAAGGATACGCAGGCCTTTAATGATTCCATTAATAATTATTTTAGACTAATAACTTGCTGAGATGGCAATACTGTGGGTTAAAGAAACATATTATTAAAGTTAATCTCATCCATCCCCTCCCCCCCTTCTCTGGCTCTAAATTCAGGTACTGGATTATTTCTGTGACTTTCATTGCTCATGTTAGACCTTTTTATTTCTGTAGAATCTTATTGGTCTGGAAGGAGACCGGTGCTTCAGCAAAAGGGGCCTGTCTGTGAAATCCCAAACTTCATGTGTGCATGTGTGCGCGCACGTGCGCGCACATGCTTGCGTGCCCCTGTAGTTAACTTCAACTGTCCTGTTCTATTGTTCTCCATCTTATTCTTTGAGACAGGGTCTCTCTCTGAACCTGGAGCTCCCTGGTTTGTCTAGATTGGCTGACCAGAGATTTACCTCTTTGCCCTACCCCCAGCACACAGACACTTTGCGTGGCCAGCTTTGTTCTTGGTGTTAGGGATCTGAACTCTGATCTTGATATTTGCATGACAAGAAGTATACCTTACCCACTGAGCCATTTCCCTGCCTGCATCGAATTTCTTTTAAATATTTGAGTTCACTGGCTTTCCATTAACAGCAGCTCTTCCTCCCTTCAGGAACACTAGGAATTGTCTGGAGACATCTGTTGACCATTCTAACCAAGGGTGCTATGGACATTCTGCAGGTAGTGGCTAATGATGCTGCTAAACACCCACAGTGCTTAGGAAAAGGCCCAGCACACAGAATCATCTGGTCTCACTCACATGCCAAGTGCCAAGGTTGAGGAGCCCTTGCTAGTGGCCCATATCGTCTGGTTAGACATGTGACAAATTCAAGTTTTTAGTGTAGTTTTTCAGTCATTAATACAGGAATTGCTTGCCCACAAAACTGCCTGACCATAAATCCTGAGAACACGGATTGGAAATGAAGCTGCGGTTCTTGATCTGGAAGCTGAGGAATGACAGGGAACTGATGTAGGGCAGGAAGGCAGAGGGAGGCTGATCATGCTGCTGGAGTTAGAGTGGGGATCATCACATGTAGTTCCCCACACTATGCATGTTTGTGTGTGCGTATGCATGCATGTACAGGACCAGTGAGGTTAGAACTAAAAGCAGAAAGAGGCAATGGGTGCAGCCCGAGACCACAGTCAGGCCAGGAACCAGGCTAGACTTGCAGCATGTTAGGAAACATACATCTGTGTGCCTCAAAAAAATTGGGCCCTGGTGGATAGAAGAATTTTCATCAAAATTCACCCCTATTTAAAACTTTCAGTACTGGGACAGAACCTCTACCACCCCCAGGAGCCTTCACAACACAAAGCCCCCAGCCCTGCTATCCAGACATTGTCTGGACTAGACTCTTCCAGGCCACACCCATGTGGAAATATGTCCAAGTGTTGTGTCACTTGGAAAAGATCAGGAGTCCTCCTTAGGAAAGTTAGTAAACTCAGACCTGGAGAACCGGCTCAGAGGGCTTTGGGTCTGGCTGAAAAGCTGTTCCCCTGGACTGCTGATACCTGGGCTTCTACTGTCCCTTCTCGGAAGCCACGCTGTCTGCTAACTTTTTGGCAAGTTTCATTCCACACCAACCCAGAAGGAGCAGGTGAAGGTGACCGTCACCCTGAAGGGATTCTTCATCATCTCTTAGGGGTAGGAGGAGGTGTCAGGATTAAGAATTTCCAAAGAGAAACCTCACTGTCAGTTACCTAAATGTAGAGCTGTCTTAGTCTATTGCTGTAACAGAAAACCTAAGGCTGTGTAATTTTTAATAAAAGGATGCAGGGATGCCAGAGTGGCTCAGCAGGTCAAAAGCACTTGCTGACAAGCCTGATAAACTGAGTTCAATCCCCCGGACACACATGGTGGGAAGAAGCAATTCCCTCAAAACTCATTCTCTAACACCCACGAGCACACTAATAAAAAATAAAAAAAATAAGGGGCTGGAGAGGTGGCTCAGTGAGTGGTTTCTGGAGAGGTGGCTCGGTGAGTGCTTAAGAGCACTGGCTGTTCTTCCAGAGGTCCTGAGTTCAGTTCCCAGCAACCACATGGTGGCTCACAACCATCTATAATATGATCTGATGCCCTCTTCTGGCCTGCAGGCATACATGCAGACAGAACATTTTATATATATATATATATATATATATATATATATATATATATATATATATATATATATATATAAAACTAATAAATAAAATATTTTTAAAAAGAAAAGAGCAATTTTTACAAATAAATAAATAATAGAGAATAAGTAATATATTTTTTAAAAAGGCTATTTGGCTTACAGTTCTGGAAGTCTAAGAATGTGGTATGAGCACGTGCTAGGCTTCTAATGAGAGCCTCATGGCAAAAAGCAAAAGAGGGGAGAGGATGTGTGTGGAAGTAAATGTGTGAGAGAGACGGAGGGGAAGTGCTAGGCACATCGTAACCTGTTTTCACCACAACTAACCCATGTCGATCTCTTCATTATGAGGCGCCCTCCGTGACTAGGATGTCATAAAAGCCCATCACGTCTTAGAATTGCCACTCTGAGAAACTGGGCTCCATGTGTTTCAATAGAAACCATACCCAAACTACAACATAACTGTCCTTCCCTGGATGAGGTCAACACCCAGAAACTTTCAGTCCGATGAGACAAGCGCTCACACATGCATGCACCGGTGAACCTCTGCCCAGCGAAACCAGGTGCTTCTGTCTCCGCTCACTTAGCTCCGACCTGGATCTCAGCTCCCTGGGGGGCCTTTTCTGAGACCCTGTCCCCAGCAGGCTCATCGCCCGCTGACCCCCTGTTCCCACCACTGCTCTGTTCTCCGGGTGGGAATGGAAAACGTAGCTCACCCTATCCCTGCCAGCTTTCACAGAAGAAGAGGTTTGCAAACCTCCA
This sequence comes from Lophiomys imhausi, assembly GCA_907164525.1. Lineage (NCBI taxonomy): Eukaryota > Metazoa > Chordata > Mammalia > Rodentia > Muridae > Lophiomys > Lophiomys imhausi. The sequence goes on along the minus strand of CAJQZJ010014563.1, from coordinate 3,014,243 downwards.
CAGCAGGGCGCAAGCCCATGTGCTCTTTGACACAGACAGAATAGCTATTTCTAAGATACAAAGGACAAGAGAGGGTCCCCTCCCCTTGGAGTGATGGGGGTGCCTGAACAGTCAGGAGGAGCCTTGGGGACCAGGCTGCACCCACTCTCACGCCCACCATCACACGTTCCACTCTTGCACCCTCCAAGTTCAGCCTGCAACATGACCTACTAGTTGCCCGCAGCTCTGGGACCTGGCCCTTCTATGACCAAGAACTAGGTCTGCTTCATCCCTGTCTCTCCAGGCTCTTGTCATACTTGTCCTGATTTCACTAGGAATGGTGCCTGTCTATAATCCGTCTATCACTGATGGTTTTGGCAGTCTTGACATGGCTTCCTTGGGGCCCATGAACACCATCCCATATCAGTAGTTAGTGCTGTGCCCTAACCACTGCACAGGTCTGAGGAACACCTCCCAAAGAACTCTGCTCTGTCCACTCCCCTCACCTCAGGCCGAGTCCTCTGTAGTCATCATAACCTCTAGCCTGACCAAAGCCATCATCCGAAATGTAAATTATACCCTTCTCCAGCTGTTTCCCACACCCTCTAACTAGGAATCCTCGAAGTTTCTACTGCTTTTTTTTTTTTTAATTAAAACCCACTGTGCGTACAATGACTGAGCATCCCTTGTAGTCCAGCTCACTTCCAACCTCTTCTCACTCACCAAGTCCCAGATATGCTGACCTTCTCCTCGTTTCTGTGTGTTCTGTGAGTTCCCTCTGGACTTCCCCTTATACACACACACACACACACACACACACACAGGCATACACATATACACACACATAAACCACACACTCACATGCGCACACACACCACACACTCACATTCACATACAGGTACATACCACACACATACAAACATATACACATACCATACACATACACACATATACACATACCACACAACAACACAAACACACATAGGCACACACACACACACACACACACGCACACATGCACGCACGCGCCTTTAACAGCTGTTCACCCTCTAGCCCTCAGCTCCTCCAACCAGAGCAATCTTGCCCCACCCTACTCCAATTTGGGTCCCAGTGTGCTCAGTTCACCTTTGTTATTCACTCTTTCCTTCTGGTAGCAGTTACATATTTCTGAGAGTGACTTTTAAATATACCACCTGCACTGGACTATAAGCTTCATGAGGGTGGGGATCATTTTCCTTTTTGAACAACCTTATTCCCTCAATGCCTGGTAAGTGCTCAGAATATATGTTTAATACACTAACAAATGAACGAATCAATCAATCATGGGGAGGCACTAGCTTAGGAGGCTTGAAACTTGTCTCTGCGTTCACTCATTGAAGTTCTTAGGAAAACCTATCCTTGCCCTTGACTGACGTTGTATGTTACAAACATTTACCTAGTCTACAGTTGTATATTAGAGGTTATTATTATTATTATTATTATTTCAGGTGTCTATAAGCTTTTATTTCATGTCACCAGTCCCCCATTTTTTTTTCTTTGGAGCTTCTGCCTTTGCAGCTAACTTCCACAGCAACAGTGTCAATCCCAGGTACCTTCATGAGTAGCCTCCCTACTGTGGGGTGGCAAGAAGAGCTGGTGGGTGAGATGAAGACTGTGGCTTTGCTGTTGGGATTTTTTTCCCACAAGAGAGTAAACCTACATTTGATAAATGCCCTCAGTGGCGCAGACATTTTTGTTGAGATTCCTTAATTCTCATGGCCACTCTGAAATTAAGTACAGTTGCTGGCATTTGGAAAAGAGTGAGAGGAAAACCCGTGAGTGTCCTGACCAAACGTGGTGGAACTGACATGTTTGTCTAACGCTAAGTCCTTTGCTGGTCCTTAACCCAGGCTGTTTACAAACCTCTGTAAATTACCCTGCAGGCCTCCAGCTATAGAGTTACAAAATGCAGTGAAGTTGAAGAAAGTGCCTACATGTAGCCTTTGAACAAACAAAGATTGGATGTAGACAAGGGATACACTGTTTAAGATTGGAAAAACAAGACCTAGCAGAGAACTGAGCAAACATAAAAACAACACCAACCCCAGGAAAGCGAAGAGTACTATCCAAAAGGAGAAAAACAGAGATGCTATAATACAGAGCTCGTAGGGGACTAACAATCACACAGCACTAATGACAGAAGTTCTGTATATTGATCTAATTTACAACATAGCTGTATGAGAACAAAGAGAAGGACGCTTGTGTGTGGTGAGGGTGTGTGTGGCAGGGAATCCTCTTCCATAATTTAAAAGTCAATAGCACTTAAAAAGGAAAAATCAAGACATGTCAATAAATGAATACTATCTAAGAATGTGGTAACCACTAGGGGAACAAAAAGCTGTAGTCGTGTGTCCCCTGTGACAGGGGTACTTCCTAATGCATCCTTAGGTGATATTATCGTTTTGCAGACTTTGCCACATCCTCACGTACCGCTTTGGTGGGAACCTAGGCTGCATGGCACACACAGCCTCAGCCTACTGCTTCTAGGCTACACAATTATGTAGCATTTCACATGTGACCGAAGGCATTTGCAGTGCTGTCGTTACGTGTCTAAGAATAAAAAGCTACAATAAAATGTAGTGTGAAAGGCAAATATCTCCAGCTGTACAGGGCCGTCACTGAGCGTGGAGACTATGGTGACTGGAAGTTGCCCTGGGTGAGTCAGTGAGTGACTGGGGCGTGAGTGAGGAAGCCGTGGGCATCGCTGCACATCACTGGACGCTAGATTTATTGAAAACCATTGTTTCCTTCTTCAATGATTACACTTGCTGCAACATTTTT
>CAJQZJ010014563.1:3000160-3011044 GCA_907164525.1 Lophiomys imhausi | reverse complement strand
TTTTTTTTTTTCCTAGTTTTAAATACCCTGGACTTTATGTTTAAAACTAACATGCAGGCCTAGAGAAATGGGTTAGCCGTTAAAGGCTGGGTTCACAAGCAAAGACTAACACAGTCACACACCAGCCTACAACAGATGGGCTCATTAATGTCACTGACTTCTACCTGATTTACACGTAAATTTTAAACATACATGTATTTACTTATCTATGGCTATGAATGTTATGCCTGCACGTATGTGTGTATAATGACCTCAGAAGAAAGAGAACGATACTGGATCCCTTGGAAATGTAGTTACAGGTGTTTGTGAGCTGCCATATAAATGCTGGGAACTGAACCCAGGTCTTCTGCAAGAACAGCAAGTGCCCTCTAGCCCCCAGTTAACTGTTTTGAAAAGTAAGTTATAGTATACTCTAAAATAATTAGAAATATAGATACAAAGTACACAAATGACAGTGGGTTTTAATCATTAACAAATATTATATAGCATGCATAGCTGTATGTCCTGTACTTTTATACAACTGATCACAAAATTGGTCAATACTAGCATCATGTTAAATACATGAGCAATGTATTTTGTGCAGCCTTATGACTGTTACCACATCGTTAGCTTTGAGAATTTCCGTCTTTATAATATCATGAGACCACCACTACATGAGACCCCTCTGTGACCAAACTCGTGTCATGCAGCACAGGACTATACAAAGAAAAAAGGTGACTTCCTCTTGGGGTCAGGGTAGAAGGTGAGGAATGTCGCCTCTGGAGACATGCCTGAGACTTGTGGGATGACTTGAGACATTGCCAAGGAATGATAACCCAGAAGCCAGGGAACTGTTCAGAATCCTGGAGGTTCATAGGGGTCCATAGCCCCCTCTGATTAGCTCTGAGTGGTGTGCCCTTCCAGAAAAATGCCCTTGATGACCCGATGTTGCATATGCCCAAGTGGGCCAAATACACTGAGAGTTTCCTAGGAGAGATCACACTCATGGCCTGAGCGCAGAGCTACAGGGAAATGTCATCAGAGAGGTGGTGACCCAGCTTTGCTATGCTTCTCACTCAGAGAGGGGCTGGAAGACAGCAGAGGGCTCAGTGAGCTCTGCCAAGGTGGGGGGCATGCGAGCTATTCCTGGGGTGGTTAGAGGTTCTAGTATTTCTGGTTTCAATCTGTTGCTGTGGCAAAACTCTAACTAAAAGCGATGCGGAGAGGAAAGGATTTATTTCATCTTACAGTTCCAGATCACAATCTGTCACTGAGGAAGTGATGGCAGGAACTCAAGCCAGGAGCCCGGGGGGCATAGCTGCTTGCTATTCCCGGAGGTATTGTTACCTCTGACCAGGGAGCTCACTCACAGCCAAGGAAGTGTGGTGGAAACAGTGAATGGAATGCTGCTTGGTGGCTCACTCTGACTTGTTCATGCTTAGCTGGCATTCTTATACAACCCAGGACCACCTATCTAGGGATGGGACCATCTGCAGTGGGCTAGGACTCAAGGCTATCCCCACAGACTTGCCCACAGGCCAATCTGATCTAAGCAATTCTTCAGTTGAGGCTTTCCTCTCAGGTGGCTCTCGTGTGTGTTAAGTTGACAATTAAAGGTAAGTAGGACACAGGATACAGGCCAAAGTTCAGTCAAGTGTAGAGACCTCATAGTTGGGATCCTAAAGACAACAGGCCAGGGTCTCCTTCACCCTGCTGTGTCCTTCCATCCAGGCCAGGCCTTGGCACTGCTGCTGGTAGCTAATTCTACTCTGATGACAGAAATGCCCAAGCCTATACATCTTCCATTGGTACCCAGACCCTCTACCTCCCACGGAGAATTCACGTGCCAGATGTGCCTTCCAGAACTGGTATAAAACTACAGAAGCGCTCAGTTCAGCTCAGGGAATCCAAGCCTAGGGAACTGGATTAGAGGAAATAAAAGCTCCCAAGTTTAGGATCTCCGAATGACAGTGGCCTCCAAGTATATTGTAAATAGAGTTTTAAACTAATGTTTAGAGCTTTTCGTTGTTTGTTTGTTTCTACTGAAACAAAATTTCCATACAAGGTTCTCAGTTACCTGTGATCAGCCATGTTTCAAAATTAAATTTAAAAAAAAAAATCCAGAAGTAAAGAATTGATACATTTTAAATTGCGCAGTGCTTTCTCATTCCAAATGTAGCATGATACAATCTCACAGTTTCTCAAGGGGACATGAATCATTCCTTTGTCCAGTGTCTCCACATTGTATATGCTATTTCCCTATTAGTCACTCAGAAGACATCCTGGATAGTGGATTGGTAGCCATGGCAACACAATACTTGTATTTAAGCAATCCTTATTTTGCTGAATAATGACTCCAAGGCACAAAAGGGATGCTAAACAAATTAGTATGTCAGAGAAAATCTGGTGAGAGGGTATAAGGTACTAACTTTATCAAAGATATCTGCACATATAGAAGAAAACGGTTTCTATAGGATTCACCAGTATTGGTGTTTTTTTTTTTTTTTTTTAAAGATTTATTTATTATGTATACAGTGTTCTGTCTGCAGGTACATCTGCAGGCCAGAAGAGGGCACCAGATTTCATTATGGATGGTTGTGAGCCACCATGTGGTTGCTGGGAATTGAACTCATGACCTCTGGAAGAGCAGCCAGTGCTCTTAACCGCTGAGCCATCTCTCCAGCCCTAGTATTGGTGTTTTGAGGCAGCCACTTCTTCCCTGAAGATAAAGAGGCACTGATACATCATAAAATGCTGGTCTTAAATGTCTACCCAATGATTGCCATCCAGGCCAACACACGGTGTGTTTTCCTTAGCTCAAGAAAGTTCCCTCCTGGGCTAGAGAGATGGCTCAGTGGTTAAGAGCATTGGCTATTCTTCCAAAGGACCCAGGTTCAAATCCCAGCACCCATATGGCAGTTCAAAACTGTCTGTAATGGCTGGGCGTGGTGACACACGCCTTTAATCCCGGTACTAGGGAGGCGGAGGCAGGCAGACCTCTGAGTTTAAGGCCAGCCTGGTCTACATAGTGAGTAACTGTTTTCTGATTTTACCACCATGGGGTGTTTTTCTTCGGTCATTTTAAATTTTGTATGAATGGAATTATGAGTATGACTCCCACCGTCAACACATGGTGTCACTACACCTACATCACCTTTCTTCTCTCTTCTTTTATGGAAGAGGAGAAAAACTTAGAAGTTTGGAATGTTCTGGTTATATCTGAGCTTTCCATTCACATGAACATCTCTAGTTTCATTCTGTCACCAACCTTAACAAGGTGGGAGAAAATGGAGCTAAACACTCAAAAGTCAGAGCACTCATAACATCTTGAGCCTAAATCCGGGACTCTGAAGTCCAAGCAGCCTCCTCCCAATTACAGCACTATCTGTGGCTGCTGGAGGCCTCTCTGCAGCTGCTGGTTCGAATACCCCAAGTGCCTGCTCCCTCCCATGGGGACTTAGATGCCATCATCAGTGCAGGAGAGTGCGCCAGCGCAGATAGGTGAGGTCATGCCATCCACTAGCCTGGACATCTCAGATGGGCTCAGAGTTAGGATTGGCCACTGCTTCCCAAGGTAGCAATGAGGGGCAGATTCCAGTCCTTTTGGCCATTGCTGCAAGAGTGCATGGCCTGTGCAAGCAAGCCTGGTGTCATCTACCTGGTGATGTTGAAGAACCCCATATTTTGGGAGTAGGTGGTTATAGCCTTCTTAGATGTTACAGGCTCAGGCATCTTCCCCTCCTGCCTGCATGTGGGGTTGGATAGACATTTGAGAGTTCCAGCACTTTCGAAGCTTACAGTGATAGTAATACGCTGATGCTTGGAGGACTTATATGACTAAAGAGCTGGCATATCTCAGGAAGTGAATTCACCCACGCCCTCTCTGTCCTGGGACCAGGCCTTCCCTGTCCTTGCCTAATAGGCTGCATGTCAACTCTCGGCACTCCTGAGTAATGAGATTCTCTGGGATCACTTTACTTTGCAACAAGCAAAGATCAGACCACTGTTCCCAGTTTCCTTGAAGGAGCAATGATGCTTCCCAGGTTCCATGCACAAAGGATGAGGGAGTCAAAGGGGGCCACTCCCAGAGCAGATGCTGGCCTCCGCACCTGGACACTCTGACCCGGGTGCCAGCTGCAGGGCTGGAAGCAGCTAACTAACTCACCATATCCCAACCATAGGTTATGCATATGTATATGTTAGGCATAGTCCTTAAAGACCAGAGTATTTACGAACATAGGCTAAGGACATATATTCCCATCTGTTTCCTACCCTTACCCCTGGCCTGTGGGGTGCTGCCATCCAAGGCCCATGTGTCAGGAGAGAAGGCTTTTGTGTCCAGGAAACAGAAACTAAGAGACTCAAGCCCCTCCCTCCTATTGCTCTCTTTCCAAGATAAATGCGACAAACTGACAAGCAAACAGGTTTTTCTCTCGTACAGAAGATACCAAGGTCTATAACATTAGACATTCAGGGCATAAATCCTGCCAGATGAAGGCCAAAGGAACACCAGCCTGGCCTTGAGGTTCCAGACGACCGGAGCATCCACAGTGACCTTGTTTGAAGAGGACAATAAGTGATTTGCAAGCTAGGCCTGAACTGGCTCAGACCAGTCCTGAATGCTGCCTTGATTCCCTGACCCAGGCAGCTTGGGACCATGTCTGCTGAAATCATCAACGACCTCAGTGATTGCTTACCCAAGGATAGAGACTGTATTGATCTAAGCTAATGGCTTGTAGGCAGGCAGAAAAATGAAATTTATAATTGATATCGAATCATATCGACTCACCACAGGTAGGCTTTTGGTGAATGGGTGATTGGGAATGGAAGGAGTCAGACCTGGGCCAGCAGTTCCCAGACAGGGTTCAGAAGAGGGGAGGGGAGCTTCAGGAGGTTTGGCCTGCAGAGCTGAGGAGCAGTGCTAAGCACATCACTGCTCTCTAAGCACATGCCAACGGCAGGTTGTTCCTTCCCCTAGTCTTTGCCAGTCTAGGAAGTGGTCAGGATTAGCATTTTGTTCCCTCTTCTGAGTGGAATCTGGGGGGGGGGGGACTTCTCTATGGAGCTGCCAATCTAGGAAATGGTAGAAAACTATAGTTCCATGTTTCCAGTTTCCTGTTTGTTGAGCCTCCAATTGCACACACATCAATCACCAACCTCACCGTACTCTTGAGAGCCTAGGAGCCAACCAGATGTACTGGGTTATGGACTTTCTTTTACCACCCTGTCCCCCTTTTCTTCATGTTCTCCTGCTGGGCAATTCCCTTCACTCCCTGACCCTCCCTGTATACAGCTCCCTCCTTTCACCCACTGATTCTGCCTCAGCCTCATCTATGGCCTTTCTGCCTCCTCCAGCTGCCTTGTCCCCCTAGCCCGACCTTGGCATCTCCTGCTTCATGCTCCCCTTTCCTCTGTACACACTGATATAGCAGCATTGTTTGTTCCCTGTTTAGCTCTGCCTGGCAGGCATCACCCCCCAAGAGTCTCCCAGTGATGAACATATAGAAGACCCCTAAGTTCAAAGCCTGGATAAATGAAAATGACCGCTGTATGCAGTTGAATCTTGGAGTGCACCTGCATGGGAGGAAGTAAAGAGAAAGCCATCCAAGTATCCCCTAACCTCTGCACCACACAGCCTAGTTGAAAAGCAGCCCAGCTGAGCAGTGAGGCGAACTTTTAAGAATGTACTCTTTTATATTGATTCTTTAAATCTTTAAAATAATCTTTATGAAAAGTTGTCAGAATTTCCAAGCTACCTCATTACTATTTTAAAGGTTAAGATTTTCATTGATGGGGTTGGAGAATAGGTTTACATATTGTTACCTTGAAGTTCTTCAGGCAGGGAAGGGTGTCCCATTGTGAGGGCCTGGCTGGCTCTCCAGACCTTGGGAAGATGAAGTAAGAAACAGATGTCCAAATAGAGCCCAGGAACAACAGTAACAGACCAAAAACAACAACAACAACAAAATATAAAACAAAACAAACCAGTAGAGGCACTCAGAGCCACCATGCAACATGCAATAAATTATCTGCCGATGCAGCTCACTCCTGGGACAACACGGGACCCTAGCAGAGCCCCTCGACCTTGGCTACAAATCACATTAACTTTATAAAACATCTCATTGGCCCCTCCCCAGTGCCCTTCCATTACCTCACTCCTCTCCTCTCAATCAATCTCTAGGCCTCAATACTTACCCTTTAAATCAATTCAGTTCTGAGATTCATCTTGTTGTTTCCCCAGCCCGCTTTAAAAATCTCATTGACTTTCATAAATCACTTGTGTTTCTGCTCTCCTGCTGCCGCCACCACCACTGCTGGGTGCTCTGGGGGCCGGCACTCACACAGCTGCAGACAGGGACACCTGCAGGCTTGCTGCAGGGCGCCCAACCCCAGCCCACGTGGTCCACAGGGGCAGATGGGTCAATGGCTGCTGCAGCTGGGCTGCTGTGGGCCTTTTCAAAAGCTCCTGAAAGCTATTGAATGTGTCCGGTGAGGGTCTCTAAAGTAGATCCTGAAAAGAGGACTTGAGTGCAGTTTTCATTAAAGAGGCTGGTGGAGAAGCGAGGGAGTCAGGGAGCATGAAGTTTCCCGAGGAGGAATGGAGCCCAAGCCATAAAAGGAGGTCTCTGCCTAAGCCTCAGGGAACTCAGCTTTTTTGCAAGGGTTACCTACTGAGGATGACATAAATTCCCAGGTACTCCTAGCTCTCCCAGTTCGGAGTAAACCAGACTCTAGCAGCCAAAGAGCGGTTCTGAAACAATCTGACCATCCTGAGAGTCCTCCTGGGAGTGGGTTGTGTCTAAAGGGAAGCCCACTGGGAGAGGGGGAACATGAAGATCCGAAAAGGAATCCACGAGAATTTGGGCAGAGCTGCTCCACACCATGATCTGAAAGGCGTCTTTGAGCACCCTCCGAATTCCTTAGCTTCAGTAGTCGCCCCAGGTGAGTGATTGATGGCCCATAATGAGCCCCTCTGTATGCTGAGGGAAACCCATGCACACCAAGGACTCGCCTACAGAATGATCTCTGCAACTGGCAGCCCCCTAAATGTGGTCCTTGGAAGGTTCTTAGACAGGCCCGGCCCAGGGTTCCTCCAGCCCAAGTCTGCTGGCTGCATACTGATGTGTGTGATCTTAGCCTGTCCCCTACCTAATGCCTCCTGCAGGCAGGGACTGGCTCTTTGCTGTTGTGGTTGCAGCCAAGCATGGTGCTTGTCACAGGAAAACCCCAAACATCTACCAAACTAGTTGTATATTTGTTGATGTTCTAGACATCCCAAAGGATCCAGCTCCCTTCCAGACAGCATTCACTTAAAATGCTTCAGTAGAATTTACATAAATAGTTTGAATCCATACAGTATCAGAGCTCCATTCGTCCCTTTACACATGTTCCTCAGCAGACCTTGTTCTGTATGAAAACCTAAAGCCCCAAAGAACATATTGGGATGTCCTCTGTTTGGGGCTAGTGGTTTTCTCCCGTTTTGGGGAGTTCATGTTTCCTGTAATGTTCTGCAACTTGCTTTCCTTGAGTTCCATAACAGTATTTAAGCATAGGAAGCTGTCTATGTTTATGGGTCCTGTATCAGATACAACTAACCGCAGACTGAGAAAAATATCTGTGCAGAACAGAGATTGACTTTGTCGTATCATTGTTTCCTAAACATGTAGTATAATGACGGTAGATACAGCATCTGCATTGTAACAGGCACTGTAAATTATATAGGGAAGACTGCATAAGTTATACGCAGTTATATGTCTTTTTATATAAGAGGCTTCAGTCTCTGAGGGACATGGAATACCCAGTGGGGGGTTCCCCACAATCAGTCCCAGGTGTGACTGTTAATGTTACAGGGAAACTGAAAGGGAATGAGAGAGGTAAGGTTTTGCATGTCAGTTCTGACTTCAGAAGAAAGGTGTTTTCTTCATGGGAGAGATGAAGAGTGAGGGAATTGAGACATTGAGCAACCCCTTATGGTGCCGGGGAGGGCAATGGGACAGCAAAACAACATCTGCAGAGGACACTGTGTTGCGGGGCTGGGCTCCGAGAAGGAAGGGCTGTGAAGTCATAAGGCTGAGTCCCTAGGACCCTTGTGAGCCACAATGACGATGGGGATCCTGCAAGGTTTCCATTGAGCATCCTGTTCTAACTCCTCTCTTTGAAAGCTCCCTGGCTGCCTACTGCAGGAGATGACTTCAGAGTGGGGAGGCATGGGGAGCCGTGGGGAGAGGGCAGCAGTGGCTGAAGAAGGATGGTGGACCCGAGGATGGGGTTCCCACTGACTAAGATGGAGAGGCCATGAGAGAAACGGGTGCCAAGACGGGAACTAACAGAGTTTAACTGGCAACCTGTGATAGTGGGGATGTCAGATGGACAATGTGATGCTGATCTCAAGTCCAGCGTTGAACTGCACATGGATGGCATTTAAATCCTTGAAACAGTGTAGAAGTGGATCTAGGTAGCAGCCCTAAGTACTCAAGCTGAGCGATCGGGAACTATTTGGAGACAGCATGTGGCACCCAGTAAGGAGGGAGATGTTGGGATCCCAGAGTAGAAAGTACTGTCTGAGAGCACATGGTCAACAGGATGCTGCAGAGTGGCCAAGAAATAAGAGGCCAAACTTGACCCTGGGGCTGAGGACTATGGGTGCTCACTGGAGACCTTGAACAGAGAAGTTTGGGTAGGTGGAGGCTCGTGGAGTAAGACTGAAATGTGTTCAAAAGGATTGAAAAAGGAACCGAGAGTAGAATCAGACACAAAGGGGCTTGTCACATTCAGTGGCCCAAGTCCATCCATCTCAAATTCTTCCCACCGTGGGTCGGACACAGGGGAAGACACTGCCCTATACAGGCCCGTTTCCTACTGATTTAGCTTTTTGCGTTTTCCTCTATGGGCATCTTTTCGTGTCACCAGCCCTAGACTGGGGGTCTTCTTTGCTGGGAGAGAAGTGAGAAGTAGAATTGCGGATTTGTAAAGGGTGTACAGTTTTTACACCTCATTCACTTCTCTGCTATGTAGTGACCCAAACGGTACTTCCAAACTTTATAAACTTTGCCTGAGTAAAAGATGCCTGATGCTGCAGTTTGTTTTGCCCATGGACAGAGTTCCATGCCTTTACTTGTCCCCATTGGTCTTTGACCTGTCTGTCCACTTCTGTATATTGTCTATTGGCTTTTTAAACTGACTGTGGGAAGCCACTGCACCTTTCCCTTTAGAGGCGCAGGACATGAATCTGCACCTTGTTCTCTGGATCTATGCCTGTGTCGGCCTGTCGGCCTGGCACCCTACTCTAAGAAGAAACGAACCTTTGCAACTGTAATCCCACTTGCCTGTTTGGGGCTCTGACCTCTTGAGTGTGAGTGAACTTGTATATTCACTCCTGGCCAATGGAAGCTGCATCCTTGCTGGCTGTTAAGTACCCTCCTCAGCTGGTGACCTTTATCCTCTACTGTGGCTCTCTTGAGAAGGACTGTGAGTCTCTTGTAACCAGGACTCAGCCCTGGCAGTCACAGGGACCTATGTTCATCCATTCTTCCACTGGCCACAAACCCCACCCCAGCCTTAGTCACACACACACGGAGGCTCTTCGTTCCCCCATCTCAGACAGACAGGAAGCCATGCCTCCTCTGCCTACTCCTCAGGAAAGCTGGACCAGAGCTAGTGCAACTACAACACCTCATGCTTCCTCACCTGACCAAGTGGCAGCTTGTGGAGTGCCCAGCAAGGTCCATTCCAGGCTACACTAGTTCAGGGCAGCTCCAGGCAGTAATGGGGTAGAGTGCAGTCAAGCCTGAGCACAGAGGACTGTGGGAACACGGGTAGTTTCTGGAACCTCCAGGTGGAGGGCCTGGCGCATGCCCGTTGACATGCCTTTGCCTTCTACCACAAACTGGGATGGCTTCCCTCTAGCCCAAGTGAGCCACCCACGTTCCCTCCCTGAGCTCAGACTTCCATCCTGGTACCAGCGGAGCCTGCCTCTCTTGACTCCTTCTTCCACCTGACCCTATCCATGGCTTTAGCCATGAGCATGTACATCCTTAGCCTTCTTCCTGTCCTTACAGGGAGTGTTCCAGAAAGAGTTTCCTGCATTCTTTTAAGAAGTATGTGTACACCCATGTGTGAGCGTACATACATATGTGTGCACGTGTGTTCTTGTGTGTGTGAATGCATGTCTGCATGTGTTGTTACTCATTGGTCCTACAGTACTAAGCCCCTTAGCTCCTCCATCTTTGTCCTCCTCGCTCTTTTCCCACTCCCTCACCCAGGGAAGTGCATATTTCTCTCTGTGGAACCGTTCTTTCTACACCATCCAACAAGAAGCCAGAAACTTTCATTGCTCTTTAAACCCACGTGCGTCAGCCTTTCCTCAAGGCCTCTACAGGTGTGGCATTTTTCCCGCACACTGCACCACCCCTTCTATCCACTGTAAGAGTTCTCAGGATTCTCCTCACAAGTCTCTTCCTTCTCCCTGCACAGTCTTCCTGGAAGAGGTCATAGAGGGCCATAGCAGTCTCTTGAGGAGTAGGTAGACTGGCCCTGAAGCCAGCCAATGGATTCCAGAGCAGAGCGTGCATCATCTGCTCTGTACTGTGACTTCAGGCAACTCTCTCAGCATCTTTGACCTCAGCTTGCATATATCTAAGATGGAAGTGGTGGGGAGACGTGGGTGAAAAATAAATAACTCATGTAGAAAATGAAAACCCGCATGTAGCATGTGGTGCCTGAGCCCATGTGAACTGCAACTGTTGCTGCCTTTGTAACAATTATTATTGAACATCTCCTGCAAAATCTCTATTCTAGGATGTTGCGGCCTTTCTCTGTCTGTCTGTCTGTCTGTCTGTCTCTCTCTCTCTCTCTCTCTCACACACACACACACACACACACACACACACACACACACACACACAC
>CAJQZJ010014563.1:2951509-3000150 GCA_907164525.1 Lophiomys imhausi | reverse complement strand
CACACACACACACACACACACACACACACACACACACACACACACACACACCTGTGTGCACACTGAACACCTAAGTCTTCCCAGGGGAGGGCTGGATTTCCCCTAGCTCTCTTTCTGGTCCCTGCTCCGCCAACCTACCTTCCTCTGCTCCAGGCAGGGGCTGCTCAGACCATCAGTCTCTGGACAGAGAGGCATCCTCTGGCCAGCTCCAGGTGCAGAAGGGAATGCAATATTCCTGTGCCCCCAGGGAGCAGCAGCTAGCCAGACAGACAACAGCATCAAAACAGTATGGAGAATGTTATTCATGCAGTGTTAAAGGTGACCGTCTGTGGAGGGACCTGGAGGACCACATGGAGGAGCATACCTGGAGTGGAGGAGCAGACTCCTACAGTGTAATGAGCCCAGGGTAGTAACCATATTACACCCATCTGAGCAGCCTGGAAACCCGGGTTCTAAGCCCTTTGCCGCAGAAGTTTCAGTTGAGCAGATGTGAGGACGGGTGCCTGAGCACCTTGGGTGCATGAATGTATCATGAGACAGATCATCAGTTGGCAGCTGGGCAGGTGGTTCTGTTGGTAGAAGTGTGATCATGATGGATGTGCTGTGAGTTGTGATCTAGGGAAGGAATGGGGTTTACTCCATAGCCACAAGGTCATAACTGCATTTGGAGCGAGGACAAGACTGTTTGTTGGGCTTGAGTTTAGAGACCATAGTACTTTGATGAAGAGGTTGGTGCTTAGGCATGTAGCCTGGCAAACTAAGAGTCTTAGGCTGTGCCACTTGCCAGCCTCCAACCACTGCTGCGGCTTCTGAAGACCTCAGTTTGCACATCTGCGAACAGTAAAATGTAACTTGTTAGTGGGAGAATTCAAGATTCAAGCAGAGCATTTCCTTGGCCTTTGCATAGGCATTTGGGAGAGGCCTGAGGGCTGTTGCCCAGATGAGAATGGTTATATCTGAGTTGATTCAGTGAAGGGGGCTCAAAGGAAAGGAGAGCACAGGGAACAACAGAGTTTAGAAATTAATTACTCATCAAAGTTTGGAGGGAGAATTGCTGCAACAGCTCAGCATGTGACAATGGCTAGCTGTGGGGTCCTACAAGAGTGAGGATGCTCTGTAGGTTTGGGAGAGTTCCACACTTGGGCCAAAAAGGCCTGAGACCTTCAATCAAAAGGATTGATCCATAAAAGGACTGACACAGAAGTCTGTAATTCATAAATAAAGGACTCATAAAGGGAGAGGAGGTAGCTGGGATGACCCGAAAACAGTGAGAAGACAGTGAGAGGACTTCTGGGGAGGACGGAGGAAGTCAAAGCCAGAAGCAGTTGATGAGACTTGAGTAGAGGAGTGAGCAGGAGGCCATTTCAGAGTGAAGAAAAGACAAGCTTCTGGAGGGGACAATGATGGGGCCCCAGTCACCAAGGTGACAGAGGCTGAAACAAAGCTTTGGGGTTTGATAAGAGCGATATTGGGAGAGACCAAAATCTCCAAATGCAGTGTGTGGTGAGGATGAGAAGCAGTTGCACGGGCTGTCCCGGGAGAGGTAGTAGAGGCAGACACTTGCCTCACAAGCTGAGGCGAGTTAAAGGGTTAGCAGCACCAGCTTGTGCTGATCTCGTGAAAATCAGGAGCCCTACCTACCTGTCCTGAGGTGAGGTGGGTTCACATTCTGGTCACCTTCAAAGCCTGGCCTGGTGGCCTTGCAGAGATCACTAGTGTACAGCACTGCAGTGCCCAGTAGTCTACACCTTGGTTTAGTTTTTCTTCCCTTTGCCTGTTGGGGACTCCAGAGGAAAACATCAGCTCAGAATTTCGCAGTGTACTTCTGAGGACTCTGTTTGTTTATGAAGGAGGGAATATAAAAGGAGAGAGGGGAAAAGAGGGGTGATGTCCTGTTGTGAGCAGAGAGCCCCTAACTTTAAGGGGGCAAAGGTTACCATTCTCCCCAGGCCTAGCATCCTTCAGGCCTGCACCCCACGTCCAGTCAGTTCTGAAGCCTTAGCTTGTCAGCGCTGCCTGATTCAAGGCCTGGCTTAAACATTTACAGACCTGAATAAGTTGGTTAAAGGAAGTGATGAGGCCAGGAACAGTGATAATTAATAAATCATACCTGTGGCCATTTTCCTCGTGAGAAGCTCCATGGGTCTGATATCTACGTGATTGATCATTTGGTAGTCAACACGGCCCGTGCAAGAAGAGCCTCTCCGGGGACCTACAGGGCACTAGAGTTGCTACCCCCTCCCTGGAATGTAGCTTCAGCGGGGCCTGCTTTCCATTCCCTGCAGCTCCCAAGAGGGCTGGTATCCACAACTTGACAATCAGGGTAAAAACTCCTCTCCCTTCTTTGGGTTGACATGTCAAGGGACATGAATGGTCAGCCACACATAGCTTACTGGCCTTGTTGCCAGGCTTAGTATCTGTGGGCCTGGGCCCAGGGAGCTCCGCCTCCCTAGAGAGGTCACCCTGGCATCTGTAGACTTCACCCAGTGTCCTGAGGAGAGTCCATCTACGCTGACTAGTCCCTGAGACTGTTGGGTTCCTGCTGTGAGCTGCCCTGCCCAGAATGCTGAAGGGAGAAAGAGAAGGTGTGTGTCTGGTGGAACGAGCAAGCATCGCATCTGTTGTAACAGGATGTAAAAGATGATACAGGCACTAATGCAGCCCTAAGACAGTCCATGGCTTCAGTCCCCACTGAAGACCCCAGAGGACTCTATGCCATCATCTGTGGAAGTATGGAAGGTTCTAAGTACCTCTTGCAGATTACCTGAAAAGAAGAGTTCAAGAAGACCAAGCCAACCCACCCCCACCAGAGAGCCCTTGCTCATGGGGCTCTCACTGCCTGCCAAGTCTTTAGCTAGAAGTCAGGCAATCCAAATACAGCATCCATGTGTTTGATGACCTAATTTTATTGACGTTGCTAAGAAAAATCTTTAGAGACAAGCAGCAAATTGAGACCTGGAAAAGAAAACTCAGTAACCAGAGGGTCCCCTCTCCTCCTGGGTCCTTTTCCAGATCTTACCAGAACACTAAGGTCATGTTTGCTTCCTTCTCATCATGGCCATCACCTTCGCCTGCTCACACCCACATCATCCAGTGTGTGTCTAATCCAGTCCTGCTATGCCTGGTCAGCCTGAGGTCACGGGAGAGGGCAACCATGGGAACAGAAGGGTTCCTCCTGGTGGCTGATGCAATTCTACAAGACATAACCTCTCTCTGCCTCATCCAGGTCCCAGCCCAGCCACAATCAGACAAAACATTTCTTCCAGTTCTGTGTCTTCCAGGACAGGACTATAAACTAATAAAGCAGAGACCCCAAACAAGGCTCACCAGATGCCAGGAAACAGAAGGGCAGCCTCTGTAGGGCCATGAGAGGACTTTGTGGGAAGATTGAGGCTTATGTGACCACGGAAAGAGATCTAAGAAGCTAAGACTTCAGAACTGAGGCTCTTCTCCCCATTAAGAGTGATGAGTTAGGTGCTCAAAGGAAATGAGCAGGAGACTCCTCCTGGTAGTAAAACTCTGGCAGGGAGTCCCACTTGACTAACATCCAGAAGAAGAGAACTAATACTATCATTTTCCACCCACTAAGTTCTGGAGTGTGAATCCTCAAAGTATGATGCACAGAACCGGTGGTGGTCATGGGGAAAGTGGTGTGCCAGTACACCTGTGTAGTATAATATAGCCACGCACCGTTTTGAGGAAGAAAGGCATTTAAAGTGTCAATAGCCATCTCTGCTGCTCTGTGGGCCTACTGCTGGTTTTCGGATTCAAGAAAAAAAATTATCCATGGAGTCATTCACCCTACTATTCCTTTATCAGTATCATCATCACCATGGTTACCACTAGGCCAATTGATGGGCTAAGCACTCAGCAGGACTTGGCGATCTCTCCTCTGTGACAGTTTGTCCTCCTCCCATTTACTCTGCAGCAGGCATTATAGTCCTATTCAGACTCCAGTTACTGACCTGTAGACAGAAGAAGAGTTCACGGTGCCGATGGTGAGGTAAACCCAGGCCTTTGCCCAATGTCTGTTCTTCAACTGGACCTCATGGCATGATGGCTGGGCATCCCTGGGCATGTCTGGGATGGAGTTTCTAGACTTATCTCTTTGAGGTGGGAAAAACCCATTCTGAATGTCGACAGCACCATTCTACTGACTAGATTCCTAAGTCGAACATAAAGGAGAAAGTAAGCTAACCACCAGCATCCACCTCTTTCTGGTCCCTGAGTGCAGGTGCAATATGACTGGCTGCCTCATACTTCTGCTGCCTTGACTTCTCTTGACTGTATCCTCAAACTGTGTACCCAGGTAACTAACTCTTCCTTCTTTCCTTAAGTTGCCTTTACCAGGTACCTTGTCACAGCAACAAGTAACGAAACTAATACAGAAACTTGGTACCAGGAGTGGGGCTGCAATACAGAAATTTGACAGCAGGAATGAGGCTGTTGCTGTGATAAATTCGCCATGTGGTCTTTGGGCCTTTGGACTAGAAAGGTCCTACGCTATGAGGAGAGCTTAACAAGTCACTCTGATGAGTGACAGGAAGGACAGAATGCTGAGAGAAACACAAATAGCATGTTTTGGGGGAGAATAAGATCTCTTGGGAACTAGGCTGGGAGCCATTCAGGATATATTCTGGAAAGCAATCTGACTGCATTCTGCCTATATCCTGAGAACTTCAGTGATGCTGAATGCAAAAGTAATGGACTAATTTATTTGGATAGAATAGCATTTGGGATGTATCATTGTTACTGCTTACTGATTTCCAGCAAGAGAGAGCAATGAGTGGAGAAAAAAAAAATGATACTAAAAAATGTGCTGTTTGGAGGGGAAAGGAGAAAGTGTAAATTTGCAGACATAGCAGGAGCTGAAAAAGCAGCCATAATCGTTGAAGAGATTATCACCATTAAAGAGAGACCTGCATCTCTGTAGTAGAATAATGTGAAAGGTGCACTGAGGACAAGACTTCATATATGAGAGGCTCTGTCTTCTTGTGAAAATCCAAATTAATTTCAGAGGAGACAGCCTGAACTAAGAATGCCACTTGAGGGGCATCATGGAAGTTTGTACCAAAGATCAAGATGGCTGCTGAAGCCAGACAATGTGTGGCAGGGGTCATAGTTTTTGCAATGAGGCCCTGAGAGCCCATTGTGTGGAGCTGTGAAGATGAAACCTATGTTGAAGTAGAGATCTGAGGATTTTGTAGATATTGGGACCACAAGAGATCTCTCAAGGAAAAATGCAGGCACAGAGACAGAGCTTGAGGTGCAAGGCTTCCCATGCTCTTTGGTGCCTACATGGTTCATTATGAGTGACAATGCTGGAAATGGAGCTGCAGGATTTGATGGTTTCCCCTGTGTTTTGGTCTTGTTATAGTCCAGTCTTTCCTTGCTATATCTTCACTTCCCTCTTTTGGGAATGTTCACTCTGTGGTGTTGTTCACTGGAAGTGTGTAACTTGTTTTGGATATTATAGGGGGTCACAATTAAGAGATTTCCTGAGTCTCAGAAGATACTCTGTGCTTGCACTTTTGATGTGTTAGAACTGTTGAAAAATTATGAGTATTTTTGAAGTTGGACTGAATGCATTTTTCATTATAGGATAACCATGAGCCTATGAGGATGAGAGGTGGGAGATTATAACTAACAGAATATCTTTTGGTGTCAGGTTGGCAAGGTGTGGACTTTTGATGGTTAATATTAATTGCCAACTTGACAAGATCTAAGAGCACATGGATGTCTATGAAGGAGTTCCTGGATTGGGTTAACTGAGGTGGGAAGACCAACCTTAAATCCAGGCATCACCATTCAATGGGCTGATGTCCTAAACTGGGTAAACAATGAGAACTGAGCTGAACACTAGCATTCATTACTTTCTGACTGAGAGTGCAATGTGACCAACTGCCTCATGTTCCTGCTGCCATGCCTTCTCCCACTCTATTAGTCAGCGATTTTTAGAGGAACAGAACCTATAGAATGAACCTACACATACACAAAAAGGGGATTTTTAGAATGGTTTACAGGCTGTGTGTGGTCCAGCTACTCCAACAATGGCTGTGTACCAAGAGTAGGTCCAAGAGTCCAGTAGTTGTTCAGTCAATGAGGTTGGATATTTCATCTGATCTTTAGTATATTCCAGAATGCCAAAGAAGTATGTTCTAACGGCAGTGAAGGAATAGACTTGCCAGTGAGAGTCAGAGCAAGCAGGCAAGAAGAAAGCAAGCTTCCTTCTTGCATGTCCTTTATATAGTTTTACAACAGAAGGTATGACCCTGATTAAAGGTGGATCTTCTCACCTCAAAAGATCTGGATTAAAGGTTTCTCTTTCCACCTCAAAGATTTGTGTGAGAAGTGGGTCTTCCCACTGCAAATGATTTAGTTAAGAAGAAAATTCCTCACTGATGTGCCCAGCCATTTGGGTTTTAGTTAATTCCAGATGAAGTCAAGTAAACAATCAAGAATAGCAATCACAGCTCCACCCTTGTCAGCTTGACAATTCTATCTCCTTAGGACATGATAATTTCCAAGTGGAAACAATAACCAGGTCATAATAATGCCTAAATATGATATAACTATTCCATGTACAATTGCAAATGAATTATGTATTTAACCAGGTCATAATTATGCTTGACATGATATAAGTATCCCTCATACAACTTCAAATGCATTATAAATTTAGGATAGGTGGCAATATTCCTTGAGGGACATTCTTTCAGTATCTCAAACTTAAATATGATAACCACTGATATTCTCTTTATTGATGTTACATCCTACATGATAAATCAAGAAAATAAAAGAAATATCCATACAAACACATTCCTAACACATTTTGACAGAAATACTCATGTCAATTATAATCTCTTTTCTGTAACTGGTTATGTAGTATTTCTAATACCTTCCTCTACTACTCATTCTATATTTTCTTCACTCTCAGCAAGAACCTCAACAGGTCTTGGTGTCATTCCTAGAGGTGACCCAGAACTTCATTCCTGATGGGTCTGTGCCATTTGTTATCCTGCCTGGATTAGGCTGTTGTAATTTCCCATTGACTTTAATCACAGGGCATGGTAGCACCAAGAGATGCCCTAAAGTATCTCCTGCACTCCAGACATAATCTTTCTTACCTAGATTGTGGAGAAGCAATCCAATTTCCCCTTGGTAATCTGCATCAATCACCTTGCCTAAGACTGTATTCCTTTCTTAGCTTGTTGGCTTAAGGACATCAGAAGCCCAAAGTAGTCATGGGGAAATCTGAGCTTTCAGTTCAGTGTAAGGTTTGTGTGGCTCTTCCCCACTCTGGAACCAAAACTTCTAGGCCAGCAGAACTTAAGGTTGTAGGAACAGGAAGCAAAAATTTTCCTAGTGGATTTCTAAGAGTGACAGTGAGTGGAACTCTTCCCTTTTCTACCCCTTGATTCCTGGACCTAGGTGTGTGGATTGTGGGTATGGGAGAAACCGTATATTGGATGCTGATTCAAAGCATACTGCCTTCTAGCTCTCTAGGCTGCTGCCACCTAATTGGGACTGGGACCATGTCTTCAAAAGGCCACTCCTCTACTTGTGGCTTGAGCTCCTTGGTCAGAAACAATACTGTATGGAATACCATGATGGTGGATAAGGCAGTCTGTAAATCCACAGATGGTGGTTTTTGCAGAAGCATTATGTTCAGGAAAGACAAATCCATAACCAAACAGATTAGCATCTTTAAACTGTGATGGGGAAGTGTATGTTGATTCTGTATCAAGCAGCACTGGGGGCCCCGCCCAGCAGCCAGATGGAAACAAGGATACTGCTCCATCTGTAATACAAACACAACATGTTCAGCTCTGTGCTGGTGCTGCTGGGAGTCAGAGGTGGCTTTGTTGTGGGAAGGAGCTAGGTTGTGCTGATCCCAATTGCTCCTCAGACATCTCTTAAGTTTCTCTGGAGAAACTAATTGTCTGGGATCACCATTCTCCCTTAGTGTGGGAGGCGAGCATGGAGACAGCCCCATTACTCAAGAAGCCAAAACACCCCTGAGACAAGGCTGGCAAGATCAGTACCAACGGCCAAGGGATGGCTCTTTTGAATTGAGTTTTAAAGATAGAGAAGGAATTCACCAGCAACCAAGGCCAAGATCTGAATGGGAGAGAAATGAAAAAATAAAAACATGTCGGAGGTACTAAGAGAGTGGCATGGATGATAAGCCAGGCATAAGGAATTATAGTTCATGGGACTTATCCATAAGGAATAAACCCAGAGAAGTTGAGAATCTTGGATCCCCGTGACAGAGCAGAAGCTAGTGAAGGAAGGCTATTTACCTCCCCCAAGTGCATAAACTGGGGATGCTTTTGAGGTGTTCTGGCATATGCCCTGGAAATCCAAGGGGAAAGTAAATCCAACTTGTCCTGCTAGCCTAGGCTCTAGGCTTTGGTCCCAGAGTACTGCAGTGCAAGGATAGGGTAAGAACTGACCTTAGTCTCCACACTCACTGTGTTTACTGTATGTTCTTGGCTTCCAGCTCGCTCCAAGAGCCTGGTGATGGGGGAACAGAACAGGAGCCCAGGGAGGCCCCTGGTCCCCCACAAGCTGGGCCCCATACTCAAGGCTGGCTGGCTGAAGAAACAGAGGAGCATCATGAAGAACTGGCAGCCACGGTGGTTCGTGTTACGTGGGGATCAGCTCTTCTACTACAAAGACAAAGATGAAAGCAAGCCCCAGGTAAGGCACGCAGATCCTGTATCTCATGGGGGTTATGCTGGGACAACGAGGGAGGGTAAGTTCAGTGTGTGATTGGAAGGAAGGCCAACACCCAAGTCTGGTTCTTAACTCTGTGCATGGCCCAACATCACAGCTGTTTTGAAACACACCAATGCCTGAAATGAAAATGTTTCCTTTTAGCGTTGTACAGTACATCCCTGCCTGGCTTAAGAAACAGCACTTCCCATGTTCTGCTCAGCTCCTAAGTGCTTCCAACAAAGACACGTGCACATATTTCATTCCCAATAGCCAGGGAAATGGCTTCCAGACAAATCTAATCTTACACTGAAATGTGAATCAGTGCGAAGCTCTAGGTCTGATTTCTCTGCCTCAAATAGGGGTTGTTCCCTCCGCTACTGGGGACCTCCCCATCTTGAGGTGTGCTCGAAATGCCTGCCCTTCCACTCAGAAAGGACGAAGTTCACTCACTCAGAGCAACTGGTAGCTTCATCTGTCATGCGCAGCGTCATTACAACTGGACCACAGAGATACCAAAACAGAGTGTCCTGCCTTCCAGGAGAGTTGGGCCTATGGATTTGAGCAACCTAATCCTCGTGGGAGGTAAAGCCAGGACTCCATAACCATGGCTCCTGGTGAGCATCTATGGACCAGCAATGTTTTTTATTATATCTATACTGATCATGGGCAGATCTTCTTGCCTTGTCATTAACTGCTAGACAATACTGCATAATAGTCATTCGCATTTAGATTGCACCAGGTATTATAAGCAACCTGGGGATGATTTCCAGTTTACAGGAGCAGGTACAAAGGTTACATGTGAACAAATGTGTCCTTGTATGCAGGGATTTGAACATTCATGAATTTTGTTTTTGTAGAGTGTTCTCGAATTACTCTCTGTCGTTGGTATAGAATAATCACTATGTTTCTCATGGGAAGAGTACAGAAAAGATGATAAATGCATTTCCTCAAGCCATACTCCCTATCAGTGCTCCAAGTTGGGAAGGACACTCAGGTCCCAGAGCCTTGCTAGGGCAGGAGACTGTGCTCGTCTCAGTGGTTCCCACAGCATGGGAAAGACAAAGTGTTCCATGCGAGCAAGATGTGGACCCGGGTGCAGGAGAATGTCAAGTTCAAAGTAAGAAAATGACTCTTTACACCTGTGTTAAAGCTTCCCAGAATGTCTGAAGTGTTGATCTGGTTGTTTGTATCTTTTCCACACCCCCAGCATTTGCTTTAATAGAAATGGGGCTAAGGGCAGGCTTCATGCCACAGCCTTCAGTGATGGAAGAAGTCAGCTGC
Organism: Lophiomys imhausi; assembly: GCA_907164525.1. Lineage (NCBI taxonomy): Eukaryota > Metazoa > Chordata > Mammalia > Rodentia > Muridae > Lophiomys > Lophiomys imhausi. The sequence goes on along the minus strand of CAJQZJ010014563.1, from coordinate 2,990,151 downwards.
AAGTTAATGACTTGGTGCCTGCATTTCAAGCATTTCAATGGTTACTTCCATTTATGGAGAGTAATTCTGGTTCTTATTCTGCGGTAGTTATGTTACCTTGCCTTTCCAAAATATATTTGTACTCAAAATGAAAAAAGTGTTGCGTAGTAACATGAATGAGCTTAATCTGCTGAACTATATACTTTAATAATGGCTACTATGGTAATCTTCATGTCATGAGCAGATTTTACAATAAATATACAAATAAAATAGAACTGTTTTAGGAAGATGGCCACATAGGTAACACCATAAATGGAAACTGGGTGAGACAAAAATCGTGAGAGTGAGCCAAGCCACAGTTAACAGGATGAAGGCGGTTCCAGTCCAGACTGGGAAATCCTGATCTCATTCAGTCTCTCATGTTGTGGTAGAGCAGTGGCTTATGTCTCCTAAAAAAAAAAAAAACAAAACACTTAAGACCCAGGGAAGCCATAAGATAAATACACCAAGACCTCTTAATATTTCAACACCTAGGCCTTAGCTGGGCAGACTCTCAACTAACTCGTCTAGGTTAACCCAACCGCCTAGCCCCATCCGGCCACATGGCTAGCTCTACCTTCTCAGCTTGTTATCACATCTTTTTCCTGTCCTATCTCCTGGTGAAAAGCCTTCCCTTTTCTTCTTCCTTTTCTCCTCTCGCAGGAAGTCTCGCCTTCCACTTCTCTTTTTGTCCAGCTACAGGCCATAGGATTTTTGTTTTTGTTTTTGTTTTTTTTTTTAATTGACAGAGTTGCTACATCCATATGAGACAGAAGAGCTTTCTCTACACTCTCAGTTCTATACAAAAGAAAAACAATGTCCGGAGTTCAGTGAGGCAGGTGGGAACTCTGGAGGCAAGTGGATCTGAAACGGATCTGAATGCCATGTAGCATGCTGATTGTATGGCTTTCTCTTTTTCTTTTTTTTTTTTCCAATTGTATTTTTTATTAAGTAAAATGAATTACCTATTTTATATAATCTCAGAATTCTTTACGTTTTCATTTTACATTTTTTCAGCGGCTCTAGTAAATGAGTATATTTTTCTGACTTTTGGAAGATAGCTTCTGCATTGATCTTACTTTGTGGTTATATGAGAAAATGCTGCATTTAGTTAAAGAAAAAGAAAAAAACCCAACCACAATAACAACAACAACAACCCAACAGACAATCAGTTGGGGGAAGCTTTCCTGGGGTGTGTTGCCTTAGTTCTTTGTCTAGTGTTGGGCCATGAGAGTTTCTTCTTCCATTCTTACATGCCTACATGCATGTTGGTATAGTCTTTGTTCAGGTCTTGTTTAGTTACTTGTACTGTTGAGATTTTATGGATGTAATTTCCCTGACATATTTAGGAAATGAAACGGATCTGAATGCCATGTAGCATGCTGATTGTATGGCTTTCTCTTTTTCAACTTGGGTTTTATTTGTGAAATGGGACAATATTAGCTACAAGACAGGGATGATTTTGAAATTAAATTGCATAGCAGCTCTATAGCCAAGGGCCAGCCTCAGCTCACTGAACACTTAAACGTGAACCTATGGGTCCATAGTTCTGCTTTAACCTTCCTCCCTTCCAGCCCCACTGATTCCTCTCCCCCAGAGATGTGGCCCAGCACCATTGTCCTTCTAGCCTCCTTGACCCATCATCATTCTGACATTGATGACAAAAACTACCCAAATGTCACAGCCACACACTGGGCTACTGTCGTCACCCCCTGCTCCACTTCCTTCTGAAAGTTGTGTGCTGTGATGTTGGATGATGTTAGGTCTTGATAGCCCCGAGGTCCTTCACTTGGGTGAAGGTCCCCCTATTCCAAGCTCCTCCATGTGTTCCTTGGAGTGAGCCCTTCAGTAGACCAGGCATTCCTACCTCCAATCAGATGGCTCTAGAGCATGTCTATCCCAGAAGTCCCCATTGCTACCATCTTTCCCAGACTTTGACAGCTTCTAGTGGGGACAGCTAATTAAATGACAATAACCGCCCCCCCCCCCCCCAGTCATTGGCCTAGATGTGTCAGTAGACCTAATACCCAACCCGGGCAATACTAGGTCCTTCATCTCCAGGGAGAATGGCACATCTGTGAAAGGGACCGGCACACCCTGGCAGACACTAGCCTCTGCTCAAAGCTCCTCTTGTGACTCTCCGGGTCTGCTGACACTCCAGGGGGAATTGGGACATTACCATACTCGTAACCACTCTTCCATAACAAACTCTGCCATGCTGGACAGGTTCCCAGTCTCGGGGCCACTATTAGTCCAATTTGACATTTAGCTGCTACAGTGTGATCTCAACCCGCAGTCACAATCAACCCACAGACCTCTACTTAATTTCATGAAGCACATGTAATAGACTAATTCTCAGTATCTGGTTCCTGGAAAATATGCCCTGTGCACTGTTCACAGTGACAGCACGGCCCACAGCCAGTGCCCTCTTGGCACCAGTTATTGTAATGTCAGGGAAGGGCACATCCAACCACCTGTGATGTTGCCCAGAGCTCAGGAGCCATGATAAGCATCAGTCATAGCCTATGTCCTTGCTCCCTCTCAATCTCTTTATCTCTTCTCCTCGGCACCAGCTGACAGCACAGAGATGAGGCAAGTGGCTTGAATGAGCTCAGACGAAAAAAGGCCACACAGAGGTGCTTTCCAGAGCCTCACATCTGCTGTCATCCCTCCAGTCTCCCCCAAAGAGTGCTCCGCTCCAGAGGCTTTCTAGCAGACAGACCCTGAAGTTTCTCCAGTGAAGGAGTCAGGGTTTTCTTATTATTATTGTTTTGGGGGTGTAATTTCAACTTCTGCTCAAAATATTTTCTTACGGCATGAAGCTACCACACATGCTCTGGTGACCGGCTTAGCCTGTTTCCACTGCTTGGAGATTCACTTTAGTTGTCTCAGGACTTTAACTGTGAGTTTCTTGGCACTGAGTAGAGATGGACCAGGATGGGAATGGCAAGTATAATCTCCGGAACATAAGACAGAAAAACAGAAATGTAGAGGAAGAGTCCAAAGTAAGCCACGGGGCAGCAAGAGTAGGGGCTGACATTTCAGCACTCATAAAAAGTAAGAATAAACCAGATTTATCTGCCTCTTAAATGACAGGAAGTTCAGTGAGATTGGGCCTAAAAACAAGAAGAATAAGTAAGCAAAAGAATGAGAAAAAATATACACCAGTGACTTTGAACAAAAAATAAAGCAGACTGAGCAGTTACAAAAACCAGGATCTGAGGTGGGAACACACACTTCAAAATTCCTTCCTAGCTAATGAAAAATAAAGTAAAATTCAACCTCCTAGGTAAGGGCAACAGATTTAGAAAATCTAATTCGGCTGCTTCGACTCCCTAAACCTCCCAAAAGAAGTTGTAAATGTGTTTGATCAGAGTGAAGGGGAGGGAGTCACCCTCTGCTGCTGGGGCAAGCTGGCCAGGAGCAGCTGAGGAGTCTGGCTGACCTGGATTCCAGGATGGGCTGAGGGCTGCCCAGGAGCCTCCCTGGCTTACAGAACAGAACTGCCCCAACAGGCTAGAATTGGCAGCTGGGGATATGGAGCAAGAGGAAGGAGCAGAGACCAAGAGCCTAGGTTGAGAGTCAGCTTCAAAAGCCGTCAGAGGATCGGGGTGCCAGTCAGGTGCTCTGACAGGAACATGAGGACCTGAGTTCAGTGCCCGGCACCACATGAACAGCCGGGCGCAGTGGCACACACCTGTGACTCAGGTGGATGCCGGGGCGGGATAGGCAGCCAGTCTGGCTGAATCAGAGAGCTAGCTCCCTGTTCAACGAGAGACTCTGTCTCTGAAGACTAGGTGAAAAGTGAGAGAGGAAGACACTTGCACACCAGCTTCTGACCTGAGCATAAACTCACACACCTGTGCACACACACACACACATACACACACACACACACACGAAAATGTGCACATACACACACATGCATAAAACACACACACCTTAGACCTAAGATATTGTGACAAACCTAGTGTCAGGAGGTGGCTCCCTCCTGAATGGCACTCAGATATAAGTTTCTAGGTCTAGTCCCCAGGAAAAGGTATGGAGCAACACTTCAGATTAAGGATCCATCTCTAAGTGGGAGCTCTGTGCTCCCACTCCCTGGTATCCACTTGGCATTTAGCTTCTAGGCCCTTCCATTAGGAGCATCCTCCTCCCTGATCCAGAGAGGAAAGTGAGGAATTTTCAGGGCTTGCTAGGGCAGTGGCCCAGGTGGAACACATCACCCTTCCAGAACTCAGCCTCTTAGTGGTAAAGGGCAGGATGGCAAATGAAACAGACAAAAACAGGAAGGAGGAGGAAATGGAGGAGGAGTGGGTGGTGCAGGAGGGTGGGCAGGGAGGAGGAAGTGTCAGCAATAGAAACAGAAAATATCAGTGCAAGAAACCCCATATCTAAAGTTCTTTGCCAGGCCTGAAATCATAGCTACTCTGGAGGCTAAGGTCAGGGTATTGCAAGTTCAGGGCCAGTGTGGACAATTTAGTGAGCCCACTTTTCAAAATTATAAAAGTGGTAAAAACAGAGCTGGGGATACAGCTCAGTGGTAGAGCACTGAGCAGCACATGCCAGGCCCTGAGTTCATCTCTAACACATCACAACAGGAGACTGTCTTTTACATCCTCGGAGAGAGACTGTAAATATGGGAGGCACAGAGAGCAGAGACTGCCATAAGAAGTCAGAAAGGACACTTTCAGTTTGAGACACTCAGGAAGAGGGATAAAAATAACAGAAGAGGCGTGTCAGACAACTCAGGTCTGCGCAGGAGCTCTAGAAAGGGAAAGGAGGAACGCAGAGGCCGAGTCCTCAGAGAAACACTGCAGATAAACTCTCGGGATGGGCGGATGAAGCAGAAGGCAGGTGCAGGGGCGTGCAGAAGCGGGTAAGGGTGGTGAGGAACAGCTAGAACAGTCTCAGCTGTGCTTGCAATCCTGCAGATAATGCCTAAGGCTTGATGCCAAGACACAGTAACATAAACATGGTATTTGGAAGAATAAAGACAATCCCAATTAAGAGACAGTTGAAAGTGCTGATTCTGACAGTGGAGGGGAGGAATGAATTCCTGTCTTGTGGCATTGTGGAGAACCATTTTTGTTTTCCTTGAATAACTTTGCCAATGAAATAAAACAGGAATAATTAATATCATGGATTTTGATAATACAAACAAGCCAAATGAAAGCCACCAGGTGAGGCTTGGACGGACCTGGGAATGAGCTGTGAGGATAATGCCAACTGAGACTTATGTGTATTATTTTAATTTCTCACCACAGACTGTATTCACTCCCATCTACCTCTTCAAGGATTTACTTAACCTAGACAGGAAGCAATGAAAATCAAAGAAAAGAATGGAACAGAGCCATAGGCCTAAAGTATTCTTCCGATAATTAGAGAAGGGATGTTAAGAGACTAGACAGGTCACCTGGGGCTACCAAGGACCACCGAGTCCCACGATGGCCCCTGAAGAACAGGCCTTGACCTAATAATGTTGATGCTTAGGAATAGGCCAAGGACAGTATTTGTGCGGCAGCCCACCTTGGAGAGGAGCTGAGAGGACAGTGTGAAGGTAGTCTTACACAGGGCAAAAGCAGCTGCTGTTAGCCGGATACTGATCTGGGTGCCAGAGTCCAGAGCAGGGTTCGTTCTCTCCCAGTGTTGGGGGATGTGCTATGGTTGAGGGGCTGTCACCCCAGTCACTGGGGAAGTCATTCTCAGCAGCATAGGCAGGAGCAGGAGGGCACAGACAGGAGGCACAGGGACACGAAGCTCTCTTTGCCCTAAAGAAAGGGTCTCTGGGCATTGGACATAGCAGAGCAGAGTAAGGGGGGTGGGTTGCTGTGGTGTTTGAGGGACACCAGAGTGGCTCCGGCAACTGCAGGCTCTAGCTTGGACAACTGAGAAGCCACTTTCAGAAAGACTGAGTTTCTCTTTGGCTTTTTAAATTTATTTTGTTTTCTTTCCTCTTTTCCAGGAGAGTAAGTGACAGGAGGCTGAGTAGTAAGAAGCAGTAGAAAACTGATTTAAAGTTTGATTTAATTTAGCATAAAAGCCTGGGGTTGAGAGAAGGAAGACAAGATGGATGTGAAACAGAGGCTCTAATGGGAGTGAGCATTAATACAATCAGAAATCTTTAAGGGAACCATTAAAACAAACAAAAAAAATGCTGAAATGAAACAAAAATCCTACAACAAACAAAGAGTTCATTTTGTGTTGACCAACTAACTACTCCTAAGTGCAGGGTCTGCTCTGGAGTGTGGTTGATAAACCCGGTGGTGATACTCCATTGGAGGAAACGGATTCTTTCCCAGCAGGCATCATTTGCAAATAGATTCTTATGTCCACTCACCCCTTTCAGAGCTGGAAAACACAGAAATTAATTTTAAAATACAGGAAAATGTACCTTAATTTGCAATGTTAATTATATGTTAGGTATAGTAAGCTAAGTACATTGTTCAATTGGAATAAAAGGAAATATTTACCTCCCCCAAAAAGGTGGGGGGAACCTTATGTAGGGGTTGGGAAGGTCAGCAGTTCTGTAGCTTGAAAGACATAAGGATTGTCCCAGCATACAGCCAGTCTCCCGATTCCCCAGGGCCATCATTTACCAAGCTTTTCAACCCCAAAGCTCAAGGGTTGATTTTGGGAGCCCCTCCCTTCCAGCTCCCCTCAGGGAAGGGAGCGGGTCACTTTTAGATGAGGGGAGTGGCGGCTTGACCTCTTGCCTAGGTCCTCCAACAGCATGTAAAAGCCAGTACAACCTCAGTGAGAACTTTGCTTGGCAAAGAACTTCCGTCCCAGCCAGAGTCATCCAGCAGGACCCAGGCAGGATGCTGTTTGCTGGCTTGTACTCAGCTTGCTTTCTGAAACAGTCAGGACCACCTGCCTCGGACCACAGTGAGCCCTCCTATGTCAATCAACAATCAAGACAATCCTGCACCGACTAGCACATGGTTCTGGCTGATCTAGGTAGTTCCTCAACAAAGAGTCTCCTCTCACATGACTCTAGGCTGTGTCACCTTGACATTTACAGTTGACCAGGACACTTGCCATGGAGACCTGGTTACTGAACTTCAGCTAGTCATTTTACCAGAAACCCCCATCTAGAGAGAGAGAGAGAGAGAAAGGTAGCTTTCTGGACTGGGCTTCCCAGCTCACTAACTCATAACCAGAGAAGACATTTGTTGTGATTTAAATGAAAATGTTGTAGCTGGAGAAATAGTTCCACAATTCAGAGTGCTTGCTGCTCTTCCAGAGGATCTGAGTGACGAGGGGGACCCAGATGTGATGCTGCATGCATCCCAGGCCCAACCTCTGAGAAGACCAGCTGTGTGCTTGTCTGGACAGGGACACTGGAGGGAGAGCGATCCCAGGGCCCTGCCAGATGACCAAGGCCTTGAACTTTCTTCCGTTCCAGGCAGCTACCAGCTGTGTGCAGCTGTGTGAGTGTGACCCTAGACCACACCCTTCGAGCAGGACTGTCCCCCAAGCCCTGCTGCAGGCTCCTAATTCACTCTTTCCAAGCCACTAAGTTTTGGGGTGCTTTGTTATGTACCAGGGAATAACTGCAACCGTTCAGAAATGATTCTGCCCACTCTCCAAGACCTACAAAATGTGCAGATCCGCTTCTAGCCAGATGAGAAAACTGACATCACATAGAACAAGTAAGAGCCAGGTGTGATGGGGCTTGCCTTTAATCCCAGGACTCAGGAAGCAGAGGCAGATGGATCTCTGTGAGTTTGAGGCCAGCCTGGTCTACAGAGTAAACTCAGGACAGTCAGGGTCACCCAGAGAAACTCTGTCTCGAAAAAACAAAAACAAACATAGAACAAGTAAGAAAATACTGGGGCCACACTATAAGAAAATAGTGTGATTCTACCTCTGACTCTTTCAATCACTGTTCAGGCATGCCGCTATGATGCTGTTGAAAACCAAAGACATGGGTAATGAATTTGCAGAGCTGTGAGGGACATCTCTGGCACCTAGCATTAGAAGGCTGGTTACATGGAGATTTGTTAAGGTAAAATGGAAAGGCCTACCTTTTGTTTAACCCCACAAAATGGAATGATCTAGTTAAAAATTGTTTAAAACATATGCCAATATTACAAAACATTCCTGCAATCCCAGTGCTTTGGAAAATGAAGTTGGAGGATCATGAGTTCAAGTCCAGTCTGAGCTACATGGTGGACTCTATCTTAAATATATCCATTATAAACATACAATATTATATATTGTAAATATATTATTCAATAGCTGTCATATAAATATATAAATAATAAGTATATAAATATATTTTATATAATATATATTTCCATATATATTTGGAAATATATATATATATATATATATATATATATATATATATATATGGAAAAAGTCAAGGACTGGAGAGATGGCTCAGTTGTTAAGAAAGATTGATACTATAGTAAAAGTCTGGAGTTTGGTTCCTAGCACTCATATTGGTCAGCTAACAACTTCCTGTATCTCCAACTCCAGAATATCAAACACCCTCTTCTGATCTCTGAAGATGCTTTTACAGACATGTGTTATACACTCACATACACACAGACACATTTTCAAATGAAGCAGAGCTAAGGGTTTTAATTAGTTGAAAGCTCAGTAGAAACTAATAATGAGATATAGTTGCAAAAAAAAAAAATCTAATGAGGCCCTTGAGTCATATTACAAATTATGACAGGGGAGGGATAGTCCTGCTGAGCTCAGCCATGGTAGGGCCAGGTCCATATGGAGAAAGATAGTCCCCTCAAACACTACCTTTTCGGTATGGCAGGAATAGGAATTCAGGAAGATTGGAAGTGTGAACTCCCACAGATCAGAAAAACAACTCAGTACATCATCCAGGGCAAGGAAATCTTGGAGCGAGTACTATACAAGGCATTCGACCTCATACAAAAAAAATGAACAAACTAGCACTACATGTTCACTCTGTTCCTATCGGGTGCCTAGTTGGAGCAGGTGAGCACTGGTCCCTGGGGCTGACAAAGTAGCTTGGAGGAGAGTTTAAACAGAGATGGTCTCTAAGGGCCTTTCTGGCTCTCATAGTCAAAAGATCAGTGGGGACTACTTAAGATGCAAGGAATAAAGACCTGGATTCAGCCAAACCCAGGTGATTTTCCAAAGCCACATGCTGTAGGAGTCAAAAGCAAGGCCAGAGGAGAAGCTGGTGAGCTCCAGGATCTGTCCAGAGCTGGCACTTTCCTAGAACTCCAGTTGTTGGTCCCCATCGCGGTCTTCAGCTGCCATCGTGTGCAGAGCATTTGAACCCTTGACTCCATGCCAGGCCTGAAAAACATCTGAGAGGAGATACAGTTGATAGTGGACACCGTGGGACCCTACAGCTGGCTGCTCCCACAAGTCATATTTGGCCAGGGAACTTGTTGGGATTTCCTCCTCCCTCCCGCTGTTTCCGTCCACAGCATGAACAAGTTAGCAATGTCCTCCCAAGCAACACAGTCCCACCACAGGCCCTGGCATGGCCCAGGGAGTTAGGTGTACTCAGAAGGAGCACAGGGGACCTTGAAGGAGGAGCACAGAAGAATCCACAGTATCTCTCCTGCCATTCAGAACACCTTAGGGGTGGCAGAGACACAGGCATGATGCTGAGTTAATTGGCTGCTGATAGGTATCGGTTAGTATGGCAGTGGAAAATCTAACTGTACGTCCTTCCTTGTTTAAAATGCCCTTGGAGACAACTTCAAATGTCTCTTTTGTGAAGAACTGCTAGGCTCTTATAAAAAGAGAAACATCAATTTCTTAGGTTTAAATCTGAGAATCCATGTTTTCTTTATGGGATTCTTATATGTTTGCTGCCATTTGAGGACCATAAAGTTCTACTGTCTATAGATATCAAAATCTGAGTTCTAGTCAACCAAGTTAAATTAAAAAAAAAAAAAAGCTGTATTTGCTAGATTCAAATTGGCAACCTCAGCTGCTCACTTTTTTTTTTTTGGTATTTCAAGATGGTTTCTCTGGGTAACAGCTCTGGCTGCCCTGGACTTGTTTTGTAGACCAGGCTGGCCTCGAACTCACAGAGATCCACCTGCCTCTGCCTCCCAAGTGCTGGGGATTAAAGGTGTGCGCCACCACTGCCTCTGCCTGGTGTAGCTGCTCACTTTTAAATAAATTTTAATTAGAACTAATTTCTCCGACCTGTTCATGAGGAGGAGAAATAGTGAATGTAGTTGCCTTAAAACTTGTCTTACACCTTCTTGAAGCTCTGAAGACAACGGTGCATGGCACTAGTTGGGAATGTGTTCATTGTAATTACATAATTATAATAAGTATAATTACTAAGATCAATAATTGTATGGGAATATGCTGCCACTCCTCTAGGGAAAAGAAGCTGTCACTGTTCAGTCACTTCACCTTCTAAAACTGACCTCTGTGAGCTTGGAGCAATGTCACAGGACTGAAATGGGCGGGAGCTGGCTATTAGAAGTTCAAGGCCAGCCTGGGCTATGTCACAAGACCTCTCAAACAAAACCAATTCCCAACTTTTGTGTTTCCTCCAGTGCCTCTGATCACTCATAAAAATGAAGTGAGCGGCCTGTTGGTCTGCTAATTTAATTCAGCACAGAGCTTCGAGTCGTTGAATACGTCCCTCTTACAATAGATCAATTCTTTGGCTTTAAGGTGAACCCAGTTAATTTACAGTAATAGCTGAAAGACTGTCTGGTAAATCACGAGCTTTGTCAATTACTGGGCAAACGAATTGAATGACATTGAGGCAGCAGGGAAATGTGCCTTATTCATTGTTTAGCTGAGCGTAACTTACTTTGCATTGGTGTTCAGCCAATCTAGCTCCTTAATGCACTGGTAGATTACTGAACTATAGTTTATCAGCGTAATGTAGGTGACTGGAGATAGCTCCTGCCAAGCTGATGCCTTCTCTTGGCTGCCAAGAAATGGGTACATTTCCTGAAGAGCCCGCGGTGTTTTCAAAAGTTAGAGAAGAGGTCTGTCTGCCCCCGACAAAATGCAGGAAGTGCTCTTGGCTGCAGCCAGCTCAGCAAGCCAGGGTGGCACAGTTGGGCAGGTTAGTGTAAACGTATTTATACTGTGTTTCTATTAGCCTGTCATTGATAGTGTGGTAGCCTCAGCTCCCAGCAGCGCCATCTACCCCAGGGCATCAGGCTGTCAGGCTTTCCAGAAACACTGTGGGATCAAAACCATTTCCAGCTAAGGGAGGATCCCACTCACTTCCTGGTGGTTCATTCAGCTCAACTGAGTCTCTAAGGTGTATTCTGAGCAAAAGCACATTTCTTAATAAATATGTTCCACCTCCCATCTGGACTGGGGACGACAATGAGAATGCCCCATATAAGTCCACAGGTTGGCCCTCCAAAGAGCCTACTCATTATGGACTGAATTGGTTACTTTGTGTCGCTGTAACAAAATACCAGCCATAAATAACTTAGGAGAGAAAAGATTTGTCTGGTTCACAATTCGAGAGTCCCATCTGTGGTCCTTGGCTCTGTTGCTTCAGGACTAAAGAGCCTGTAAGCAGCTCAGCCACAGCCCAGCTGCCGCCCAGCTGTAGGAGATAGATAAGGAAGTAAGTGCCGCACATATGAGGGTGAAAGTATGCTAATTAGAATAAAAGGAAAGTATAAGAAGCCAGAGCAGACAAGCAGTCAGCGGTGTCAGTCTTAGCACTGACGTCCTGCCTCTGCCCTACCCTCAGGCCTTGTACTGAGATCCTTGCCCTACCCTCAGGCCTTGTACTGATATCCTTGCCCTACCTTCAGGCCTTGTACTGAGATCCTTGCCCTACCTTCAGGCTTTGCACTGACGACAAGAAGAGCAAGGACGTCGGACAGGTCGTATAAGTTGTGTGCCGTGGGTATGAAGTAGAAATGTGGTGGATGTATATGATAGCTTTAGTGATATTAGGAATACTGTGTATTAAGTGCTTGTGTGTGCTGGATTATGTTCCTGGTGTAGTACCATCTGTAGAAATATTAATAGAATAATAAATATAGATATTTAGTATAAAGCTAGCTTGTCTGTGTTTTCCATTTGGTCTTAGTGGGTGGCGAGTGCCGTCACCTGACCACACGACTCCTTTCATAACAGAGAAGGAGGTGTCGAGATTTGGATACCTTAACCGCGCTCTCGACAAGGACCCATGGTGAGGGAGAATATGGTGAAAGTGCAGCAGGTTTGTGAAGCAGAGGCTACTCACTGCATGGCAGGCAGGAAGGAGGGAGGGGAAGAGAGATGGGTATTAGGGATGACCTCCCATGGCACACCCCATGACCCACTTGTTTTAGCTAGGCCTCCTTAACTGTCTACCACTTCCCAGGATGATGTCACCATCTGGAGACCAAGTGTTCAACAACTAAGCCTTTTGTGGGGGACACTTTGTAGCCACACCATGATGTAGAGTGGGAGAGAAGCACCTGGGAAATGCTTTGCAACCTAGATAGTATGATGAGAACCATGGAGTGAAAGAACAGACCTGTGACCCAATGTGTGAGAACAATAACAGAGAGACTGTCCCCATGGGCGCCTCCTAGTGGGGACTAAGGCATGACAGCACCACCAAGGGCTCCCAGTTCTGGTTCCAGACCCAACAGTTGGCCCTGTAGAACTGAGCGTAGAGTACAGGACAAAAATCAACTCTGATGCCCACCTGAGCCCTATATCAGAGAAAACTCTAGAAAGGTGTAGGTGGCCAGTAAAGAGCCACTCAGTTCCAAAGAAGCCCAGAGCTGATGCCTGAGGACACTGGTTGTCTCCGAACTCCGCTGTGACGTTGCCACCGTACACCATGCATAGCAGGAGGGACTAGGCTTAGCTCGGTTTTCCCCAACACCTCCACTTAAAACACCAGGCATGTCAGGAGAAAAATGGTCGCACTTTGTTCTGAGATTCCAGAAGAAAGTTGAGCTACTTTCATACTCCCAGGATTGCTCACACTGCCCTGGCTAAGCCCCTCACAGGCTGACTGTTTGGTGAGGGACAGGGATTGTGTTTCTCTGATTAACCTGTCTGCAGAGTAGGACAGTACCCCACCTCCCAAAAGCACCATGCACCTCAGGGCATCAGCATTGCAGTAGGTCAGTAAGGCAGCACACTCCTTGGACATGTGTGAGCTCTTTCTAGACTTTTTCCAATTTTCCAGTCCAAAATGTCAGAAGAGAAATTCGAGACTATTGAAGATAGTGGGGCTCAGAGCCCACCCCATGCCATGTCCTGCAGACCATCAGAGCCAGACATTGGTCCATTGGCTTCTGTCCCCAATAGAACATTTCAAATGGATGGGGCAGCCTCCCATCACTTCTTACTTCCAAATACCTAGTCAGAAGAGCAAAGCAATAATCAGTACAGCTGTCCCCCTTACTATAGAGGACACATTCTAAGACCCCCACCAGTGCCTGAAACTATAGTCTAAAACCCATAAGTACCAGGATTTTCCCTATGTACATACATCTATGATAAAGTTTGATTTATAAAGTAAGCATTGTACTAGGTTAAAAGCAATAGAAAACAAGGTACAATGATTAAAATATCATTCTGTAATGCAATTTTCCACACGAGGCCATTATAAAAGTAAGGGTTACTTGAACCCAGCTACTGTGCATACCAGTCAACCTAAGAACTAAGGTAGCCACTGAGTAGCTGACAGGAGCTGTGCTGGTTGGTTTCTGTCAACTTGACACAAACCCAGATATACCTGGGAAGTGGGAATCTTAATTAAGAAAATGCCTCAAGCCGGGCGGTGGTGGCGCACGCCTTTAATCCCAGCACTTGGGAGGCAGAGGCAGGCGGATCTTTGTGAGTTCGAGGCCAGCCTGGTCTACAAAGCGAGTCCAGGACAGCCAGAAAAATTCAAAAAAACCCCGTCTCAAAAAAAAACAAAAAAAAAAAAAAAAAAAAAAAAAAAGAAAATGCCTCAGTAACACTGGCCTCTAAGCCAGTCTTCCAGGTATTGCTGTGATTAATGAGTGATGATGTGGGAGGGTCCAGGTCATTGTGGGTGTAGTACTACCCCTGGGTAGGTGGTCCTGAATTGTATTAGGAAGCAGGCTAAGAAAGCCATGAGCAAAGCCATAAGCAGTGGTCCTCCATGGCCTCTCTGCTTCAGTTCCTAATTCCAGGTTCCTGCCTGGAGTTCTAGCCCTGAGTTCCTTCAGTGATAGACTGATGTGAAAGTGTAAGAGAGGAAAAAAACCCTTTCCAACCCAAGTTGCTACTGGTCATGATGTCATTCATGGTCACGGTCATGATGGTCACTAACCACATGCTGTGTGGCACTGAACAGGAAAACTTAAGATTCCACCAAACTATTAAATTTAAAAGCACACAGCTTAAAATGTTTACTTCGGGGAGGTTTCACTTCATATTTTCAGACTATAGTTGGCCAAATGTGACTGAAACTGCAGAAAATGAAATGTAGTAAGAGGGGACTATTGTTTTGTTAGGAAGCTTTACCAATATGGAAATAGAGTGTTTAACGGTGCTACTGTTGAAAACTGTGTGTGTGTGTGCGTGTGTGTACACTTATGTGTACGGGTAAGTAGTTCAAGACAACATCAATATTTATTTTCTCAAAATAGTATCTCATTAGTTAAAATAACCAGCACTAACGTGCTCTGAGATCATCGGGTAAACATACCAAAAGTTTACCTTTCTATTGGAGCAACATCAGCTGTGGAGGAGGCTTTGGCTTCTGTTGTCTCAATGGCCTCCCAGGTTGACCCAGAGGGGAAGGAAGAGAGAGAAAGAGAAAAGCTCATAGGCGTGTTCAACCAGACCTGTTAGTGTTGCCATCACTACCTCCCACAAGCAGCAGATGTTCCCACCCTCAGACCTCTCCGAAATAGTAGTAGGTACAGATTTGGTGGCCCTAGAACCTTCTCCAAGCCTGTTAAGAAACAGCATGCCCTTTTGCCTCTTCCCCTCCTGCTGGGGCTGGATAAACACTAGAGGGTTTATGAGATCCCTGGTTTAGCATCCTGAGTGGTGGGACACCACTCAGCTTCTTGCCTCAGGCTCCCACTAAGACAGGACAGACACTAGAACATATGAACTCTGGCTCAATACAGACTTTTCCCAACATGGAACAGCATCTTAGCTCACAGACATGGCTGTAGGCATTAGAATGTCCTCATAGTGACAGGCTGAGGGAGGAAGGGGAAATTCCCAGGGTGCCTGTTGTGACCATTGGTACATTCCCAGCAGAATGTCCCCATCTGCAGGGAATTCCCCAGAGGGACTTGGAGTGAGTCTAGGGCACCCAGTTTGAGGAGTCTAGCTTAGAGTTCAGCCTTGACACATAAGATACTGCAGAACAAGCCAGGGTCTTCCCACTTTGGAAAGGGCACTTCTTGAGGCTTTGGGAGAGACTATTAGCTTTGAGATCCGAGGGTCCTTGAGGGCTGTATCAGTGCCCCATCCCTAGACTCATACGTCATTCTCAACTGGATTTTTCAGTGGTTCACAACTGGGCTGGATGGCCCAGGAGGTGACCAGCTGGGGAATTAGAACGTGTGGGGAACCCCAAACCCTATGTCTGCAGAAGAGTCTGTTCTTAGGACACTGATCCTAAGGCACACCCCAAGCCTGGTCTATGATTGTCCAAGAAAACAGAAAAAGCTCCCAGACATAATTCGAAATACAGTGTTCCCTGGGCCAGTCCTGGTATGCAGATAAGAACACCTAGAGCCCATGCTGAAATCTGAGCTGCCAGAAAAGTCTTAGCAAAGACAACTGAGTCACCCCCACTCCTCAGGGAGACAAGCCCCTTGCCTCCCCCCAAGCACTCATTTGTTTCTGTCCTTCCCTATGCCTGCCTGGGTCTCTGTTGCCTTGTGGAGAGTGATGGTTCCTGGCCACAGATCTAGGTGATAAGCAGAGAGGGAGGGGAGGCCACTTCCCTACTTGGCAATGTGATTCCTTCAGGTTTGTATTATTTATGCCAAGTTTGGAGAGGTCTGGTTCCTGGCTAGGTGTCAGATAGCTAAAACTTTTGAAGATAGATCTGAGGCCTTGTCAGAATTACAGTAGATAAGGAAACTGACTGGTTGCTCTTTAAAACCTGTGTGCCTGTCCTGCCAGACTCTGCCAGGGAGGGGGCTTATCGTTCAGCCTCATTAGAAAATAAAGACTTCCCAGAAAGCCTCCCTGTACTAAGTTTGAACTGAGTTAGGATTGCCAAGACTTCAACACTAAGGCAAACCCCAGGATGCAGACAGATTGAGGAGCTGCCGCCATCCCAGGCCCTGTTAAGGATCCCTACAGACTACATCTTAAACTCTAAAGAAGGACCCTGTCCTCGCCATCTCAGACTCCCCAAATCTGTATCCTACCTTATTTCATAACGTAGGAGGCATGGTATAGGAAGACCCAGAGAAATATTTTCATGTCTAAAGGTCAGAAATTCAGGGAGCCTATGAAGGCAAACCTCATAGCAGTTTTCTTTCTAAAAATTATTTTTGTTATTTTACATGTGTGGGTGTTTTGCCTCCATATATGTATGTACATTGTGTACATTGCCTGTAGAGGCCAGAAGAGGGTTGGATTCCTTGGAACTGGAGTTACAGATGGTTGTGAGCCACCGGTGTGGGTGCTGGGAATCAAATCAGCAACCTCTGGAAGAGCAGCCAGTGCTCTTAGCTGCTGAACTGACTCCATACCTCCTCCGATAATAGTCCTTAAGTGTTTACATGTGTGTACATATATTCTGTATCTTACATTTGATCATAAGTTAAACTTGCCCACATAACTCGCTAATCACAATACTCGCTACAGGTGCTGGACCCAGAGCATCCAAGAGTTAGCTCATGGAATCCTCAAAACACTCCCACATTACTTAGTAGGAAACTGAGACTCTGTGAGTGACACAGTAATCAACTGAAGACCCAGTGTGACCCCAAAGCCCCAAGTCATAAGATTGTACAGTGTTGCCTTTTCTTGAGAAGTCCTGGGTACCTGAACATCCCGGTTCCAACCTGGACCCTCGGAGTACCCCATCTCATCAAAACTCAGAGACATCTAGAGGAGGACACCCCTAAACATTCCACAGAAAGGGAAATGCTAGCAAGCTTTGTCCCGGTGCCTGATATCAATTAGCAGTGGGCCAGGATTGAGACCGGACCTTTCTGAGGGTAAAACCTTGGAGGTTTCCGTGTGAGTCCCATGTCTGATGCAATGCTTGCTTGTCTTGCACAAGTAAAGTCCCGGGTGTGAGACATCTGAGTAGGGACAGGCAGACAGAGTTCTGCCTCCAGGCTCTGGTGAAAGGATGTGAAGGCGAACTACCACCTGATTTTGGTCTGAGGAGGGCTGACAGGCCCGCCACACTAAATGTTCACAAGTGAAGAAGCTATGGCTGTCTGCTTAGGAGTGATGGATGGGCATTCCAGACAGCAGAAGGGCAGGCTGGGCGCTCCTGACACATGAAGGAGGGTGTGCAGTGAGTGGGTGGGTGGTGGGAGACACATGCCAACAGCCCATTACTCAGCCTGAGAAGCGCTTCACAAATTACCAAACTGCCTTCTTTTTTTTTGAATTTTAACATTAGTTATTTAAATGTACAGGGTAGAAATTTTTTTTTAAAAAGGTCTCACCATTCCCTCCCAAGATCTAAGAATTAATTCTGTGCTTTTTCTGAACATAGTTGACCCTCCATATTTGAAGGCCTTTGCATTTACCTGACTACAGATTAAAAGCATTGGAGAAGGCGGCAAATGATTGTGCCTGTATGAGCCTGTGGAACTTTCTCTTCATTCTCCAAACAACACTTTATGATAACTTTTTACATAGCATTTCCACTGGGTTGGTTTTTATAAGGGGCCTGGAGACAGTTTGGTGTGTGCAGGAAGACATGCATGTGTCTTACAAAGCCTACAATGTGAGCATCCACTCACACTGTATCCGTGGGCCTCAAGCTCCTCTGTTAGAAAGCCACTGACCCCCTTCAGGAGGGTCCCACACTTTAATTAGCCACTTCCCAGAGGCATACACATCCTAGTATTAGTATTTGGGGTACTAGATTCCAACATAGGAATTTGGGGGGACTCAACACTCAGACGGTTGTACATATTTATTATGCTATGAACTTCCTTTTCCTTTCTCTTTTCTTTTTTTTTTGAGACAGGGTTTCTTTGTGTAATAGCCTTGGCTGTCCTGCAACTTGCTTTGTAGACCAGGCTGGCCTCAAACTCAGAGAGATCTTCCTGCCTCTGCTCCCAAGTGCTGGGATCACGTGCTATGACTTTCTTGTTAATACCCTTTGACTATGTTTCTATTGACTTATCCTTTAATGGTAAAGTTTATTTATGCCAACATATCAAAATACTTTTATTTCAATGTAATAGCATATAAAATTATTGAGATATTTTATATTTTTATACCTTCTTTGAGGTCTGCATACTGTGTACTTCAGTTTACACACTATATTTTTTTTCTCAAAACTACTTGGTTTGAGGGGTAAGGGTGTGGATCAGTAGTAGAAGATTTGCCCAATACAAGGCCCTGAGTATGACCCCGAGTACTGCAAGAAAATAAACTACTTGAGTTACTCTTAGTGTTCATAAGATATATACATAGACATAGCCAGGCGTGGTGGTGCACGCCTTTAATCCCAGCACTTGGGAGGCAGAGGCAAGCAGATCTCTGTGAGTTCAAGGCCAGCCTGGTCCACAGAGTGAGTCCAGGACAGCCAGGGCTGCACAGAGAGACCCTGTCTCAAAAAAAAAAAAAAGATATATATGTGAAGTAGATTGACACACCAGTGGCCCAAATAGACTCTAGTTGGCAGAAGGATGCCTCCCCTCAAAGATGTCCCTGTCATCATCACCTGAACAAATGAATGTGTTCTACTCCATGAAGAGTGGGAGGCATTAAGGACACTGTTGCAGCAAGGGTGAGGCTGTGTACAAAGCACAGACTCCACACAGTGGCCGAAGAGGTGCCCTTCTCCACCACTCTAGTTCTGTTGAGGCAAGTTCTCTCCCTGAACCTAGGGCTCACGGCTCAAGTAGGCTGGAAGCCAGCAAGCCCCAGTGACCCTTCTGTTGCGGCCCTATCTCAGAGCTGGTGTTAAAGGGATTTGAGGGGGAGCTTGGCTTGTCACTTGTCATGTGGGTACTAGGATCTAAACTCTGGTACTCGTGAAATTGTGGAACAAACACGTCTAACCACTGAGCAATCTCCAGCCCCATTTTTAAAAATCTACTTATTGTTTAATAAAAATTGTGTGTATGTTTGTGTGCGTGCATGCGTGTGTGCATGTGTGTGTGCGTGTGTGTGTGTATGTGTGTGTGTGTGTTTGTGTGACAGAGGTGGGCACGTATGAGTGAAAGAAGTCAACTTTACATGGGTTCTGGGGATCAGAGTCACCAACAGGCTTTCACAGAAAGTGCCACGGTGTTGGCTCAACCTCAGAATCTTCTAAGTGTGTTGGCTCAACCTCAGAATCTTCTAAGTGTGCAAACATGCAGCATGCACTCTGGCTTGATGTCTAGCTTCTTTTATTCACAATACTACTTCAAGATCTGTCTGTGTGGCTGGAGAAACAGCTCAAGGGTAGAGTTATTGCTCTTATAGATGACCCAAGTTTGTTCACCATCTGTAACTCCAGCTCCAGGGTGACCTGATGCATCTGGCCTCTGTGGACACTTGCATTTCAAAACATACAGTATATTCACAAACAGGGACAGATTGTATTAAATAGCTCAAACAAAAAACACAGCTGTCCTCAAACAGTTTTATAAATAATCTCACAAGAAAGAAATACAGGACTAGGCCTGTTATATAATAGGCAACTCCACATCCTTTGTTTCTGATTTGAATTCTTCATAAAATAAATTGTTTTAAAAAGATCCGACTGCTAGCTTCTGGACAGGGCACGTGGCTCAACAGGATACTGAAACTGGTTACTGAGGACTTAAGAGCTTATTAGAAGAGTTATTAATACCGTGGACAGACAGGTCAAAAGGAACTCAGGAGGCATAGGCAGACAGCTCTGTGAGATTCAGGCCAGTGAGGATACATAGTGAGACCAGTCTTTAAAAAAAAAAAAAAGAAGTTAAGCTGGGTGATGGTGGTGCACGCCTTTAATCCCAGTGCTCAGGAGGCAGAGGCAGGTGGATCTCTGTGAGTTCCAGGCCACCTTGGTCTACAGAGCCAGTTCCAGGGCCGCCAGAGCTTCACAGAGAAACCCTGTCTCAAAAAGCAAAACAAAACCAAGACAAACAAATAAAAAAAGTTGTTCAAATATTGTAGGTATATTTTTGATCTGTCTATTCTTTTTAATTGATTTATTTGATGTCAGTATCTTATTTTGATCATTTTTTATACTTTTATAATAAGTCTCATTATGAAATGATAGTTTTAGATCTCTAATTTGGCTATTCTGTTTCAAAGTTGTCCAGCTGTTCTAGGTTTTTTATGGTTTTCTATGTAATTTATAATTGTTTGGTCAATTTATACAAAAATACCTACTGCGATTTTGACTGGAACTTCACTGAATATTTTGGGTGGTATTGACACCTTGACAACAGTAAAGCTTCTGGTCATGAATTCAGCATGTCTCCCATTTATGTAGCTCATCTTTTGTTTCTCCGTTTATGATTTTCAGTGCACAGATCTTAAATATCTTTTATCATATTCATTCCTAAATACTTCAGATTTCTGATGCTATTTAAAACAGTTTCAATTTCCAGAGTCCAGTTATTTGTTGCTTTAAAGAAAAAAATGCTTTAATTTTGAAATTAACTTATACCTTGCAACTTTGAAGAATTTATTTGTTCTAGTAGCTTTTATGGTATTAACATGCAGACTTTTATACACCTGTAAATACAGTCTTACCACTTCTTTCCAATACGGAATGGGTTTTCTTTATTTTTCTGGCTTTATTATACCATGAAAGCCTCCAGCTCAATGGTTAGTAGATGTGATAAGAGAAAACATAACTCTTGCTACACTGCCCAGGTTGACTTCAGCCTAAAGATATTCCCACCCTAGATACCCATGTTCATGGTGGCACATGCTTGGCTGAGATATTAAAATGTTTTACTATCATTATATGTTTCGCTTTATGCATTTTGGAGATCTGTTATTGAGTACCTAAACTTTTAACATTGTCTGGGCCTACCAATTAATTGGTACCTTATGTATTATGAATTATATTTTTACCACTGAGAATATTCCTTTGATGGAAATCTCCCTTTTCTTCTGTTTTTAGCTACTCCAGCTTCCTTGGTTAGAGCAGCATGATAAATCTTATTACATTGTCTATATTTAAGGCAAATTTATTTCAGTCAAAATTTCATTTGTTCTTGCTGATCTCAAGACAGCACACACACACACACACACACACACACACACACGCACACGCATACGCATACGCGTACACACACAGTAAATATATAGATAATTTTTTAAAAGAGTAATTTTATGTAACCTCATTTGTCAATCCTTAGGGTCATTTCCTATGTTATTTGACTCTCAGAAAGTTCTTGCCTGTACCAGTATTTTAAAGTGTTTTCTCCTAGTAGTTTCAGCATTTCAGGTTTCAATGTAAGGTCTTTAATCTATTTTGAATTGATTTTTATGCAAAATGAAAGATATGGATATAATTTTATTTTTCTGCAGGTGAATATCCATCCTATTTTTCCAGCACTCTTTGTTGACTATACTATTGTAGCACAAGGCTTTATTTATTTTTGTACTATATTATGCACTCTATTTATTTTACCATACTTAATACTTTTACCTCCTTTCCACCCCTTGTTCCTCCCAACCTCCAACACTATGCAGGAGAGAAAGATTAAAAGTGAAAGGGGGTGTAGCTCTCTTTGAGCTACTTCCTGCTGATTAGGGTCATTGGGTTCCTTAGGGGCAATACCAATTTCCGTAGTTACAATATCCAGAAGTCCTGCAAACCAGGAAACAGCAGCAGGAAGTACCATCAGCAGGGAGAGCAGCAACCTCCTTCTTTATAGTGTCCCTCTTTCTTCTTTGTAGTCCCCTACTTCTAAGGGCTCTGGCTTTTCTTTCCTCTCTCAAGTCTCAAGAGTTAAACTTGCTCAGTTGACTAAGCCATGCCCTGTGAGCTCACCAGGCAGTTAATACTTTACACCTTTGGTCTTAAGCAGCCTCCCACCTGGGATTAAACAAAAACTTTCTCATAACTGTTTTTTTTTTTTCAATAAACAAAACTCTTACCACAAGCTATCTTTTGTTACAGTGTATATGTTTGACACCTTTGTCAAAAATTGGGTAGCTGTAGCTATGTGAGTTTACTCCTGGGTCTTCCAGGTTGATCCATTATCCTACATGTATGTTGTGTGCTATTACCATGCTGTCTTTGTCACTGTGGCTCTGTAGTATGATTTGGGATCAAGGATTGTGATTCCTTCAGGACTGCTCTTTCTGCTTAGGATTGCTTTAGCTAGTCTTGATCTTCTGTGCTTCCATATGAACTTCAGAATTTTTTTCTAGTTCTGTGAAGAATGTCAGTGTAATTTATTTTCATGGGGACTGCAGTATGTACATCACTTTTGACAAGATAACCATTTTCACAATATGATAATTGATTTACTAATCCTGAAACATGGAAAGTCTTTCTATCATCTACTGTCACTATCTTCAGTTTATTGCTTTCGTATCTTGTGTGTGTACACACTGTTGACATCAGTGTCTTCCTCAATTGCTCTCGCCTTACCTTTTGAGCGAGAGTCTTTCACTAAACCTGAACTTGCTGATTCAGATAGACTGGCTAGATATCAAGCCCCAGGGATTGTCTCTACTGACCCAGCCCTGGGATTGCAGGCACACATTACCATGCTTGGTTTTTATGTGGATTCTGGGGTATCAAACTCAGGGCTTCATGCTTGCACATGAAGCACTTTACCAAACAAACCATCCCTTGACCCACTTTGTCATTGTCTTAACATCTCATTGTAGTTGTCTGTGGTTCCACATTCCAATTCCTCCCTCAGGGCATCCAGGTGCTGCCTCACACTTGGCCAGGAAGGATGAAGCAGAGTCTGGACCAGGTGAGGTCTGCAGGATCCCTATCCATCTGGGAGTGCCAGGAAGAGAAAGCCTTCTCTGGGTATCTTAGTGTCACAGCTCTTAGATCCTGGTTCAGCTGGAAATGCCAAGGGGAGAAATCCTTCTCCCAAGATCATGGTGTTATATAGCTCTTTTAGATGATATTTATTAAAATGACTCTCTTAGATGATATTAATGAAAAAGATCATGTGTCTTGGTTTTTTTTTTCCTTGTGGTTTTCTTTTTTGGGGAGGGATGTGGTTTGGCTTTTTCTGGGTTTTTGTTTGTTTGTTTTTGTTTTGTTTTGTTTTGAGACAAGATTTCTCTGTGTAGCACTGGCTGTCCTGGAATTCACTCTGTAGACCAGGCTGGCCTTGAACTTACAGAAATCCACCTGCCTTTCCATCCTGAATGGATGCAGGTGCTGGAATTAAAGGTGTGTGCCAGCACACCCAGCTTTGTGTGTCTTTATTTCAGGGCGAACAAGGGCTATATGAACCTTGGGAAGTGGGAAGGGATTTTCAGGGTGGTTTTACCTTATTGGTTGTGGATTAAGGTATTGGGACACCTCATTTGCATGGAGAGGCATTCCAGGTTCTAGACTACATGACTACCTTGAGAAATGCAGAGTTGGGAGCAGCCAGTCTGAGTGCCTTTGGGCATGCCGGCACAGAACAGAGAGAGACGGGTTGTTACTCCTGCTGGTCTCAAGATTTGAGATTTTTGGGGTTTGGACACACCTCTGATCTGACTCTAACTCCAATTCCTGTTTCTCTGGTCACCCAGCCTACATGCCCGACAGGGATCTTCACCTAACCGAGAGAATTTATAATTTTTCTTATTCTAATACCACACAAGCATACATGTAAGATAATAGAAGACCCAGAAGTAAACTCAGATAGCTACAGCTACCCAATTTTTTTAATGTTTATTTATTACTTCAAGTTATATCTCCATCACAGTCCCCTCCCTCCACCACTCCTAATCCTGCCTTCCTACCCTCTCCCCGTTCTCCCACCTATCCTACTCCTCTGGTGTGGGGTGCCCTAAATTCATCCCTCTTCAATTCAACAGTCATGTGAGGATGAAGAGCTTCCTCTTACACTGGGTGCCTACATGGCAGCTCCACTAGGGCAAAATGTCCCAATAACAGATAACAAACTCTTTATTCTTCTTCCTTTCAGTCTGTTGGTTGTAGGATAGTTATCCTGTACTATATGGCTAAAATCCAGTTATAAGTGAGTAGATGCCATGTGCATCCTTCTGGGTCTGGGTTAGCTCACTCAGGATGAGCTTTTCTAGTTCCATCCATTTGGCTGCAAATTGCATGATTTCCTTGTTTCTGATGGCTGAGTAGTATTCCATTGTGTAAATGTACCACAGCTTTTTTATCCATTTGTCAATTGAGGGACAACTGGGTTGTTTCCAGTTTCTAGCTATTACAAATAAAGCTGCTGTGAACATAGCTGAGGAGATGTTCTTGTGGTTTGGTGAGGAATCATTTGGATGTATACCCAGAAGTGGTATGGCTGGGTCTTGAGGTAGAGCTATTCTAAGTTTTCTAAGATATCGCCAGACTGATTTCCATAGTGGTTGTACAAGTTTGCACTCCCACCAGCAATGGAAGAGTGTTCCCCTTTCTCCACAACCTCGCCAGGATGTGCTGTCATTTGAATTTTTGATCTTAGCCATTCTGACAGGTGTGAGATGGAATCTCAGAGTCGTCTTGAGTTGCATTTCTCTGATGATTAAGGATGTTGAGCATTTCTTCAAATGTCTCACTGCCATTAGAGATTCCTCCTTTGTGAATTCTCAGTTTAGCTGTTTCCCATTTTTTGATTGGATTATTAGAGATTCCTCTTTTATGAGTTTTTGGTTTAGCTCTGCTCCCCATTTTTGGTTGGATTATTTGGTTTCTTGGGGTTTAATTTCTTGAGTTCTTTATAAATTTTGGATATTAGCCCTCTGTCGGATGTGGGGTTGGTGAAGATCTTTTTCCAATCTGTAGGTTGCCATTTTGCTTTAATGACAGTGTCCTTTGCCTCACAGAAGCTTTTCAGTTTCATGAGGTCCCATTTATTGATTGTTGGTCTTAGGTCCTGAGCTGTTGGTGTTCTGTTCAGGAAGTTGTCACCTGTGCCAATGAGTTCGAGGCTTTTCCCCACTTTTCTTCTATTACATTTAGTATGTTAGGATTTATGTTAAGGTCTTTGATCCACTTGGACTTAAGTTTTGTACAAGTTGATAAACATGGGTCTATTTGCATTCTTTTACATGCTGACATCCAGCACCATTTGCTGAAAATGCTGTCCTTTTCCCACTGTACGGTTTTGGCTTCTTTGTCAAAAATTTAGTGACCATTGGTGTGTGGGTTCATTTCTGGGTCTTCGATTCCATTCCATTGATAACTGGTCTGTTTCTATACGAGTACCATGGTGTTTTTATTACTATTGCTCTGAAGTATAGCTTGAAATCTGGGATGGTGATACCTCCAGATTTTTTTTTTTTTTTTTTGTACAGGATTGATTTAGTTATTCTGTTTTTTTTTTTGTTATTCCATATGAAGTTGAAAATTGTTCTTTCATGGTCTGTAAAGAATTGTGTTGGTATTTTGATAGGAATTGCATTGAATCTGTATATTGCTTTTGGCAGGATGGCCATTTTTATTATGTTGATCCTACCTATCCATAAGCATTAGAGATCTTTCCATTTTCTGATGTCCTCTTCAATTTCTTTCTTAAAGGACTTGAAGTTCTTGTCATACAAGTCTTTCACTTGCTTGGTTAGAATTACCTCCCAGTATTTTATATTGTTTCTGGGTATTGTGAAAGGTGTTGTTTCCCTAATTTCTTTCTCAGTCCATTTACCTTTTGAATAAAGAAGGGCTACTGATTTTTTTTTAATTAATCTTGTATCCACCCACCTTGCTGAAGGTGTTTATCAGTTTTAGGAGTTCTCTGATGGAAATTTGTGGTCGCCTATGTATACTATCATATCATCCTAGAATACGGATACTTTGACTTCTTCCTTTCCAATTTGTGTCTCCTTGATTTCATTTAGCTGTCTTATTGCTCTAGCTAGAACTTCAAGTACTGTGTTGAAGACATATGGGGAGAGTGGGCATCCTTACCTTGTCCCTGATTTTGTCCCTGGCTTTGTCCCTTGAAGCATAGAGGAAATGCTTTAAGTTTCTCCCCATTTAATTTGATGTTGGCTACTGGCTTGCTGTGTATCGCCTTTATTATTTCTAGGTATGGTCCTTGTATGCCAGCTTTCTCCGGGACTTTTATCATGAAGGGTTATTGGAATTTGTCAAATGCTTTTTCAGCATCTAGAAAGATGGTCATGTGTTTTTTTTTCTTTCAGTTTGTTTATATGGTGCATTACGTTGATGGACTTTTGTATGTTGACCCACCCCTGCATTCCTGGGATGAAGGCTACTTGGTCATGGTGTATGATACTTTTCATGTGTCTTTGGATTTGGTTTGCAAGTATTTCATTGAGTTTTTCATGTCTATGTTCATGAGGGAAGTTGGTCTGAAATTCTCTTTATTTGTTGGGTCTTTGTGTGGTTTAGGAATTACGGTAACTGTGGCTTCATAGAATGAGTTTGGCAGTATTCCTTCTGTTTCTATTTTGTGGAAGAGTTTGAAGAGTATTGGTATTAGCTCTTCTTTGAAGGTCTGGCAGAATTCTGTGCTGAAATCATCTGGCCCTGGGCTTTTTTTTTGGTTGAGAGATTTTTAATGGCTGCTTCTATTTCCTTAGGGGTTATAGGGCTGTTTAATCTGTTAATCTAATCTTGATTTAACTTTGGTAGGTGGAATGTATCAAGAAAATTGTCCATTTCACTTAGGTTTTCAAATTTTGTGGAGTACAGGTTTTTGAAGTAAAACCTAAAGATTCTCTGGATTTCCTTGATGTCTGTTGTTATCTCTCCCTTTTTATTTCTGATTTTGTTGATATGAGTATTTTCCCTCTGCCTTTTCGTTAGTTTGGCTAAGGGTTTGTATATTTTGTTGATTTTCTCAAAGAACCAACTCTTGGTTTTGTCGATTTTTTTTTTTTTGTATTGTTCTTTTTGTTTCTAAGTTGTTGATTTCAGCCCTGAGTTTGTTAATTTCCTGCTGTCTGCTTCTCTTGGGACTGTTTGCTTCTTTTTTTCCTAGCACTTCCAGTTCTACTGTTAAGTTGGTAATATGAGCTATGACAATTTTCTTTTTGAAGGCACTTAGTACTATGAATTTTCCTCATAGGACTGGCTTCATTGTGTCCTATAAGTTTGGGTATGTTGTGCCTTCGTTTTCATTGGATTTTAAGAAGTCTTTGATTTCCTTCTTTATTTGATCCCTTACCCAGTGATCATTGAGTAGAGTGTTGTTCATTTCCCATGAATGTGTAGGCTTTTTGTTATTTCTGTTGTTGTTGAAGTCCAGCTTTAATCCATGGTGGTTTGATAAGATACAAGAGATTATTCAATTTTCTTGTATCTATTGAGGCTTGCTTTGTGTCCAACTATATGGCCAATTTTGGAGAAGGTTCTGTGAGGTGCTGAAAATAAGATGTATTCTTTTGTGTTTGGGTGAAACATTCTGTAGATATCTGTTATGTTCATTTGGTTCGTGACCTCTGTTAGTGCCATTGTTGTGAGTGGGGTGTTAAAGTCTCCCACTACTAATGTGTGGGGATCGAAGTGTGGTTTAAGCTTCAGAAGAGTTTCTTTTATAAATGTGGGTGCCCTTGCATTTGGGGCATAGATATTCAGTATTGAGATGCTGTCTTGATGAATTTTTACTTTGACAAGCATGTAGTGTCCTTCCCTATCTTTTTGTTTGTTTGTTTGTTTAATTGTGGTTAAAAGTCTATTTTATTTGATATTAGGATGGCTATTCCAGCTTGCTTCCTGAGATTGTTTGGTTAGAAAGTCTTTTCCCGGGGCTGGAGAGATGGCTCAGCGGTTAAGAGCACTGGCTGCTCTTCCAGAGGTCATGAGTTCAATTCCCAGCAACCACATGGTGGCTCACAACCATCCATAATGAAATCTGGTGCCCTCTTCTGGCCTGCAGATATACCTGCAGACAGAACACTGTATACATAATAAATAAATCTTTTTTTTTAAAAAAAAAAAAAAAGAAAGTCTTTTCCCAGCCCTTTACTCTGAGGTAGAGTCTATCTTTGTTGGTGAGGTGCATTTCTTGTATGCAGCAAAATGATGGTCTTGTTTATGGATCCATTCTCTAAGCTGTGTCTTTTTATTGGGGAGTTGGGTCCATTGATGCTGAGAGACATTAATGACCAAAGGTTATTATTTCTTGTTATATTTATGTAGGTGGTGGTTGTGTGTTTATGTGTTTCTTTTGGTTTAGCTGTGGTGTTTTTTGTTTCTTGTGTTTTCTTAGGTGTAGTTATCTTCTCTGGGTTGGAATTTTCCTTCTAGGATCTTCTGTAGGGCTGGATTTGTGGATAGATATTGTTTAAATTTGGTTTTGTCATAGAATATCTTTCTTTCTCCGTCTATGTTGATAGATGAAAGTTTTCCTGGGTATAGTAGCCTGGGCTGGCACCTGTGGTCTCTTAGAGTTTGTAGGATGTCTTCCCAGGCCCTTCTGTCTTTTAAATTTTCTGAGGAGAAGTCGGGTGTAATTCTTATGAGTCTGCCATTATATGCTACTTGACCTTTTTCTCTTACAGCTTTTAATATTCTTTCTTTGTTCTGTATATTTTGAGTTTCAATTATTATGTGGCGAAGGGAATTTCTTTTCTGGTCTAATTTATTTAGCCATCTGGTTGTCCTTAGCTGTTTATTCATGGTCCATTCTGGATTTGCTGCCAAGGAAGTAGATGATGACAGATTTTTTTTTTTTTTTAGTATTTTAATAGCTGCTATGAGATATACTCTTACCCAATAGCCTCTCTTCTGGGCTTGTCCCACCCATTTTCCAGAGCTCTGCTCTCTGCGTGCAGTTTCTAGAATTGGTCAGTCACTCTGGATGCTCTGCAGATCTCCCCGAGTAGCTGGGGGAGCCTGCTGACTAAGCAGGCTCTATAGGGAAGACAGCCTCAGTCTTGGGAATGGGATCCTGCTGGAGACAGACAGAAAGCTGTGCTCTCAGCTCATGAGTCACCTGTACCAGTGGACTGCAGAGGCCAGAGCTAGAGACGAGTAAAGCCACATGCAACCTTTAGGGATCAGCTCAGACATGTGGGCTGAACAATCCTCCCAACAGCCAGGCCCATGAGTTCAGATCCAGATAAAGGAGGAAGGTTGTGTGCTCTCCGTGTGCCCACAAGGCTTTCAACAACTGTGCCGCTCTAGTGCAAACTGTGAGCTTGGCCCCTTCCAGAACCCAAGCATCCAAGCCCTTGCCCCACACTATTTTAGGAAGGCCAGGTAGGCCTTGCTAGTGCTCATTTGGGACATTGTCTCCAGGAAAATCCCAGGACCTTTGTGGTTAGGGCATTGCTGAGAGGACAGAAGCAGGAACTCATTGCCCCTGTGTCCTGCATGTCTAGGACACAGGATTTCAACCAAAGCCTCCCTCTCTGGAGATCACAATCCATTGCCTTGTCACAGTGACCCCCCCCCCCTGAAGCTGTTATCCTGCGGGGAGGCAAATTTAGGTAAGGGTTAAACTCAGAGGAAAGACACCATGCCTTGGCTATTCTAGACCAGCCCATCTCAGAGCGTATTCCTGGGGTCCCAGAATCAGAAAGTTAAGCAGAAATACAAATTCAGCTACTTTCTCCAGAACTGCAGAACTCAAAACTGCAAGGCAGGGTCCACTGCTGCTCTCAACAGACAGGCGCATGATAAGCCAGCAGGTCACCCAGGCCCCCAGTAAAATCCGTTGTAGTAAAATCAAAGGTAAGAACTCAGCTCTCCGCATTCCTTCCCAACCGGCTTCATTGACTGTGCCCTGTGCTCACAGGTGACTTCATGAGGCAAACACGATAGTGACTCTCTTCCCAACACCACGGTCAGTGACACCATGAAATTGGCCATGAAGGAAAGAGACCTGTGTGCTACAGAGGATGGCAACCATGTAAACTGGGTGCTTTGTTTTCTTTATTGTCAAACCACACGAGCCTAGACCTCTGTGTTCCAATAAGCTCTGGGTAGCTTGGGAGGCAAGCCCAAGGTTGTCATAGGGATGCTTGGTAGACTCCTTACAAATACTTTCACTACAGTATTAACACACACCACATCACCTAACACCACCCTACCCAGCCACACCCCAAAACCCTCAGATCAAAGCTTCACTCCTGACCTTTTGGAAAGTTAGGGGTACAGTATTGGGTGAAACCACAAGTTGGTGCCAAGGTCCCTTGCAGTGATGGGGCCACACAGGGAGTCAGTGGAGTACAAAGGGACTTGTGGATCCCAAAGTCCCCTTCTGGGTCTCCCACAGGAGCTTCTGGGAAGCAAGCTGAGCTGTACAAAGGTGGGGACAGGGTGGGAAGAGAGGACTCATATCCCAGCTTGCCCTTGCTAGCAGCAGAGATGGGAGCCTTCGTTTGCCATCCCACCTCTGTTCTCTAGGGCAGGGAAGAAGCAACAGCTGCACCTGGCCCACAGAGCTTCTAAATCAATCGTGTAGGCTCAAGAGCCAGGAACAGAGTACCATTTCCCACAACAGAAGCTATTTCTGCTTTTTTCCTTTAGCCCCAGTAGAAAGTAATGTCAGCGCAGATATTGTTACTCCCATTGTGTGGATGACAGTTATTGAGGCAGAGGGAAAACACACAGCGAAGTACCCCATCACAGAGTTGGTTACTGAAACGGCAAGTGCGGAGACTCGGTGATGGACCTCGCCCACGCCCTCTAATGAGCATGTTCCTGCATCCTGGGGCTGCTGTCCTAATTTATTCCCTGCAGCTCCAGGTTCCCTAGCAAGAGCACAACCAGTAATTCAGTTACAGCAATTACCAGCTGGATCCATGGCTTATTGCTATAATTTCCCTAGAGCAAACATCTGTGGGTACAGATACCATTCCACCTTGATGTTGCTTAAATGAGAACAGGCATTTCCATATGTCCCCGAAGCACACATGCCAGCAGACATAAGGCTCCTGTTACCCAGCTATGGTTAGGATTCGCCAGAAAAGGCCTGACTCAACTGCAGGCTAATGCTTCACCTTTCTGTCCTCCACATCCCGCCCCATGCTTCCTTATCTGTACAGTCTCCCATGGGGACATTATGAGGACTCACTAAAATGATACAGACCTGAGAGTAGAGTGTCTGCTAGCAGGCATAGAGTGGGGATGAGAAGTGGGGAGGCAGACGCTGGACTCTCCACCTGGGCAAATGCAAACTCACGGATATGTTCCCCCACCTGGTGTGGAACCCAGATGAAGTAGAGAGGTTTACTTAGCTGAAACACAGTTCTCAGCCCAACGTGGTGGTACATGCATGGTACATGAGTTCAAGGTCAACCTGGTCTACATGATTAGTTCCAGATCAGCCAGGGTTACATAGTGAGACCATGTCTCAAAACAAAACACACACACACACACACACAGTTGTCCTCACTGTGTGCCAAGACCTACTCTCAGGACACCCCAGGTACTAATCCACCTCTGCTCAGAACAGCCCTGTGAGGAACTAGTCCTACTCCCAATACACAGTTGAAGAAACTGCGGTTCAGAGACGAGACACAGTTTATCTGAAGCCAAGCCAGGGTTTGAACCTGGAGAGCTGACTGCCGGCATGGAGTTTAAAATGGGTTTTCTGGAGAGGATGGAAGTGTGTGTAGTCAAGCCACGTAGAGTCTGAGCTAAGCAAAGCATGACTTGAAAGAAGACTTCTGGAGAATGAACTGGGCTCTGGCTGGTCTGTGAGTGAGAGTAGCAACGCTTCATCTCTTTGGGTGGAACTTACCAGTCAGGAATCTGGCTTATGGAACTCTCCTGAGAAGTCAGGGTCATTGTCCCTTTTTATGGACGTATAGACTAAGCTTCATAGAAAACATCTAAGCGGCCCCGGAGCCAATACATTATGGATTCCAAGGAACAACTGTGCTTGCCTATGACAGAAAGATGGCACTGTCTAGGCTGGTGAGTTTGTGCATGTTGTTGGTAACTCCTGTTCTGTAGGTAAAGAAGTAAAATGTCAGACTGAAGATGTAGCCCAATGGCAGAGCACATGCCTAGAGTATGAGAGGCCCTGGGTTCGGTCCCAGCACTACAATAATAATCTCTTGATAACTAATTGAATACACAAATAAAACCAAAATGAGAAATGAGTAAAACCTCATCCTGCTTGGCCATGGCAGATTGAACTCACACAGATCTGTGATACCCTGTCCCCTGTGTCACCTCCAGGGCTCTCAAACACTAGCTTTCCTCTCATGCTCCACACCTGGGATCCTGCTGGCCTAAGAGACTACAGTGAGCCTTTGGATTGGGGAGACTAGGGCCCTCCAGCTGTGTGTGTAGATGAGGAGGAGGTATCCTCTGTGCCTGGTCCTGGGCTACGGAAAAGATGCACATCCTCCCCACTGGCACCCAGCCTGCCTTCCCAGGAGAAGGACTGGCCCCTGTCCTAGCAACACCCTCCACCTCGAGGAACCCTTTCTCAGCCTTCTCATGTTTCTTATTGTGTTTGTCTTCATTCCAGGGATTTATTTCTCTACAAGGGTCACAAGTGACTGAACTTCTTCCAGACCCTGAGGACCCAGGGAAGCACCTGTTTGAGATCACAACAGGTAGGCCCAGGGTGCTGATGTATGCTGAGGGGGTCCTGGTGGCCTTGTGGGGACATGACTGCTCCTGCCCCACAATCCTATTCCTTGCAGGAGTACTAACACTGTCCCCAAGCTAAGGCAGAAATGTGGGGCAAAGCTAAAAAAACTGGGGGAAGAACTTAGAAAATCCAATCTGTTATTTGGATAATTCTTGGATAAGAGAAAATGTAGAGTTTTACAGTCATGATAAACTCAACCAAATAAACGAAGATGCCTTTAGGGCAGTGATTCTCAGCCTTCCTAGTGCTGCAGCCCTTCAATACGGTTCTTCATGTTCTGGTGACCTCCCGCCAACCACAAAATTATTTTTGTTACCACATCATAACTGTAATTTTGAATAGTCAAAATTATGTTGTGAGTAATTATGTAGCCATCTGATATGCAGAACATCTGATGTGCAACCCCCAAAGGGGTCGAGACCCCCAGGTTGAGAACCATTGTTTTAGGGTGATGACCCAAACATGCACGTGGAAATACATTCACAGTCAAAGGTTAACCAGTTCAGAAGGCTCCCTTGCAGTATGATTGGAGAGAAACAATTCCCCAGAGACCCATTGTCCTGTTAGCAGTTACAGAACAGGTTTTTACAGTTCCAGGTTGCTCAATGTGGTCTTTACCTAGCTAAGTATCTGTCTGTCATGTGAGCCCTCTGTCACGACAGGGCTCATTTATTTCCCTTCACCTCCACCAGAATCAGAGCCTGAGACAAGATCTGGGCCTTGTATTCTAGAGGTGGTCTCCCAGAGCATGAGGAAGGGGACAGGGAAAGGACTAGCCAGGATGTGCCAGTGAAATGGACTGATCTAATGACACCCCACTCTGTCTCTTTGAGGCCATCTGAGATGGTGCGCGGCGGGCCTCAAAGGTGCCTTACCCAGGTAATGGAAGGCTAGAGGCATTCCCACCAACTTCTAACAGCAAGCCCTTGAGAGATACACCTTTTGGGGTTAACCCTGGCATTTTTAACCTGTCTTATTTATGGACCAAATTGTCTGCAGACAGAGGTTTGAGGACAGTTGCAGAGACCTGAAGAGAGAGACCACCAGCATGGTGGGGAAAATGGTTGCAGGGGGTGGAAGTGAGGACAAGACATTTTCTGTGAAGCATTAAGGGTTCGAGATACTCCATGGGGGGGACTCTGAGCCAATAGATTTACAGTCACGGAGAGGTGTAGTAGACACCCCAAACATCATGAGAAAATGATCTGGCTCTTGCTGTGTTAAGGGGTAAGATGAACCCAGGCCGGGGGCCAGAAATCTGCAGGCCGCCATCCTGGGGATTCTGGGAGGCATAGGCAGAGTGAAGGTACAAACATACACTTCTCAGCTGGGTGTGGTGGCATGTAATTTAATCCTAGACCTGTTTTTAAAACTGCACTTAGAAACTACAAAAAGGTGGGTTTTGAGGCATGGACTTGAAAACATGACGGTGAGACAGAAATAAGGATTCTGCAGTGAAGCTAGAGAAGAAGGAGGCCCTATTATCTGGGGCAGTGAGGACTTAGGAGCTGGGGAAGAAAAGGCCAGAGTGCAGCTTCTAGGCCTGGGAAGCAGCTGGCCAGGCAACCCAGGAGTGCGAGGTAGTATGCAATGTGTTCTGTCCATATTGATGGAAAGGCACTGAACATGTACCCCAAGAATGAGTCGGTGACCACCGCTACCATGTTCTTAGTCAAGGTCAAAGCTATTTGTAAGGACTTCTTCATCCAGAAGGATGAGTCTCTTGTCACAGAAAGCAATATATTCGTAAGGTTCTGAGAGTTGGGAAATGGATATTTTGTGACCTGTAATTCAACCTATCACATATATTTATAAGGTTCTGGGTGTAAGGGCGTGGACACTTTTAAGAACACTTTTAAGTTCAGTCTGTCATGATACTCAAACCCTGTTTTAAACCTGTTTTCCAGAAACAGACCCTGGAGATTAGAAAGAACAGCAGCTTGTGCCCTGGTGCACAGCCGTCTGGTGGTAGAGCTGGTGCACAGCCGTCTGGTAGTAGAGCTGAAGCTCTGCCTTTGTCTGTTTTCTGTAGCTGAACCTAAATTCCACAGATTGGGAGATGCATAAAGAGTGAAAGCAGGCTGCTAAGTTGGCTCGGTGGAGAGAGGCACTTGCGTGCAGGCCTGATGCCCTGAGTTCCGTCTTGAGACCTCAAAAGGTGGCAGGAGAGGGCTGACTGAAGAGTTGTCCTCTGACCTTCTCATGTATGATGCCATGGCACGTTCACGCCCGAGTTCACACGCATGCACACTCACATAAACATTTTAACTAGTAAAGATATGTTTAAATCATGGTTCTGGGGACCAGGAAATTGAACCTCAAGAGACTACACATAGTGAAGGTCTTCTCACATGCAGGATGAGGAGGACCCTGCAGGTTTCCAGGCAGGGAAACAAACCCTGGGAGAGATAAAAATGAAAACCCAGTTCAGATTGACGTTATCAACCAGGATCAGACTTCAGGGAGTCTAACGCCAGGCAGTTTACTGTCAGCACCTTTTTTTTTTTTTTTTTTTTTTTTTCGAGACAAGGTTTCTCTGTGTATTGCTGACTAACCTGGATCACATTGTAGACCAGGCTAGCCTTGAACTCACAGAGATCCGCCTGCCTCTGCCTCCAGAGTGTTAGGATAAAGTCCTGCACCACCTCGCCCAGCAAAAACCAAAGCTGTCAGCATATTTAAAACACAGTAGAATCTGGGGAAAAAATCTCCAGGCAACAATCATTTCAATTCCAGGTGTGTAATAAAACTTAGGTGTGACTAATTAGAAAGTCCTTTACTAATTACATGTGACCATGAGGGTGGGTTCTACAGCTAAAAGGCCTAGAATGTAGTGTGGTCTCCCACCAAGATAGCATAGAGGTCACCAGGCCATGACGCACATGTGACATCTCCCCTAGATAGGTAAAGGTAGGGAAAAGTCTGCAATAATCATTCTGGGGGATGTGGGTGAGGTCTGCCTCTACAGCAAGATGTAGGTGAGGTCTGCCTCCGCAGATAGCAGAAAGGTCACCTGGATGTCAACAAAATCCACTCTCAGCCTTCTGGTCAAACAACAACAGATATTTTATCTCCTCCATTGGGAAGAAGCTCCTGTGTGTTTAACATTCCTGTATTTCCTAAGTGAGCTGTGAGCTCAAGGACTTTTGTGCCCCCAACCACAGGGGACCTGCAGAATTCCGAAGTAATGCAAAGCGTCACCTGGCAAATTGGCACAGTCAAGATGTAGGCCAAATTAGCTGTTATGACAGACCCATGGTGATCAATCCATGATTGAATTGGTCCATCATGAGGGCAGAGCCTTCTGGACCTAACTGCTTCTTTGAGGCCCACCTCTTATCACCTCAACAATGTGTGTTAAATTTCAACATGAGATTTGAAGGGGACCCTGAAACCACCCCAGGCCCACACCCAGGCCATGTGGCTTCTCAAGCCACACACTCCCGGCCCTGGAACACAGGTGCCTGACTCTGAGCCTTGTCCGGATGCTTGTATCTTTTATGCTTCTGCTGTGAGGTCTGGGGGCTTAATCTCAGGAAGGAATGCTCAAGGACCTCTTTTCCCAGCACAGAAACTATTGCTTGGCCGAGCACCAGATTCGTGTGGGCTCTCAGAACTGCTCATATCTGTTGTACTGTTTTTGTCACACAGCTCCTCCTGAGAGTTCAGGTAGAAAACAGGGAGGTGTTGAGGTCACTCTGGAAAAGCAGAAGTGATGGGTAAGGGACCCCTCGGGCTCCAGGCACTGCACACCTGGGTGCAGGGAGAACTCAACACTAGTGCTGGTGGGGGCCCTGGGGTGGCATGCAGTCTTGGGACTTCCTGCCGACCTAGCCCCAAGGAACTCAGGTTTTGGCTACAGCTAGAAATGCCCCATGCCCTTTGGAACCCATGAAGATGTGGCAATCCAGAGATGTTAGGTGAACCACCCTGATGTCAAACAGCTGGCAGAAAGGAATCCTGGGCCTTTGAGGTCAGCCTGCCCCAGGCTGAGCTTTATGTGACTACAGTTCCCAACAGCTCCGGCCATTGGCCTTGTGGCTAGGTAAGGAATAATAATAAGGTTGGGCCCAGAATGTCAATAAGCCCCGTAATCTCCACTATGACAAAGCTGAGGCAGGAGGATTACAATTTTGAGGCCAGCGTGAACAAAAAAGGAAGGAATAAAAGAAGGGAAGGTTGAGTAACCTCACTTTAAACCACAACAGCAATTGTGGGGTTGATATAGGGTCTCATTTTGTAGTCTTGGCTGGCCTAGAACTTATATAAACCAGACTGGCCTCAAATTCATGAGAAGCTCAATGAGCCTTCTCCTCAAAACTCGGTAACCCCTCAGTAACCTCATTAACGCAGTAACAAAAATCAGTATGTCCCTGATCAGGTAGCCTTCAGGTAGCCTCCAGGAGCCCAGGGCACAGTCTCTGCCCTTAAAGAATCAGAGGCTATTGGCAACCTGAGCTCCAGACAAGGTAAATATCTTGCTTCCTAGCTCCAGGCCAGTTACCTGGGGGCAGAGACAGCAAGTGTGGATGTGAAGGACCATGTTGATATCTCCCAGCACTGCAGTGGATGAACGAAAGACTGGGTAAGAGCAGGGTGTTCTCTACAGGTGGGGTGTCTCCACCCTTCTGAGGGTGCCTGAGTGGGCATAGAGAAATGAACAGAAAGACCCCTGGAATCAAGTCAGGAGAATAAAGGAAGGACTCATTGACAGCATTATAGCAGGACACAGGGCCAGGCAGAAGTCTGGGACAGTCCCTCACTCTGCACTGGGTACCCTCATCCCCCAAGAAAAAAGGGAAACTTGACAGCCCTTGGAAATGTTACCATCTTAGGATGACCATACATTGCATTGTCTACCTAAGTTTAATTCACAGATCCTGCTGTAGCCTTCAGCCCTTACAGAGTGACAATTGTGAAACAAATTTAAATGAAAAAACCAGTGCTGTGAGGGCCATCTAGCGGAGGAAACTGCCAATGCTAAAACCACTCATGTGCTGCCTTCTCCAAGCAAGCCTTTTGGCTGGGCCTCACCTCTTATGCAAAGAGCGAGGCATAGATAGGAGGACATTAGTATGTGAGTGTCAACGGGACTCTTCTTGTCTGGATGTGGTCCATGGCTCCATGTCCACCTAATCAGTATACAGAGCATGCAGGTCACGACTTTCTAAATTTAGGAGAGCTAAAAATTGTGGTTGCCAACATTTTTTGTGTCTTGCTCGGATTGCCTAATGTGTAGCTTTTGTAGGGGCTGATGTGGGGTCTCATTTTGTGGCCTTGGCTGGCCTAGAACTGGTTATATAAACCAGGCTGGCCTCAGACTCATAGAGATGCACCTGCCCCTGCCTCCTGAGTGCTAGGGTTAAAGGCACATGCCACCACTACAGCTGGCCTCTGTAGCTTTTCATGGTGACCAGGAAAGGAGAATCAAACTAAAGCCTGATACAAATAGGCTACTGACTGCACACTTGGCCCAAAGCATCTTTTCCCCAAGCAGTACAGAATGCAAAGCCTCCTTGGGATGGCTGACCCCAGAGATGAGAAGGAAGAGAGGAGAGGGGACCACTGCTGGAACTCTCAGGATATGAGGGTGCCACAGCTAGTTACAAGGAAAATCAATCCAGTTGATACCTCCTTTCCCATGCGTTCTAGCTTCTTTATATTAGGTTAACTACTAATTAACTGCTAAAATATAAGTATATATTACATGTATCTATATAATAAAGAATATGTAATATATACATATGTAATAAGTTACACAACACACACATATATACAGATAGATAGATACATAGATACATAGATAGATACATACATAGATAGATAGATAGATAGATAGATAGATAGATAGATAGATAGATA
>CAJQZJ010014563.1:2853640-2947036 GCA_907164525.1 Lophiomys imhausi | reverse complement strand
CTTTCTTTCTTTCTTTCTTTCTTTCTTTCTTTCTTTCTTTCTTTCTTTCTTTCTTTCTTTCTTTCTTTTCTTTTCTTTCCATGTTGTCCCCTGAATCTTGGAAGGAGTGAGATAGATGTCCCACTTAGGACTAAATGCACTGCATCATGGATTTAAACACTAATTTTCACTGGAAGTGAAGCTTTCTCCAGATTTGGATTTCATAAATATGTGATGAGGATCCTAGGCTTTGGAATCAGAGAGCTTTGTCCAGCACAAGCTGCAGAGATGGCTCCCCAAGAGTGTCACTCCCACCAAGTCCCCCTGCAGTGCATCGGAGACCTTCAGCTAGAGCCTCCTATTACAGGGGAGGGTACCGTGGAAAATGGCCTTTGCCTTCATCCATGTGCATGCGTGGAGGTCATGGTCTCTATCAGATGATTAAACAGCCAATCGGAGAGCACCTTCTGTGAAAGAATGAAACCCAGTCATTGTGGCAACACGGGTAGGACTAGAGATCAGCACATGAAGTGAAATAAGTGTGTCCTCACTCACGGGAACTAAAAAGATGATCTGGAAGAGAAGGGGGATAAAATACCCGTTGGCAGAATCTGAAGAGGAGCTGGAGAAAGGGTTTAGAGAGCAAGGGTACAGTTTGATAGCAGAAAATTTTCTGATGTTTGATAGCACAATAGGGTAACTGTCACGGACAACAATTAATTAGTACAAAATAGCTAGTGGAGAGGTTTTGAATATCTTCAACCACAGGAAGTAATCTGCAGTTACCATGATCTGCCATTGTGATGAAATGCCACACAGCATGGTACAAAAATTCATAATTTCTATGTGTCTGTTTAAAAAATACATTGTACAATGATTAAAAATGAAATAGTTGTGGGTTGCCTTTATTGTCCCACCAAAGCTATTACCTGGGACAGCCTGGCTGTCTAGATATGCATAGTGAATAATATTATAGCGTGGCTAGCACTTCCTGAATTTGTAGACACCTTGTGTGAGTCACTCATCCACGTACCACAATAGCTGGTCACAAATCTACCTGCCTTTTGTGAGGCTGGTAGTACACAGCTGACCGAAGACCAGGCCTGGGTTTGTGTTTGCTGACTGACAGAATTAGAGGCCACCTGCTATTCCTTCAAGTGCCACCAGACATGTTACTGGAACAACAGAGGACTTGAGTCTACTAATTCACATTTCTTCAAGACACAAACAACATGGGGTTCTTTTTAGAGTGACAGAGTCGCTGTAGAAAGAGAGTGTAAATGAATTCTCACTATGTGCTGGGATGCTGTTCAGGCAAGAGTACAGCTGGAAGGAGGAATAGCTTTGAATGTTCCATAGACAGTAGGAGAACTGTGGTTGAAAACAGCTAATTATAATTTAGAAAATAGCTAGTGGACAGCTTTTGCAGTTCCCCAGACCAAAGAAGTGACATTTGTCTGAAATGATGGTCTGCAGCTACCCTGCTGTCACGATCTCACCTTGAGTTGCACAGCACCTCACAAAGCACTCACAGTGACTACTATCCTGACACTGCATTAAATGGGCAGCACACTTGTGCTCTGTAGATGTGGAAACTGAGGCGCAGAGCGGTCACTGTTTCAAAGTTCCATGACTAGTACAAAGTCAGTGACAGGGGGCCAAACCTGGAGGGTAGTACATGGAGGAGGTGTGGTCCATGCGAGCACAAATGAAGATGTGTATAAAGTCCTAGATAAATTTAGGACATGAGGAGGAAGGTGGAAGAGGATTAAAAGATGGGGGTTGAATGGCCCAGGTTACCTTGGGGATTCAAGTCCAAGTTCGGGGTCCTCCCTCCATCTAGGAAGCTTTAGACCAGGCACTCATGAACCCGGCCACTTTTTAGATCCTTCCTCTTTGTGTGTGATGCTGATGGTCAGTTCCACCAAGATCACCAAGGAACTTGTTGGAAATACTGATCCAGGGCCCCACCTAGACCAGCTGGAACAGAATCTGTTGACTTGCCAACGGTTTGTGTGAATTGGGAGTTTGGCAAGCAGTGCTCAGAACAAAACAACCTTCAAGTCTGTGAGCTCTGCAAGGAGGGGACCCAATCAGTAGCTCGGAGCCTGGGGCATGGCCTTCGAAAGGTATTTGCCTCAGTGACACCGGTGAAGGAGAAACCATTGAAAAACAGAAAGGGTGGAGACCAGTGGTGTCCAGAAATGGAGCACAGCTCTTAGGCTACAAGCTGAGCTGCATGCCAGGGTTCATTGCCTGTGTCTGATTTTGGCCTGCAGGCATGTTTTGTTTGGTTCACGAGATGTCTGTTTTGAAACAATGGATGTTACCTGTAGAACTATAGACTCCCCCTCACCCAAATACTAAAGTTAGTCCCTTTCTAAAGTCATGTTCTTCGACTGGGGCCAGGCATCTCCAGCAGGATATGCCCAGGTGCAAATGATTGCAATTTTGAAAAAAACAAAAATTAGTAATTCAGCACTTTCAAAGGATGCAGCATTATTCTGGAGTATGGGGATGTCGGGAATTGAGGGTACAGTTCCAGAAAGATGACAGATTGAGACCTTCCTCTACCTGGCACCCAGCGTTCCTGATGATCTTAGAACAAGTGGACATGGGGCCACAGCTGCAAAAAGAGGGAGGATGTTGTCCCAGGCAGAATAGGGCTCCCAGAATTTGTGCCTGCTGATACCTTGGTCTGACCTTTCTTGGAAGTAGGATGCTTGCATATGCAATTAGCTGAACTGAATCCAAGCTGAACAGGCCCTGAATTCAGTACCTGGAATCCTTGTCGGGGGCGCTGGAGGTGCAAGTGGGGGAAGGGGGACAACACAGAGACACACAGAAGCCTTTTAGGGGTGGAGAAAGAAACTGCAGCCTCCACACCAAAGGCTGTTAAGTAAACTAGGAAGCCACTAGAAGCTGTGGGAGGCAAGGAAGGATGCTTCCCTAGAATCTCAGAGGCAGCAGGCCTTGCTGGCATCTTCCAGATCTCTGCTCTTCAGAACTCTGACAGAGTGTTGTTTTGAGACACACAGTGTGTGGGTACCTATTTTGGCAGCCCTCTATACCGCAGTGAACCTGAGAATGGGTTCTACCCTCGACACTGCACTGTGCCTTAGAAACTACTTGTGCTGACCTTGGGCCTCACATTCAGGTCCTAAAACTGAAAAGACCTAACCCCTCTTCCTGATGTTCTCCCTTAGTGGCTTCTCCGTTTGCCCAATACTGCCCAGTATGTGTTATACCATTCACTCCACCTGCAGCACCACCCTGGGACTTCTGGGATTGCTCTTGAGATCCTGTGGTTTGGGGGAAGGGGTAGAGATATAAGCATGTAAGAATACGTGCAGTTTCCTTGTTGTGTATAGCACTCGTTGCCCTGAGGCTCTTTGATCAAAATGATATGTAAGTCCTTGTTAAGAGCTGTAGATGGGCCAGGCATGGTGGCTCATGCCTTTAATCCCAGCACTTGGGAAGCAGAGGAACTCTGTGAGTTCGAGGCCACCCTGGTCTACAACATGAGTCCAGGACAACAAGGGCTCTGTTACACAGAGGAACCCTGTCTCGAACCCTCCCCCACCTCCAGAAAAGAGCTGTAAATGCAGCAGTGCCTCGCACAGGGCTGGTGGTCAGCCAGCAGTTGTGAGGGCCTCCTTTAGTCTGTTCTGGAGGTGAAAGAAAAGTATCTGCTCAGGACCCCCCAAGACCAAGTTCTCAGCACAAAGGAGACTTATTTTCCCCAGAATGACAGAGGGCAGGAAATAAGAGACAAAGACAGGAAATAGAGGATGAGGGAGAAGGGGGAGGGAGCAACGGAGAGGGGGAAGGGGTTTTGTCCCAGAGGACAAAGGACTGCCTCTGGATAGAGAGGAGACAGTTGTGGCCCATAGGAAAATGGCAGTTTATAAAGGTAAAATGGGAAACCCCTTGTCAGGATGAGGTGTTCAATTTTAATTAGAGATGTTAATTAGATGAGCCAAAAGGAGCTTTTGATTGCTGACTTCAATACTTTGAAAGCTGGACCTTTGGTAGTCAGCCTCAGGAGGAGGAAGTGACCATATAAGGGAATAGACCTTGGGGGTTAGCTTTAGGAATGTAATCTAAGGGCTTTTAGCAAGGCAGAGGGAATGGGAGAGAAGGGCAAGGCCTGCCAGAGACATGCTTGCCACACTCGTGCTGGCTGGAGTCCCTTCAGGAGTGCTGTACAGTGGGTAACAGCATGCATTTAGCTTTTGGTTCTGAAGTCTGGGAAGCCTAAGTGTGTGTATCAGTCAGTCATGGTTTTCTGGAGTAAAAGAACTCATAGAATGAAGAATCTCTCTGTGTGTATCTCTCTCTCTCTCTCTTTCTCTCTCTCTCTGTGTGTGTGTGTGTGTGTGTGTTTGTGTGTGTTTTATTAGACTGATTTACAGGCTGTGATCTGACTAGTTCAACAATGGTTGGCTGTGAAAGGAAAAATCCAAGAATGCACTATTTGCTAAGTCCACTAAGCTGGTGGTCTCAGCTGGCCTTAGTGCATGCCAGAATCCCAAAGCAATAGGCTCTAATACTAGTGAAGGAATGGACTTGGCAAGACCAGAGCAGGCAGGCAAAGAGTGAAACCATCCTTCTCCCATGTACTCACATAGGCTTCAGCAGAAGGTGTGGCCTAGGTTAGAGGTGAGTTTTCCTAGCTCAAAAGACCTGGACTAAAGGTGTGTCTTCCCACCTCAAAGATCCAGATTAGAAGTGGTTCTTCCTAGCTTCAAATTAAGCAAAAATCCCTCACAGGCGTGCCCTCCATTTGAGGGATTTAGTCAATTCCAGATGTAGTCAGGTTGATGACCAAGAATAGTGGTTGACACTGACACATGACA
Organism: Lophiomys imhausi; assembly: GCA_907164525.1. Classification (NCBI taxonomy): domain Eukaryota; kingdom Metazoa; phylum Chordata; class Mammalia; order Rodentia; family Muridae; genus Lophiomys; species Lophiomys imhausi. The sequence goes on along the minus strand of CAJQZJ010014563.1, from coordinate 2,942,198 downwards.
GTGTGTGACCAGCATGTGCTCAGCCTCTGGTGAGGACCTCACACAGCATCCTACATGGTAAAGGCATCTCATGGTGAGGCAGAGGAAACATGCTAGCTCTAGTCTATGTTGCTTTTCCATTTGATGTTTGTGTATGTGTGTGGTGTGCTTGTGTGGGAGTTGACATTAGATGTCTTCCTTATTTTCTCCCCACCTTGTTGTTGACACAGGGTCTCTCACTGTACCTGAAGCTGATAGATTCTGATAGATTGGCTGGCCTACAAGCCCTACACCATCCTGCCTCAACCTCCCTAGTGCTAGAATTAGAACGTTGCTTACCTTTTTTGTGGGTTCTGGGATTGAACTCAGGACCTAGCCTTGAACAGCAAGTACATGATTGACTGAGTCATCTTCCAGGCTCCTCCTTCTTTTTCTTACAAAGTCACTAATCCCATCCCAGGCTCCCTCCCTCATACCCTATCTGATTCTAATAATCTCCCAAAGCTCTACCTCCAGATACACACAACATACAAATCGGGGGAATACATTCCCAGCAGACGAACCTTTGGGCAACACATTCAAATGATAGTACCCGCATTGCCCCTGTGGAGGAAGGATGGGGTACTCCAGCACACGGAAATATCAGAGCTCTCATAAAAGTTCTTGTGGCCACACTGGAGCTTGTAGGGTCAGGGGAGACAGATCTGCAGTCAGCCAGTGGAGAGGGACATGGCGTCCTGCTGCCCTCATCACCTGCGAACAGCCAGAAGCTCCAGCAAGGACTCTGGTCTGAGAGTTCCCATGCTTGGTGGGGACCAGTTCTCCACAGTAATTGTAGCAGGAAGAATGTGGGAGAAGCAAAGAGCAGGCCCCCAGATGTGTCCACACGAAGCGGCCTTCTGTGGGGATCTGCACTGCAGGAATGTGGAGGGCAGAGGGTACCGTTCTTCCCTTAAGCCCAAAGAAGTTGATCTTTGTCCTGTGAAGGACCACTTAAGTGGCCCTCTTGGATATGCAAATGTAAGACCAGTCAACAGCCAGTACCCTCAGACTCCTGTATAGAGAGCCTTTTGTGGCCAGAGGTGGTGGGTTTGCTTTTTTATTTTTGAGTGGTTTGGCAAAGATTGGAGGACTTCTTTTACAGACAGGAAAAAAAATGTGATCATCTAGGAGAGCTGGGGAGGAGGAAAAAAATCTGAAAACTGATTTACACAAAGAGTTTTCTTCCTGGAAGCAACGAGGCACACCAACACAGTTTTTTCATGGTTGTTTGATAAGAAATAAACATTACCTGTATCCCAAGACCCACACATACACTGTCAACGGTCTGGCAAAACAGTTCTGTGCTTAGGTTCAGTATATATATATATATATATATATATATATATATATATATAAAATATATATAATTTTTATATATGTATATATGTACATATGTGTATGTCTATTAGCTAAAATTCTGGAGAATTGATGTCATGCCTCTCTGGAGGTCCACAGTCTGGAGTCTTAAGAATGCTTCTTGTGTTTGGTACTCAGGAAGTTTATGGGATGGACTGGCTGTGGAAAGAGATGCCCTGAGTGCTTAGTGGACCTCCCTGATGTTGATTTACTGGAGGCAGGGGACAGTGAATATAGTGTGGGATGGGGACACCGCACAACACACAGGCCTCACCCTAGCAGGGAGCTCAGGCTGGAGAGTTCTGGCAACCCTGTCTCTCTGAGGAAGCTGGCATTCTGTGCTCCCCATAGCCCATCTTCACATCACTATTACCTCACCGCCAGTACCAAGGTTGGCTTGGGAAGGACCTTATTTTGTGCCCACCGTTCTCAATGCCAGGATCTTCCAAAGTGAGTAGACCTTTAAGGAATTCCCAGAAAGCAGGGCACACACTTGAGAATCACTACAGGAAAACCCCAGGGGCTAAAACCTTTACCCAGTGGTGCGTCTGTGCTGTGGTAACAGAGTAGGGGGCAGCTTCTGCCAGGCAGCCTGCTGGGCATCAGACTAATTGGCTTAGACACGCGATAGAACATTGCCATGGCCTTTTCTTCTTCCACCACTAGGTGGCAGAAGGGAATACAGTGCACTGCGGGTTGTTTTTCCCAGCCCTACCGGCCTCCCTCCTCATTCCTTTCCTATGTCCACTGGTCTGCTAAGAAAATAAAGGGCACTGCACATGTGTCAGCCTTAGTCAGCTCTCACAGCCCTCAGGACCTTGTGACCCCTTTACTCTCCAGGTAAAATCGAGACAACTCGATTTTAACTTCGGTATCACCTTTGGTAAGAGAAGAATGATTTCAAACCACATGCTTGGGCATAAGGTGGCCCACTTCCCTTTGCACGGGTGAGCTATAATCATCACTGGCGGCACTGGTGTCTAAAATCTCCTGGGAGCCTCCCTGTGCAAAGGTAGAGGTATCCAGAAACGAACCTGAATTCTTGAGTGACTGCCTGCGTTTCTTCTCTCCTTGTAGTGACTCGTAAGAGACCGTGACGTGAGCAGGAAAAAGTCTTTATGGGATGAAGCCAGTGAGGTTGGGGGCGGGATGCTTGTTACAGCAACGCAGAACAGCCACCTTGAAAATGGGCCCAGCCACCTTCAAAATGGGCCCAGCCACCTTCAAAATGGGCCCAGTGCCCTGCCCTGTTGATGCCATGGTGTAAACTGGTCTCAATGTCTTACCATCAGAGACCTGCGTGTGGTAGGTAAGGCACCAACCCCAGGGCTTGCACATGGCAGAGACTCATGTGGTTACCAAGACCCCTCCTGAAGTGTCAGCAGCAAGGCATACTAGTGACACCCCAGTTTGCAGTAGTAGGACCCTGATAAATGAACCGGACACGAAACAGGACTGGTTTACCGGTGAAGCATCTCCTCTTTGGTGTCTGACCTGCAGACACATGCTGTTAGGGTGGTCTCAGTCCACAGAAGACTGAGCTGAGGGTCACAGGCACTAAGAGTGAGTGGGATCAGTCACTTGATCGATCACTTTGTGTCTGATGTCCCCGTGTGTACATCAGGGTTATAATGAGGCTTTTGTGGGAATTGTGAGTTCACCGATGCAGAAGTCTCAGAACGGTGTTTGACACACAGTAGAAGCTCATAATGTGTTACTTTGGTTACTGAAGCACACAGGCCACTGTGTGACTACTGCCCAGACCACCTCCCACCAGCATAGTCCACAGCAAGGCAGGATGCACCCACAGACACCCACGGAGACATGCTGAGCCTCTAAAGATGAGGCTAAACCCATCCTCTGCTGGAAACAAACACCCTCTCAACAACCGCCATGGTGGTGCCTGCTTTCTCCAAAACTGCATTTGTCCTAGGAGTGGAGAAGAGAGCAATGCAGAAATAGCTGGTGGGGCAGACGTGGGTGAAGGTTGAGACTTAGGAAAAGGACAATGAGCTTTGTAAAATCCCTCTCTTGGCAGTCTGGCCAGCTTTGGTGGTTTCAGGCCACAGGAACAGCAAAAAAAAAAAAAAAAAAAAAATGTACCTCAGGAATTTCTCTGCAACCATTCCCCTTGTCCTCTGTCTCTGTGGGAATTTGGAGCTGCAGGCATTCCTCCTTTACCCATCGCCCACTGCAGCTGAAAAGCCCTTGGTCTTGGCTGGTGAATCTAGTGGGCCCAGCTCCTCCTGCACCCTGCCCCCATGTCCCGTCCCTGGAAGTGGGCACTGCAAATGTGCCCAGAATGATCTCTGCTGGAAGAGCTCACAGCCTGCACTTAGGGGCTGCCCGCCCGACTCTGACAGGCCTGCCTCTCTCCAGAGCTGACTCCCTGCGCTCCCAGTTCTCACAGCTGCTTCTCTCCTGATGGATGGCTGCCAGCAGTAGACGGGCATCTTGGATAGAATTTCCATCATCTTGGAGATGGGATTTCTTTTCCCTAAGCCAAGTACTTCCAGATTTAAGAGGAAACAATTTCCCAAATACTCTACAATTCTTTTAAAGCACTGTGAAGCACCGTCTGCAGGACAGCACTAGCTTGCCACCTGTCTTTGAGCAGAGTTTAATTGGAATGTGGACTCACCCTCTCATGTATACTTTGTCCGTGGCTGGCATGTGTGGCATTGAATTGAAGTCACACTCTACCACAGATGGAAAACCATGGGAGAGAGGGTGAGGATAGGAGGTGGTGGCCCCAGGATAGCCTTTCCCATGAGGCAAGAAGTGGGTGGTCTCTGAGGGTAGCCCATGGCTTCAGATCTTGATCCATCTTACTTGTCTCATGTGTTTGTATCCTTATCCATAGAACCATTGCAATGACCAGTCGCCATTCCAGGGCTGCAGGGAAAATTAATCAGAGTAATCATGCCATCAGGTGTCCATGCTCCCATGAATTACCGTAAGCCGTCTGAGGTGCCTCCCCCATCCTCGAGAAACTATCAGGGCTGACAGGACACAGGCATGACTCAAAACCAGTGAGCCTGCCTGGCAGACTGGACTCCAGCTCTCCCTGGGGGATGACTCTGCCTAAAGGCTTCATCCCAGACTGCATGCCATAGCTCCAGAGCACCGAATTCATCACCCAGCATAGTCCCCTGTCCCTGCAAAATGTGGCTCGTAACATCCTTGAGAACGCCCAATTCACGTAGTCACATTGCGCTAGGTCCCAATGTGAACTCTGGATAGCTGTGTGATCCCACACAAATGATTTCCCTTTCTAGTCCCTTCCCCTACTGTTTAAGGCAGAAGTAATGATGAACAAAGGCCTGTCATCGCTCTGAATTCTAAGAAGATATCCATGGATGTCTTCATGCAGGTACATGGTCAGGGCAAGGCGTTGCTGGTCTGGAGCAATGGTGTTTATGGCCCTGTTTCAGTTACTGTCCCAAAGCTTGGTGTGTCTCTGCTCCCTCACTGTTCTGCAGTGTGCCCATGCTTGACAAGACATCACTTCCTGTTCTCCATGGCATCACTGGGGGATTCGCATCCCAGTGGCTTCACTCTCAGACATGTAAGTTGTTCTGACTCAGTTCTCCATGTGACCTGTCCGAAGCTAGGTTGGGCTTCTTGCACTGGGATGGTTTCAGCATTGTTACACTGCTCGCAGGGGCTGGCTTCCCAGAACTAGCCACCAGGCCACTCTGCTTTAAGCAGGGTGTGGACAATCCAAATTCAAAGAGCTAGGCATGAGAACTAGGGACTGCCCTGTCAGCACCCAGGCCTCTTTGATGCCATGTCTTCTGACTGGCTGTATCTGGGCCCCTGCACCTCTCACCTGGCTTCTACTGTTGCTTCCACACTTTTCCCTGCCCTGGTCCACCCTTGCAGTCCTGGCTGGCCTTCAGCACCAGGCTGAGCAGTGGGAGTCACAGGTCATATTACAGCTACACCTTGATGCCTTGCTATGGCTCCCCACCCCAAGGCAGGCTAAACTTTTTCAGGGAGAACCCTCTGCCCGATGCAGGACCATTCCAGTATCCCCCAAGGGGCCATTCTCCTCTTCTGTAGAACTGTCTTTGTCTGCTATTGGCAGAACAAGATCTCTTATACCCCTTAGCCCACAGGTACCATCCTGGTACTCCCGGAGCTCAGCTTGTGGGCTGTATTTGTCAGGGTTTAGTTGTATTGATCCACTGTGAGTACATGAAGAAAGGAAGAGAAGGAAGGAGGGAGGGGTAATCATAGTGCCCTTCCCCCAAGCTGTACCTGCAGCTAAGATGGTATTCTCCACTTCTACCTTTTCTCAAGTTGCTCAGGGCTGAACCTACCAGTGAGACGGTATCATTCCTTGGGTGTTCTGGGAGGGGCAAGCCAACTCCTGTAGAGGACTATAAACAGCCAGCCTTGGCACTCCTAAGAAACTCCCTGAATGACCTGATCTGTGTCTCACCTCAAGGGCTCCGGATTGAAAACCTGGCAGCTTCAGCCATCTTAGAAGCAGCTGTACATGTTCACTACTGTGCTCTGGGTTCTCCAGGAAAATGAGGCAGTGAGAGGTGCTCCAGGTACATGGGGCAACTCCTACTCACAGGACACCACCTGCTAAGGTGTCATCTTGCCTTCCTCCTGTAGTCCACAGTCCTAACTGTGCTGCCTGTGCTTTGTGGTGTATATAGGAGCTCCTTCAACCCCCACAGCAGAGTAGAGCAGCTTGGGTTGAGCCTTGCCAACTTGATACTGGCTCATTTCCATAGAGTTTAGGACCATGATTAATTTGGGGTGCAGAGCTATATGGTCAGGAAACTATATATATTAGGTGTGGTGTGAACACTTTTATTTTTTAATTAATTTATTTATTACTTCAGGTTACACCTCCATCACAGTGTCCTCTTTCCATCCCTCCCAGTCCCTCCCCTCCACCCTCTACCCCCATCCCTTCCATCCCACTCCTCTGGAGTGGAGTGTCCCTACATAACAGTCCCCCACCCCAGTTCAGCAGTCATATGAGGGCCAAGAGCTTCCTCATACACTGGGGCCTACAAGGCAGCCCTACTAGGGCAAAGTATCTCCTTGACAGGTAACAAAGTCTATGTTCCTATTCCCTTTGGCACATTGGTTGTAGTATAGTTATCCTGTACTATATGGCTAAAATCCTACTATAAGTGAATAGATGCCATGTGCATCCTTCTGAGTCTGGGTTAGCTCACTCAGGATGAGCTTTTCTAGTTCCATCCATTTGGCTGCAAATTGCATGATTTCCTTGTTTCTGATAGCTGAGTAGTATTCCATTGTGTAGATGTACCCCAGTTTTTTAATCCATTCTTCAGTTGAGGGACATCTGGGTTGTTTACAGTTTCTAGCTATTACAAATAAGGCTGCTATGAACATAGATGAGGAAAGTTCCTTGTGGTTCGATGAGGAATTATTTGGATATATACCCAGAAGTGGTATAGCTGGGTCCCGAGGCAGAGCTATTCCAAATTTTCTAAGATATCGCCATACTGACCTCCATAGTGGTTGCACAAGCCTGCACTCCCACCAGCAATGGAGGAGTGTTCCCCTTTCTCCACACCCTCGCCAGCATGTGCTGTCATATGAACTTCTTTTTTTTTTTTTTTTTGGTTTTTCGAGACAGGGTTTCTCTATATAACAGCTCTGGCTGTCCTAGACTCACATTGTAGACCAGGCTGGCCTCGAACTCACAGAGATCCGCCTACCTCTGCCTCCCAAGTGCTGGGATTAAAGGCGTGCGCCACCAACGCCCGGCTCATATGAACTTTTGATCTTAGCCATTCTGACAGGTGTGAGATGGAATCTCAGAGTCATCTTGAGTTGCATTTCTCTGATGATTAAGGATGCTGAGCATTTCTTCAAGTGTCTCTCAGCCATTAGGAATTCCTCCTTTGTGAATTCTCCATTTAGCCCTGTCTCCCATTTTTTGATTGGGTTATTTGGTTTCTTGGCATTCAATTTCTTGAGTTCTTTGTAAATTTTGGATATTAGCCCTCTGTCAGATGTGGGGTTGGTGAAGATTTTTTCCCAATCTGTATCCAGTCTGTGAAACTCTATATTTTTTAAAACATTATTATTCTTGCTATTTAAAAAAAAAAGATTTATTTATTTAATGTATATGAGGGCTCTATCTGCATGTACACCTGCAGCCAGAAGAGGGCATCAGATCACATTATGGATGGTTGTGTGCCACTATGTGGTTGCTGGAAATTGAACTCAGGACCTTTGGAAGACCACTAGCTAGTGCTCTTAACTGCTGAGTCATCTCTCCAGCTCAGGAAACTATATTTTTAAACTAAATTCCATGCTCAGTATGTGATTTCTTTTTCAGTTGTAGCCCAAGACCCTGGGCCATACATGCTTAGGGAATACCATCCGTCCATCCATTTCTTTTAACTAACCACTAACCAACATACACTCATCTCTTCACTTCTATTCATATCCACTTTGCCAGCCATCTACTTACCTATCTATCCATTCATTTGTTCAGCTGTTCATCCATCTATCCATCCATCCATTTATCTATCCACATATCCATCTAGCCAGTTAGTCCGTCTCTATCCATCCAACCTTCTATTCAACTGTTTTTCCATTCAAGCATCTACTCACTTATCTACTCAGCCAACTAGTCACCTATCCATTGATTCACCTATCTACATGTCCATCTGCCTATCCATCTATTAATCCACCCATATACCCACCCACATCCATTCAATCCCCTGTTTGTCTGGTCATTCCTTTCTCAGCTCATTGGCTATAGGCAAGTCTGTCCTATAAATTGAATATGATAGATAGCAGGTGCCTAGTGGGGTTGTTCTGTAGTTAACAGATAATAACATCTGTGAATTGTATGACACATGGTAGAAAATACATAGTGAATGCTATATTCCTTTCCCCTTAAGGATGACATACATCAGAAAAACTATTAAAAAAAAACACAATTTATACACAGGAATTAAAGGGGTTTGAACCAAGGACAGAAATGATAGAAGAGCCTGCCTTTCTATTTGTCTACCCAACTGCCTAAGAGCTAGTATTTAAAACCACTTTGAAAAGTTGAGTATCCCAAAATATATTTGAATGGTTCAATGAGGACGTTGACCCTCAGTAATAGGCTCATTTGAATGATGCGGCTTTACCACTTCCTCTTAGAAAGATAAACAAGCAACCTACAATGGCCACTATGATGTTTTCTTTTAAATCTTGCTTCCCAAATGTAGGACTTGGCCGTTGGACAACTCCCCAGGGGCCTGCTCCCCCGCGGATGCTCTCCCTGAATGCTGGGAGCTCCAGCCTGGAATTCCTGGGGCCTCATTAAGCTGTCTGTGACGAAGTGATCTTGCCTGGTGCTAACACTGTCTAAAGTGACTTGGCAGCAATCAGAAGTCAGGGCTGGCTGGCTTTTCTCTGATACTTCTTTGTAAGCGCGCTTCCGTATCCTGAGTGAAACCATTCTTTCTGGATCTGCTTCTGGACAACCCTGTCTCTCCCTAAGTTCCACCCCAGGCTTTCTAGAGAGTCAAAGGAGAGGGAGGCAGAGATCTGCCTGCTGTTGTTAATCTTCTTTTGGATGAAGACTTGGGAAAACCTTTTCCTGGTTTGCCTCATTCAGTAATCCTCTCTGTGCCCTTAGCTCTTCTGCTCACAGTGGACAGCCTAGGTCTCCCAGCCCATTCTACCACTCAACTCTCCCAGACCACCTCTGTGGTAGGAGATGAAAGAAGATGTCCCAGTCTAGCCTAAGGCATCAGAGCCAGGCAGGGGCAGACACTAGGGACAGGAAGAAGAAACAACTGAGAACTCTTGGCAGGGGTTTGGGGGCTGGGCTTATGAGTGCTGGTTCCATCCCCAGCAACACAAAAGCAAGCAGAGAAGGTAAAATGAGAGTCTTGACCTGTGCCAAATACATAAGAAAATGTGATTTCTCTCATGTGGGTGTTACACAGCACATGAATATATCTTCTTGGTAGGAAACGAGGCCACCGGAGAGAAAACTAGCCTCTTGACATCCTCTTTGTCCCTTTCTTTCACTCTCTCCCCCAAAAAGCATTACTGGCTTTCCTCTTTCCAAATGCCTAGAATGGAGCCTGGTGGTGTTTTTACGTGAGTGCTATTGAGTTCATCGCAGTAGATCTGTCTCAACTCTAATAGTCCACTTAATCACCATGTATTAGAAAATTCTTTTACTGAGAAACATTTTGCTGTCTCCATTGTTAAGCAGTTGCCAGCAAGACTTTGATAAGTAGCTCCTATACATAATTTCCCTAGCCATATGGACTAGAATTCTTGTGGGGCACATACTAAGGAATGGAGTTACTGGATCCCAGGGTATTAGCATTCTTAATAGAGAAAAATTGTAATTGTTCTCTATCTCTCTCTTTTCCCTGCCGGCCGCCGTGTGTGTGTGTGTGTGTGTGTGTGTGTGTGTGTGTGTGTGTGTGTGTAGGGGGGCAACATTTCCATTGAGCCTAGTGATCTTTCAGACGGAGAAACAACAATCCCAGTGGGATAAGTGATCTACCCACAGGGTTTACACATAGCTCATTTAGATTTGAGGGGAGCCTGAGCAAAACCATTTCTGCTACTGTACACACAGGTCAGGTGGGCTGAGAAAAAGAGAGCCAGGTGGCTTTGGACCACGCCCCCCTCCCAGTCCTGCAGAGGTGACTGTTCAAAGGATGCTGAAGGAGGGGGAGGAGCCGCCCTTGTCCCACCAGGACACTCTTGATCCCCTTGCGCACAGGGGTCGGGCTTCGGTGGTCGCGCCGCCCATAGTGGGCTCTGAGGCCGACCAGGGAAGAGTGCGGTGATAGACGGAGCGCCCCCTGGCGGCCGCTGGGCGCGCGCGGGTCGGCGCCCCGGGAGAGTAACGGGCCGTGGGGAGGGCGCCGCCGGGGCTGGGCATAAAAGCGGCGCGCGGCGTGATCTGCGCGTTCGCGAGGACCACGGAGGGAGCGGAGGCCCGGTGCGCTCCCCGCGCCCAGGGGGCCAGAGCGGCCCAGCCCGCGCCTGTCGACTGGGGCGGGAAGCGGAGGCGAGCGAGCGGCGGTGCCATGGGGTTGTGTTGCTGCAAGGACTGGAGAGGACACCTGCGAGCGCCCAAAGGTAACTCCGGGCGCGCACGTGCGCCGCGCGCAGCGGTAGGCGCAACCCGGGCCGGGGTCCCCGGGGTCCTGCGGCCGCCCGCCGCAGCCTGCCTTTGCCACGGTTCCCAGGCTCTTAACTCTCTCCGGGGCCTCCCAGCTAACTCCGGACCGCGGGGGAGGGAGCCAGGGGTAAGCGCGGAGCAGCGCAGCGCAGCGCGGGGATCTGGGCGGTCGGGGGGCACGGGTGGCAGGTCCGTCAAAGTCCACCGCTGCCCCGGGCCGGGGGCTGCGAGGAGCACGGCAGTAGCCCACGGGTTCCCGATGCAGCCAGCTGGGCCAGCCCCTACGACGCCCGCGCGGCTTTACCTCCCGGAGGGGGCCGGGTCATTCATTCTCCCCACCCGCCTCTGTCACAGACTTGGACTAAGGGGGCCTGACTCAAGAGTTTTCCAAAGTCGCCAGCGGAACCTGCGAGCAGAGCTGCTTCTGGAATGCAGCCGGCTTGGAGAGGGCCCAAAAGCGGAAAGCTCGGGGCAGCAGTGGCTGCCCGAGGTCCGGCCTCCCTAGGCAGTGGCCGTGGCCGTCCGACTTAACCCTTGCCTCGCCAAAAGGCGCTCTTCTGGTCAAGTGGTGCAGTCCTCTGTTTCACGTCCCAAACTTACCTGACCCCTAACACTTACCCTCCCTGCCTATCGAAATCGCCCAAGGGCCTGAGAGCTGAGAGTTTCAGGGGTGCGCTAGGTGACTTAAGGGACTCTCCGAGCTCCGGAAGTAAGGCTTGCCTGTCGCTCCCAGGATAAGCAATAAACCCTGTTCATCTGCAAAGCATATTCTAGTCCCAGAGAAAGGAAAAGCGCGGTCCTGTGAAACAGCGTTAAGGACTCTTTATTCGCAGTAGTCCTGGTTTCTTCCAGGAAGGGTCTGGGGTGGCCCGAAACATGACTAAACAGACATGACCGCAGGAGTTTAGATAGGATCCGGCACCCAGCACCGAATGGAAACCATCTAGACTGCGCTGTTATGGCTGTTCCACTGCAACCGTTTTCTTCGTATTTGCTTTTAAAAAGAAAAATGAAAGAATGTTGCTAGTGGGGCTCCATGCTTGGGGGCCCGGGCAGAGAGCCAACTTAGCCAAGGCAACAATGGGATTCCAGGGGAGGGGCTTGCAGCGTGCTTTCTGCGGGCAGGTCAGAGTCCACTGGCAAGGATTTTTGTGGGGGGCGGGGTCTAGGTAGGTAGCTTTCTTCTTTTCTGACCCCTCCTCAGTAAACAAGGCTTGTGTGAATTTGTCTCAGGGGCAAGGGTAGATCTTCAAAGACTTGCATAGGGAGAGCCGTGTGTTCAGTATGCACCCTAGAACGAACCCTGGGGCATCTCCTGCTATTAGGGTTATCAGGAGCTGTAGACCCTCTCCCCTCCTTGGCCATGCCTGTCCTAGTGAGGAGCAGCCTGGCCTGGCAGTGTTACCCTGCTGGCCTGCTCCACAAGAGACAAGCAGCTGCTGGAAGCAGGGACCCAATGTGGAATGCCTTCACAAAGATTTTATAGTTCGTGAAAATAAGTCGGTGTTGATTACATTTAGGCTTAGAGGTGCCACTGTGTTACTTCTGCGGGTGGGCAGCCAGCCAGTGCCAGCAGGAGGAGGGAACCCAAGCAGCTAGAGAGTCCATGGCTCCAGAAAGGCAGGTGCTTGGCGGCTCCTCCTCCTCTTCTTCCTCTTCCTCCTCTTCCTCCTCTTTCTTTTGAGACAGGGTCTCTCTAGGTAGCCCTGGCTGTCCTGGAACTTACTACATAGACCAGGCTGGCCTCTAACTCACAGAGATCCACCTGCCTCTGCCCCCACAAGCTCTGGGATTAAAGGCGTGCGCCACCATGCCCTGTTGGTACTTGGCTTGTTAGTGTAAAAATCTCCAAATGTTTTTACATGCTCTTGACTCATCTAACACATTTGAATGCATGTGGTTACTCAGGCTAGGTGGTGGGAAGTTTGGCTCATTGTTTGCAGTGAATTCCGTAATCAGCGAAAGAAGTGGAGTGTTTTAGGGTCAAATATCCTGAGATATCGTCATTTATCAAAGTTCAGAAGGTTTCTTCTGGCGGGCCTTCTCAGGGCCTTTGGCACATTTATGCAGCTGTGTGTTGGGTGGACTGTGGGTCTAGCTTCTAGGCTTGTGTCCAGGGAAACTGCTTCACACAGAGCCTCATGGTGCACATACCGATGGATTCACTTTAAGAATTTCTGCTTTAGATATTAAGCTCAGTTGCCATAGCACTAACTCAAGAAGTTGTTTTCCAAGGCTGCGTGTGTGTATGTGTGTGTGCTAGCCATCTGAGAAGATTAAGACTCTCTAGTCAAAATGTATGTTTTTTAGAAAGGTTTTTTTTTTTTTAGAAAAAGAAGAAGCCAGTCATGAGGCTCAAACCTGTAGTCTCAGAACTTGGGAAGCTGAGGCAGGAAAGTTACTGTAGATTCAAGGCCAGGATGGACTACACAGTGATACCCCCTCTCGACACACACACACACACACACACACATACACATACACTCCTTTTATTCAGAAAAGTCCCCTAGTTACCGATATTTTTCACTGGACTAACAGCCAAGGCAACTGCTCTTCTTGATGATTTCATTCCTGAGTGTTCCTGAACCTAAGTTTTTACAACAGAACATTGTAGCAGATTGTCCTTGTGTGAAAGTATACTGGAAGAAGTAAAAAAAATCCCAGCAATCTGAATGGAATCTAGCAAAGAGAGCCTCAGAACTGCCCCTAGTGCCCGAGACTGGTTTAGCAGCAGCATCCTTGTGGTTTTGACATCCAGCACGCTGGAGTTTGTCCAGAAGCCATTGGCTGCATGAACTCAGTGCATAGTGTGCGCAGGCCGCATGGGACACTGCTCCAGGCCAAACTCAGGTTGGTGGTGTGTCCATACCACTAGTTGCTGCAGAAGAGTCAGGTGGTCCCGGAGAAATGAGAGGCCATGCAGCAGGGTCTCTTCTGCAGAGCCATGTGTCCCTGAGCACAGGGCCAAGGTACTTTCCCTGAACACTGAGACACCTGTGTGATTTCACCCCTTCTAGGACCCTTTCTAGATACATCTGTGTGTAGGGCTATGGAGCATATTCATCCAGCTCTTCAGTATTGCATATTTGCCCAGGACTGAGGGCTAGAAGAAGGAGACACCCTTGAGCCTGACATTAAGTCCATGTTGGATCTAGGCAGGATGGTTGTAAGAGAGCAGAGTTCAGGGCCCCGAGACAGGATGCTGTTGTTTCATCTCCTTGTTCTTCCGGGGCTTTTGGCTCCTCACTCTTTCTACTGGTCAGAAGCCCTCCCTGCTCCCAAACACCCCTACTCCCTTCTCCCTGTGGCTCCTTCTGTCATTTGAAATCTGCTTAAGTCCCTTATCAGAAAATACAATCAGTCTACCACCACCGCCAGTCTTGTCCCCACTTTGTGCCCTATGGGACCTTCCTGTCACTCTGTTTTCCATAGCCCTCCAAAACTTGCCTGGCACAGCTTGCCTCTTTTCCCCGTACTTGTCCCACACACACTTGGCAGCCTCCACTCTTGCTGGACCAGAAAACACCTGGTGGTGGACTCTGAGCACCTGGTGACCCCTAGGCCCCCTCTGTCCCCTCTCATTGTTGGTGACTGCACCTGTCCAACCTTTCTTCCAACTGTGTCTGTTTGACTGGCCCTTCTGCCCTGCTTCACTTCGTTTTTGGTGGCTTCCCCTGCTGTCTGAGTCTGAGTTCTGTCTCTCCAGGACCCTGAGGACTGAGCAGATGCAGACACACAGCCTCTGGCCTCCTCTGCAGCATCCACCTCAGCCAGCAGATGTCAAGCCCCTCCGCAGAGCTGCCAGCTCTCAGCTCTACCTTCTTCACTTTCAGTAGTGGAAGGCTGTATGTGCTGTGATCCAGTTCTCTGGACCACTTTCCAGGCTGGCCATCCCATGCCTGTTCTAGTCCGCTGCCCAAGCACTGTCCCGTCCATGCCCCTCCTCAGAGCTGCCTGATGGTCTCGGTCTACGGAAAAAAAACAAAACAAAAAACTCAGCTCCTTAGTCTGGTGACACATCTTCTCGGGACCTGGCCAGCCTGTCCCATCACATTGCCTAAACCTATCTGTAAGCCTTCAGCCAGGCTGAGAATGATTGAGGGTGAAGCAGGTGGCCTGCACCCTAAGCTGTCTCAGAGCCCACAGCTGTCTCTAAGCCCCTGGCCTGCAGGTCTCATTCACTTCATTCTTCAGGAGTGGGGTTGGTCTGATTGGCCGCCTCCCATGGTTATTTCTTGTCACTTCTGTAAGCTGGCGCTGTATCTCTGCGTTTTATGAGCACTGGAGAGCAGAGTGTAGACAGGCAGGGCGACACTTCGCCCCTCCCCCATTCCACTGGTAGGGCCCAAAGTGTGACTCTGGCCACCCAGCAGGTCCCAGTACAGAAAGCGTCCCATCCACACTGCCAACAGGAAGCTCTAGGGATGGGCATCAGAGGCCAGCGGCTGGGGCAGCTTGTGTTCAGCTCAACCTCAGAAGCGTTGGAACAGGATGTGGGTGAAGGAGAGCGGTGAATGATAGGGAGGAGGTCATAGCCTCCTGGTTACAGGGACTCACAGAACCCCGCCTGTGGCGCTAGGTTTGTACAGGTCCCACCGTGTTTCCGAGAAGTGTCTCCTGTCACCTCTTCCCCATTCATGTGTCCCGGGAGAGCAGCTTTGTGGGTTTCTTAAAACAGGAACTGGCTTCAGGCTTTAGTTCCATTCCCCAGACAGGATTGCCCTCCCCTCCCTGAAGCTCCTCATCCCCACCTGCATTTAGGACACATGCACCAAACTCCAGGGGCTTCAGAAAGCCTGAGATTTTCTCAGCCCTTCCCTTTTCTGACTGGGCCACAACACAGAATCTCAGTGCATCTGGGAGGAGAAGTAAGCAACCTCTGGTGATCTCCATGGCAGGTCCTTGGCAGCGAGAGCGCCCGACAATTCTTTTGAGAAAGCTCAAAACTGCTCTGCCCCTAGCAGTGGACAGCAACAGACCTGGTGCGATCTTGTCTTGGTAGACAAGAGCTGGCAGCCTTCTGGCTAGGGTGGGGTGCTGAGATATGGGTTGGGTCAGTGGCCCTCCTGTGGCCATGCTTAAAATCGAGTCTTTTGCTTCTTTAGAGATTTTGTCTTCAGACCACTGCTCCCCTGTGCATTTGTCAGATGGAAAACCCAGTTTATCGTCCTTACCGACTAGAGATTCTTTCAGATCGATGTTTTTCAGCAAATTTGGAGGATTTTGAACTACTATTTGTATCTCTTCTGCTTCCCCCCACCACCGTGTTTTCCTCTAGAACTCACATTTTGTGTATGTTCTTACGCTCAATCATGTATCATTAGTTTGTAGCACTGTGTAGCACTGACTCTCCTGGACTCACTTTGTAGACCAGGCTGGCCTTGAACTCACAGAGATCCACCTGCCTCTGCCTCCCGAGTGCTGGGATTAAAGGCATGCGCCACCATGCCCAGCTTTTCTTCACATTAAAAAAAATATTTCCCTCAGACTGGATAGTTTCAGTTTCCCTCAGACCTGTTGTTGAGGCTCTATACTAAATTATCACATTTTTCTTTCTAGACTTTACATCTCCTTATCAATATTATACAATTAGTGAGATATCTTTTTACCCAGTCTCCCACCCCCACGCCTTTTAGGCAGCATCTCACTGTGTAGCTCTG
Organism: Lophiomys imhausi; assembly: GCA_907164525.1. Classification (NCBI taxonomy): domain Eukaryota; kingdom Metazoa; phylum Chordata; class Mammalia; order Rodentia; family Muridae; genus Lophiomys; species Lophiomys imhausi. The sequence goes on along the minus strand of CAJQZJ010014563.1, from coordinate 2,926,004 downwards.
GCAGCTGGCCTTGAACTCACAGAGATCTGCATGCCTTCTGGGATTAAAGCTGTATGCAGCTCCCAGCGGTGCCCCAATTTATTTGAGAGTATTTACAATGGGTGACTTAAGTCTTTGTCTAGCAAGTTTAGAGCTGCTCATGGGTAGTTTCTGTAGATTAATTTCTGTGCATGGCTATGTTTTTTTTTCTTACTGTAATGTTTGCTGAAAACTAGATATTGTAGATTCAATGGCAGCTCCATGGCTTCAGCTCTTGTGATTTGTGACTATGCCTTAGTCTCTCCTTCTTGCTTGGAAAGGGACTCAAAGTCAGACAGGGATGAGACATCGATACCCCCCTGGGGCTTTCCTGTGCCAGGACACACACATGGCCTTATGGAGATCTGGGAATATGCAAAGTTCCCAGTGGATATTTCTTTCCCCAGCTGATCTTAAAACTTAAAAAAAAAAAAATGGGGGGTTGGAGAGATGGCACAGCAGTTAAGAGTACTGGCTGCTCTTCCAAAGGACCCAGGTTCAAATCCCAGCACTCACATGGCAGGTCACAGCTGTCTGTAACTGCTGGGCATGGTGGCGCACGGCTTTAATCCCAGCACTCAGAAGGCAGAGGCAGGCGGATCTCTGTGAGTTTAAGGATAGCCTGGTCTACAGAGTGAGTCCAGGACAGTCAAGGATACAAGAGAAACCCTGTCTCAAAAAACGTTCAAAAAAAAAAAGTAAAACTTCTTTTTAAGCTTAAGTTTTCCCCAGTTTGTATCACAGCTGTAATGTTAAAGAATTGCTTCTGATAGCCGGGCAGTACTTAGGAGGCAAAAGTAGAAGCAGGTAGATCTGTGAGTTCAAGGCCAGCCTGGTCTACCCAGAGAAACCCTGTCTCTGGAGGGGCCCGATGAATTGCTTTTAATTCTTGTTAACAAATGCCTTGAAAGTAGGGTAAGCTGGGTGTCAGGTTAAATGATGGCAGCACTCTGTCGAGGGGATTTTTTAAGGGAACTCAGGGAAGGTCAGATTATGACAGTGCTTTGAGTATGGGACTTTTTGAAAGGGTCAGCTCCTATGGACAAGGCCTGGTCCCTCTTACCTAAACTTTACTTGGAGGTGCTGAGAGTTTTGCAACCCACAGGCTTGTGCTCAAGGGGTTAGGGAAACACTGGAAGATCATGCAGCCAGCAGTGGGACAGGCTGGGCTCTAGATCCAGTTCTGCTGGCAGACAGTTTGCTTCTCTGAGTCAAAGAGGGGTTAGCCTTGCCTGTAAGCAGAGGTCCCCTAGCAGTCTCACCAGCTGGGTTGAGATCTAAATTAGCATCTGCATAATGGTGGTGCTGACACCTCGAAATGCCCAGTAATAGAAAAGATCTTTACCGAAGTAACTTTACTCACATGATGGCATTAGTAGCACAGATAGCACTGTGTGCCAGGCTCTGACCAACACACTTTGCATATGCGGATCGACTCATTCCTTATCCAACACTGAAATATGCAATTAATTTCTCCTTAGAGATGAGGAAACACTCAAAGCTGGGATCCCCATCTAGTTGCTCGCCTTTCCACCGCATGCCTGTCACTGTGGCTTTGATAGACACCAGTGAGGTCTAGAGTAACATGTGCCCTTTACTGATGAAACCTGAGCTGAGAGGTGGTGGTGCACGCCTTTAACTCCAGTATCCAGGAGGTAGAGGAAGGCAGATCTCTGTGTTTCAGGCCAGCCTGGTCTACAGAGCCAGTTCCAGGACACTTAGGGCTACACAGGGTCTGTCTGAAAAAAATATCTAGACAGATAGATAGATAGATGGATGGATAGATGATATATGAGAAAGAGACCTGAACATAAACATGTGGGCGGGCTGGGCTGGGGTGTTCCTTGCTATACACAGTTTGTAAGTAGTTGAAGGTCATGCAGAGAACATCAGCTTCTTTGTCTTCTGCAGTCAGGTTCTGCAATCTGTTGCCTGTAGGCCTGTCCTTGCATGAGTTCCCCCTGCAGTGTTGCATGCAGCCTGTTCTCAAGTCTGGTCTAGCTGAGGGCTGGTTGGGACTACACGGGCTGCTGTGTTCTTGGCAGTTCGGGTGGACATTAGGAACCATAGCCCCAACAGTGTGTCGGGTGCCATATCAGGGTGTGCAGATATGGTACCTTTTCCCAGAGGCTCCATCACGTTGCTGTTGCTTAGGACTGTGACAGGATTGATTATCATCAGTGATGTTGAAGTGGCCTCTGTAATGTAAAACTTCCATAGGTTCAGAGTACGTGGTACCTGCCCCCTGGCCAGCCAGCCTAGTATATTTTGAAGCTGGGGGTGGTGATTGTCAGGGAACCTCCTTAAATGATTTTAAAAAAATAATTAAACTTCGAAAATTATCTATTGTATGTGTATGGGTGTTTTGCCTGTATGCGCACCATATGTGTACTTTGTGCCCATGGAGGTCAGAGGAAAATCGAACCCATTCCTCTGCAAGAGTAACAAGTGCTTTTAACCTCACCACCATCTCTCCATCCCCTCGAAGGTGATTCTTATTCCAGACTTTCTTCAAGTCTGAGAGGACAAAGCAGGACTTGGACCAGAGCCTCAGTCTACACTCTGGCCTCTTAACCATCCATCTCTTGTAGGCTCCCAACATCAAAGCCCAAGATGTGTAGACTCAGTGGTGTCACCAGGGATTCCCATGATGCCTGCCGGTTCTCAGCAGTCCAGGCATGTTTCGGGCGTGCTTCAGGCCTGGGAGATGAATTGTCTCACCTGGGAAGGGGAAAGGCTGCCTCTGACGGAGGACTATCCGTGCCTCACATCTTAGGTACTGAAGGGACTAGGCTCCTAGAGGTGACTAACTGAACCCCCAGCCTTGAAGATGGTCTAACTTGTGACCCTCTCTCTGCCTGCCTCTAGCATTCAGCTCATTACTGTCCCTCCAAGGATCCGGAATAAACCTCTGGAGAGATTGCTGTTTAATAGCCCTTGTCTGCCCAGACAGTAGGTCTTTGAGGTTTCTCTGGCTACCTAATAAAGTGGTCTATGAGGAAATCTCAAGGCACCCTTCCTTCCTGTGCCCCTCCCCCACACCCCCACAGGACAGCCTCAGAGCCTGGAAATCCGTGGAGATCCGGAGAGGTGGTGCCCAAGGGATGTCACCCAGACAGGGAGCCACACCTCCTAATAAACTCCTGGGAAGCCATTGGGAGGCCTGGGCAGTGTGGCTGGGGTCACCCGGCATCCGCCTATTCCCTGTGAGGCCCTATTGTCCGGCTGGAGCTACAGGCGGCTGTCCCGGTGAGGGACATTCATGAGCCGGGCTCTGAAACCCATTCTGAGGGAGCACTATTTGTAGAATCTTCTTAAAATACCACAGCAGTGCCATTCACAGAGTGTCTGCCCAGCATGCACAGTGAAGGCCAGAACAAAGCGCCCCTGTGCCGGCATCTCTCAGGACCTCCCCAGGGGCACCCTGCCCCCATCCAGGGTGCACCAAGGCCAGGCCCCAGGGACCCTGGCCTGGAGTGTGTCCTGGGGAAAACCCATGGCCGAGGGAGCCAAAGGGGTGACATATAACTCTATCTAAGGGGAACGAACATTGGGCTCCCTTGGTGTCCTCAGAAGACACCTCTCCATCCTCCCATGCTCCTCGCTGATATCAGGCCCATATCAGTGCAGCTTGCCCAAGTTACAGTGCCAGGTGATCAGTCACTCGGGGAGCATCTAGCATCTAGCACCAAGGGCTCTGCCCTGCCTGGCTCCCCCTGACCGACAGTGCCCAGTTTTATCATTAGACAGTGTCCCCACCAGTGGTCTTCTCCCTGTCTCAGTAGCCCCACCAGCATTTTACAGAGTGCTTGCACATACGGTCAGTGTCTGGGTTCCCCCATTAGGAACTCACAAATAGGTGCCCACCCCTACCAGGTATACTATAGGTGATTCTTGGGGATAGTCAAGCTGAGCAGAGCTGATGGGAAGAGTCTTTATCCATCGACTGTGTGCTGGACACTCCCACATGGCTCTGGCTCCTTGTCTGTCCTCTTCCAGCTGCCTTGTGGGGCTTCCTCTACTCCTGCAAGACCCAGCTAGACACCTTGGACAGGGCTGGAGCCCCAAGTTTTGTGCCCACCTGTGCAGAAGGTTACTTGATGTTTTTGTCCCTTCCCTGAGTTGCACAGAAAACTGTTCCTAATGGAGCTGGTTTAGGTTCCCCCAGGACAAGAACCTGCAGTGTGTGCAGATGGCAAGCGAGCCTCTCTCTGACAGAAAATGTTCAGCAGCTAGGACCCAAAAGCAGCTATGCCAGCCAAGAGGGCCATGGGGTTCTTGAGTGCATTCTCTTTGGCAGGCCCCTGACTCATTCCCAGTGATAAGCATTGGGAAGGACTTGGCCCCTCCCTGGCTAGTGGTGGAATGTTGACACATAGGCCACCTGAGGAGATGCCCTACCTGGCAGTACTTGTCTGCTTGGGAGTGGGGCCGAAGGGGCAGCGTGAGTGAGACAACAGTGGTGGTTTAGGGATTCTCCAGAAAAAAGCCTACATCCACACACACAGGAGCCCTAGCCTTTGAATATCACACCCATGTAGAAAGCAGGTGGCCCTGGGAAGGAGGCATCCTTCAAGACAGGCAGATACACACTGCTCACTGGCCACAGACCTCAGGCAAGGCCTGTCTCTGCTGACACTTCCCCATCGCTATGGTGAGATCCCTGATGCCCAGTTGGGGACAGCTGTGGAGTTGCAAAGAGCCCTGTGTCTTCCTGAGCAAGGCCTGACCCTGGCCTGTCCCCAACTTAAGTGACTTGTAAAGTGCCCCCGGGAGTTTCTGTGGATCCCTCTACCATCACTAACCCCGCTTGAGCCCCCACTATTAACTGGACCGTGTGTCATCCCGATGCCCTCAGTACATCATACCGATGAGATGACTGTCCCATATGAGGCAGAAGGCTACTCCTAGTGGCCACTTGGTGATAGAGGACCTGGCCAAGGCCTTGGGGGAGGGAGACTCACTGCTCTCTGCATGCTTTGAACAGTATAGAGTGTTTTGTTGGTAGTGATGCTCACTTTGCCCCTGAAGGTGGACCTGAGTTCTGGACCCTTCTTTCTTGATGTCAGCTGTCACTTCTGTGGTGGTCAGTATGCAGCCTGAGTCTGTGACTCTGTGTGTGTGTGTGTGCACACACGCATGTTCGTGTGCACACACTAACCGGCTAATGTAGCTAGCTAGCTTGCCCTGGGGTTCCCTGGCCTCCCAAATGTGGGGGTTGCAAGGGGGTTGCCGTGCTCACCCAGCTTTTATATAGTTTCTGGGTTCTGGGCATCTGAACTCCAGGCCTCATGTTGCTTCCCCGGCATGCTCAATGCATTTTAAAATGATCTGGTTGAATCTGGCATATACCAGGGAGCAGTAAGGCTGGCACATTGGAAAAGTATAACATGAGAGGAAGTGAGCTGGGCGTGGTGGCACACACCTTTAATCCCAGGTCTTGGGAGGCAGAGGTAGGCGGGTCTCTGTGAGTTCAAGGCCAGCCTGGTCCACAGAGAGAGTTCCACGATAGCCAGAGCTACATGGAGAGACCTTGTTTTGAAAAACCTTGAGAGAGAGAGAGAGAGAGAGAGAGAGAGAGAGAGAGAAACACAGAGGGAGAGAAACAGAGAGGGAGAGAGAAACAGAGAGAAACACAGAGGGAGAGAAACAGAGAGAGAAACAGAGAGAAACACAGAGGGAGAGAAACAGAGAGAGAGAGAGAGAGAGAGAGAGAGAGAGAGGAAGTATGCCTAGAAGCTCCCTGGAGTCCGTGCATTTCCTGCCTCCTTTTCTCCCATTCATTGCTCCTCTGTGCCCCACAGCAGACTGGGGAAAGTTGGAGGAAGTCACTTCTGGATAATAAGGTGTTGTGTGATGGAGGGGCAGGTGGTAACTAGTAGGTTCTTCTAGTTATGGCCCCTAAACTGAGCTCTGCGAGTCACATCACACTGAAGAGACAATTCCCAAGGCCAGTACCAGGCCTGAAAGATTGAAGCTTTGCTCTCAGTCCTGTGAGTCTTGCTGAACTGAGTCAGGGCATCCTATTATTGGGACAGGTTAGGCAGTTTCCCTCTGTAGAAAGCAGAAAGACAAGGCCGTCCTTGAGATTATCTATAAAGTTGACTGTAAACCGGTCTAGGCACTCCTTGCATAATTCATGAAACCTACACTATAAATAAATGGCTGCCTCTAGGGGGTGCTGTATTCACTTAGACTACAAAGTGAGTGACTGCTTTCTGGAGTTGTGCTAAGGAGTGGTAGAAGATACCAGAACATGTTGTTAAACTTACATGCTGGTACTAGCAAAAGGACTTTTTACTTGTCCTGTTGTGTATCTGGCCTCCAGGCAAGAGATGGGCTATAAAAAATACAGGAACAGAACTATTTGGCTTAAAAATAAAATGCGGGAAACATGCCAGGTAAAGTCCCGGGGTCCCTCCCAGCTGTGGGAAGTGGGATACATCTGCCTTGAAGCAGGTGCAGAAAGAAAGGGCTTTGGTGACAGATGCGGGGTGGCACTATCAAACCAGGGAGCAGTGTCTGCATGCCCAGCTAGAGAGGGACAGAACTGGGGTGACCTGTCCATAAAGCCCCAAGGGCCCTGGCCACACATTCCTCTGCTGTGTGGCATGTATGTCACTGTGCCCTGGAATTGTATCCACTGAACCCTTCTCTCCAGCCAGCTGAACTGCTTACATGCCTTTAATGGCATCTCAGGCCCCTTGTCTCACCCCCTCTTCACCTTGGGCTGGAAGTCAGGTGCTGTTTCCTCTGCAGTTCACTTCCCCCACCCCAGATTTTCTGGAAGAAATTGGCTGGGCCAGGCAGGTCTCTTCCCGCAGGAGTCCAAGGTCTAGTGTTTGTGGGATTGAGTTGTGGGCTACCCTGGGAGTCTATTCTATCTCCATAATAAAGGGCCAGGATAAAGGTGAAACTTCAACCTGCCCCTTCCTACTGCGTACTAAAGAACTTTTGTCTGCTGGCTGTCATTAATTTGCCTTCTTAAGCAAGTTCTCTGTCTGCAGCCTGCTTGTTTATCACTGATGGCTTGCTGAGAACCCTACATGAGGTCTTGTCATTTTGTGTGTGTGTGTGTCCCCAGGTCTAGTGTAACGCCTGTCTATCTGGGCTATGGGCCTCAAATGCTGCCATGAAGACATATGTTGGTGACACAGGGTGGTACCCAATACACCAGGATCCAGCTTTGGTTCCTTAGGATGGCAGGTGATGGGGTTCCTGCATGGGGACCTGAGGCTAGGCTGCTGTGGGAATGGGCACATGGAGTCCTGGGCAGGCCTAGGGGTAGGATTTGGTTTGGGACTGTGGTTATTAAGCTGCTGGGTCTGTACCCGTTGTTGGGGGGGTCAATGAAGGGCCCAGGGTCAAGAGCTACTTCCAGAATTTTTAAGGGTTTGATGCCTACAGTTAGCGTGGTTTCATTTACTATCACATGTAGTTTTTAGAGACAAAATATCCAGGACACAGTGGGGCTTGGGAGCCCTCTTCTCACTAACAGGAATTTCCTGCCCATCTAGGCTTCTTAACTCATACCCAGCCCTGGAGTGCCCCTCTGCCCAGGCTGGTCAGGGCTCCTAGGTGCTTCCCCATCAACACCCAGACCTTTCCTACCCCTAGTTCACTGGCAGGTTCTGTGGTCTAATCAAGATGGCCACCCACCCTTCTATGCTGGGTCCCTGCAGGAGACCCTGTCCACCTCCCAACCTCCATGCCCTCCTCCCCTTCTCATCAGTTCAGAGGACCTGAAATAGTTCTACCAGATCTCCCTCCTCACCAGACCTGTCCAGGAAAGGCGACCCCTGTGTTGCCTCCTCCTCAGCTGAGGCCCTTCCCTGGCTATGGGGGTCCTGGGCTGGTTTCTGTTTGAGAAGCAGTTGCCCACTTGAACTCGTGCCTAACCCTGCCTTGTAGGAGAGGACCTCACTTGGCTGTGTGCATCAGGCATGCCCTGCAAGACCACTCCAGTCCCACTGTGGCAACTGCCTGGCATTTCTGGCTGGGTCAATTCTCCAGAGGGGGACAGTCACCACTTCAGGACCACGCTTGGTGGCAAATGCCTGCAGCTATGAGTTCCTATGAGTATCCTGTTGTTGGCAGGGCAGAGTGCTCAGAACAGCACAGCAGGGACCAGCTAGCACCTCTGTGGGCCTCTCCCTTCTGCAGGCCTCCTTGGCACAGCTTCAGCATGTGGACTTGCTCAGGCTTTGATATGGGGGACTCAGATCAAAATGAATAATCGGGTGGGGGTTTCTAGGTTACAGTAGGAAGTAGTTGTAGGTTCTCCTTCTTTAATAGGCCTTCTTGGAGCAAACTCCCCTCCCCCACACACACAGAAACAAAGAGCTCCAGAAGGTGAACAGAGAGGATTGAGATGAATGTCCAAACCAATCCCAGAAACTCAGAAGGACATCTGAGAGAGCCTGTGGCAGCATTAGACTAAAGAGGAGACTCAGAGCTTGCTTGCCTCCCAGGTCTGAGACCTCTGCCTCCTGGGCACTGGGGGGATAATGGCAGCGTGCTTACAGAATGACTGAGCAAGGCATGCTTGGTGAACAGGTTGGTGGCTTTCTGGTGGTTGTCATGGCAGGTGCAGCCCTTTGGGGCCTGGTTAATCTTTGAGGCTGACACCAGTTCATGTCCCCTAGCACATGGTACAGTGTCTGTCATATACTAGAATTTTAGTAACTACATGTAGAACAAAAAAAAGGGAGGGGGGGAGTTCTGCAATTCTAGAGGATCTGGGTTAAATTCCCAGCACCGTCATGGTTCCAGGGGTATCTGGTGCTCTCTTCTGGCCTCCACAGGTGCTGCATGCTCAGTGCATGTCAGTAAAACACCCATAGAAGGAAAACAAAAGTAAGCAAATCTTTTTTAAAGGGGTGGTGTGTGCGCATAGGAAATTTAAATGAGGCTGAAGGAGAAGTGAAGATACTTGAGCTGGGCTTGAATGAGTAGGAGTTGACCAGGTGAAGCAGGTGGGAAGTGAGTCTGGGAGTGCAGAGAGGCAGGTCTTGGACTTAGTGAGGCTGGAAGTGCAAGGATACCTCAGGGACAAGCCGACTTGCTTGACTTGATGCCACTGGGGCAGCAAAGCAGGTCTCAGTTCGAACGGGATGTGTGTTGACGTCAGGGCTATGTAGAGGCTATGTCTGGGGCTCCCGCTGGGGAGGGAAGGTCTGACTTAACATTTCAGAGGTGGGCTTCCACCGGGCAGGCACCTGTACCGCTTCTTCAGTTGCCCTGGGGAGGAAGCTCACAGCCCCTTTCTCAATGGGGCCACTCAGCGCAAGCCCACTTGCAGATTTCCTCAGCCCCAAGGAAATTCCCAGGGAGATGCCTGAAGGAGTGAGATTACCTTTGATGGCCAGGGAGGCTCCTGGGAGCTCAGTGGCCTTTGCAAGGCTAGGGCTGGCCCAGCGTCCTCAGGGTCACCCATACCAGCTAGGGCTCTTTACAGAAAGACAAAGTCTTTAAATGGGGACCTTTTACAGTCCCTGGAGAGGTCAGTCTCCCTTTCCCAGCTCCTGGCCTAGGCCCCTGTGTCCTGCTGTCCTTTGCAGAAGTAAGTAAGCATATCCACTGGCTTGAGGGAAGTCACCTTCTCAGACAGTCAGTGGTCTACTTCTCACTCTGTGGACCATTCCACCAGTCTTGAGCGGCTTCACTGCCTTGTGTTGCTTGGATAGATGTGCATCACATGCTTAAGTGACAAATTTGAGTCCAAAGGTTGCCTGCCTCTGGGCTCAAACAACTATAGGTTGAAATGTTCCCATGAAAGATGGCTCCTGATTAGAACATGGACAGCTATCCCTAACTAACAACTATTTTCAGAGTGTTGCCACGGATTCAGCACTACAGTAGTCTGGAGAGGATGTGTGCAAGCTGTATGCAAACACTGGGTCATTTTATAGGGGGAGCTTGAGACGTCACAGCCTGGTGTCTGTGGAGGGTCACAGCCCCAGATCCCAGCAGATAGGGAGGGCCCACTGTTTTACTCACTTCGCCAGAGAGAGTAGGGCTATGTCTGCTTTCAGGTGACAGGCATTCCATTCCCTTGGCAGACCTGTAACAACCACATGTATAAAGATAGACTCCACTTTCCAATGAAGTAAACTCTAGACAGAAAGAGGCATGTTGTAGCCAGGCAGGAGCTTGGAGAGAGATGCTCTCCTGCAGGGAGGCTCTGAGGGGAAAGGGAGGAAGGCAGAATGGCTGGTGGGTAAACAGGCAGGTGGAGAAGTGTCAGAGAGGCCGTACCCATCCGGATCTGGTTCCATCCTAAGGGCGTTAGGCAAGCCAGTGAAGCATCTGTGCGCAGGAATGTCTTGCTCTTCTTGTCAGCTGCTTTTCTTATGAAGGGGTGGATGATGGAGGAGGCAAATAAATGGCTTCTTGCTGTGTCCCTGCCCACCAAAAGCCTGGTGCCAGCTTTCCTGCAGTCATTCGGAAACTGTTTCTGGAACTATCCAGTGGTACAGGTCATGCTGGATAGTTTTGCCAACTTTACACAAGCTAAAATTATCTGAGAGGAGAGAACCTCAATCGAGAAAATGCTTCTATAAGATGGTGCTATAGTCGAGCCTGTAGGGAGGTGGTTCCCAGCCTATGAGTTGCAGAGGCTGCATATCAAATATCCTGCATATCAGATAAATATGATTCCTAACAGTAGCAAAATTACAGTTATGAATTAGCAATGAAACAATTTTATAGTTGGTGGTCACCATAACATGAGCAACTATATTAAAGGGTCACAGCATTAGGAAGGTTGACAAGCACTGCTATTGGGCATTTTTCTAATTAGTGACTGATGGGGGAGGGCCCAGCCCATTGTGGGTGGTGCCATCCCTGGGCTGGTGGTCCTTGAAGGAGATTCCATAAGAAAGCAGGCTGAGTAAGCCATGGGGAGCAAGCCAATAAGCAGCCCCCCTTCATGCCTCTGCATCAGCTCCTGCCTCCAGATTCCTGCCCTGCTTCAGTTCCTGTCCTGACTTCCTTCTGTGATGAACAGTGCTGTGGAAGTGTCAGCAGAATAAACCCTTTCCTCCCCAACTTGCTTTGTGGTCATGGTGCTTCATCACAGCAATGATAATGCTGACTAAGGTACAGGTCCTGACCCCATGTCTTGGGAGAGAAAAATGATGCTGGAGGAGGGCAGGCAAGGCTGGACCAGCCAGCTGGATCCTGCTTCGTCTCAAATATGGGGAAACATCATCAGCATGGTGACTTTTTTTCTTGGAAAGAATCCAGTTTAGTTCAGGTCCTGGCTCTGCCTTTCCCAGAGGTGGAACTTTCCTGGCATTTTAACTCTCTTGTTTGTGACAAAGGAACAAGATGTCCATCTTAGAGTGTAGGAGGACATCTTTCAAACATTCTCTATAGTGTTCACCTGAACCCCAGGAAGTTGCCCCCCATCACTACTTTACTGCCCGAGGTGGGAGGCTAAGGTAGGAGGGTGGCAAGTTAGAAGCCAGTCTGGACAACTTAGTTTGCTCAAGGCCAGTCTAGGTAACAGGCATGATGAGACCCTTTCTCAAAAATCAAAGACAAATGAATCTCAAAGATAAGAACAGCAAAACAACAAACAAGCAAAAAGCCTAAAAGGGATCAGAAATAAGAACTAAGTAGCTTGCACCCAGGAGTGCAGTCAGTTGTGTGTGTTCAGCTTCCACCTTGTAAATCTTCTACATCTGCAAATACTGCTGCAGACAGCAGTCCTGTTCCTAGCACACCACCCCATGCTGACATAGAAGTGGATGGATGCTTGGCCTTACAGTCAGGGAACTTACTATGCTCAGGGCTAGATGAAGGGCAGGGAGCCAGATGCAGAACGACCTGCTGCGTGATTTCCACAGTGCCTCTCTCCAGCTCACACTAGCAGCGTGTGTACTCTGGGAAGTGCCCCTGGGGATCCCCACCCTGGACATTCCCAGGTTTCAGGTCCTGCAAAATGCAGAAGTTCCCCAGGAGAGACATCAGACCCCAGCTTAGTTCCCAGCCTTACACTGCTCTGCAGCTGGTTGGAGAAGCTGCGTGTTTCGCTGCCCGCCAGTGTACCTGGCTGCTGCCCCAGGCTCAGCAGCACCCAGTCACCCTTTTCTCATTGGTTCTTCCACTCACCTCACCATGCCGTTCTGCCTCACCAAGTATCTGAAGAGGAACAGGCGCCTGCCCAGGGGTAAGTGGACAACCAGAATCTCAGGCAGGCTATGAGGATAGCAGTGTGGGAACCTGGCAAGTCACCCTTGAAGGGCAAGTGGCATTTGCTGCCTTCCAAGTGAGGAAATAGAAATGAATGATGCAGGGAAGACCCACAGAACTTCAGCCTGGTGCAGGCTGTCAGATGAGTAGCTAAGGCTGACCCCTGGGGATTCTGTGTGGGTGCCCCGACTGGGTCGCTGCCACAGCTGGTCACTCGAGCATCAGCAGATCACCTGTCTGCTTGCAGTGGGTGCTGGGAGCATTTATTTCAGTCACCTTCTCGTCCTCTGCTGCTGTTCATCTTCTGTGGTCTCTGTGTTCTGTGTATCCTATCTCTATGCCAGGCTCCACCCAGTACTTAAATGGCACAAGATAAAGACAAAGTGAAGTGGGCTGACAAGCAACGTTAAGTGCCTCCCTCATGTGGACATACTCTGTTTTTGACGGTAGTGGATGCCATGGGACAATGAAGGGCTGGCAAGGACCATGGGTGTGGTTGGAGAGGAGAGGTCAGGGAAGATGTCAGGGTGACATTCAAAGAGAGATGTGAATGAAGTGAGGGACAAACAATAACAGCATCTGGAAGAGCAGCTTTCTGGGCACTGGGCAGGGAAAGAGCAAAATACAGATCACGAAACAGAGACCATACTTGAGAAGGGCCACACACACAAGGGGGAGGCAACCAGGGACAAAGAGGCAGAGCAGGGAGCCAGGCCCTGATGACAGTAGCAAGGCCATGGCTGCCGTAGGGGCTCCTGGGGAGACGGAGCAGGGTGTCGGGCTGCTTTCAGTCTTAGCTGGATCACTGTGACTTCCTTACTGGGAATAGATTTAAGGAGCCAAAAGAGAGGCGCTTGGTCATGATGCCAGTCCTCGAGAAATTACTGTGACCTCAACCAGGAGGACAATGCAAAGTGACCCAATTTTGAACATACTTTGAAGATGATCTGGTAGAATTTGCTGACAAGATACGAGATGTGAGACTAGAAATGGGGGTGTGTCCGTTTTCACCCTGGGTAACTGGAAGACCCTCAGCCCAGAAGACGCAAAGCCAGGCCCAGAGATATGATTTGTCCAAGTCTGGATTACAGAACAGTAGTGAGTTTGGAAGTCATCAACATACAGCCAGCACTGAAAGCCTTGCATGAGGCCAGTGAATCCCCACAAGGAGAATGGGAGTCTCTGTAGGGACAAGGAAAGAAGGGTCCCTCCCGGTCCCTCCCAGCTTTTTGCCTTAGCTGCAGGACACTGAATGGAACCAGGCTCAATAGAACAGCAGGGATCCCTCATGGACATACCACATTATACCTGTGCAGTAACACATGGCTGTGGAATTAAGCAATCAATTAGACTCACAGACAGTAAAGAACAGATAGATGTCTATCAACAGTTTCCAATGCAAGGCAGCTTTGCTCCCCCGCCCCCCCCCCTTTTTTTTGGCTCACATTTTGTATCTGGCAGTTTGTGAAGGCATTTGCTGACCTCACAGTCTAGGACACACAGATGGAGCCCAGTGGCCTCTACACGTAGAGACAACACAGCTGAGCATCTGGGAGATCAAAGCTTGCAGAGTATGTATGAAGAGATGAAAGGGCTGCTAGAGACAAAGCAACCTCGGAAAACTCACTGTGTACCCTGTCACTGCATGCATTTGAGGAAAACACCTAAGACTGAGGAAAGAAGGATTTAAGGTAGGCATGTCCGTCCCAACACAGGATGGATTGGCCCATCTGCCACACAGCCATGAGACCCTGGGTGTAACACACAAGAACTTTCCCTCCACAGGGAAACCATGAGCTCTGCCCTGAGCCCTCTAGATCCATCTAGGAAACTCCTGTCATGAACTTAACTTCATCTCAGAGAAAGGTTCAAGAGTATTTACAGGAATATAAGGTCTCCAGCACCCAAACATTGAAAAACCACAATGCCTGGCACCTACTCAAAAACATCAGGAATGGAAAGAAAATGGAGGAAAGTAAAGCCCAGACTGAGAGGAGAAGGCAAGCAGATGAAAACAACCTAGAAATGACACATATTTTAAGATGAACAGACTGAGACTTTTTTAAAATTACGTTTATTTATTACTTCAAGTTGCAACTCCATCATAGCCCCCTCCCTCCACCCTTCTACTTCACCCTCCCACCTTCTACCCTCCTCTCACTTATTCTACTTCTTCTGTGTGGGGTGCCCCCACATCTCAGCCCACCTCACTTCATCAGTCATATGAGGGCTAAGAGCGTCCTCTTGCACTGGCCTACATGGTAGCTTCACTAGGGCAAAATGTCCCACAAACATGTAACAAAGTCCATGTTCTTGTTCCTTTTGGTCTGTTGGTTGTAGTATAGTTATCCTGCACTATATGGCTAAAATCCAGTTATAAGTGAATACATGCCGTGTATATCTTTCTGGGTCTGGGTTAGCTCACTCAGGATGAGCTTTTCTAGATCCATCCATTTGGCTGCAAATTCCATGATTTCATTGTTTCTGATAGCTGAGTAGTATTCCATTGTGTAAATGTACCACAGCTTTTTTATCCATTTGTCAATTGAGGGACATCTGGGTTGTTTCCAGTTTCTTGCTATTACAAATAAAGCTGCTATGAACATAGTTGAGGAAATGTTCTTGTGGTTTGGTGAGGAATCTTCTGGATGTATGCCCAGGAGTGGTATGGCTGGGTCTTGAGGTAGAAATATTCCAAATTTTCTAAGATATCACCAGACTGATTTCCATAGTGACTGTACAAGTTTGCACTCCTACCAGCAATGGAGGAGTGTTCCTCTTTCTCCACAACCTCGTCAGAATGTGCTGTCATTTGAGTTTTTGATCTTAGCCATTCTGACAGGAGTGAGATGTAATCTCAAAGTCGTCTTGAGTTGCATTTCTTCAAGTGTCTCTCGGCCATTAGAGATTCCTCTTTTGTGAATTCTCGGTTTAACTTTGTTCCCCATTTTTTGATTGGATTATTTGGTTTCTTGGTGTTTAATTTCTTGAATTCTTTATAAATTTGGATATTAGCTCTCTGTCAGATGTGGGGTTGGTAAAGATCTTTTCCCAATCTGTAGGTTGGCGTCTTGACATTAAAACAGTTTTTAGCCAGACGTGGTGGTGCATACCTTTAATCCCAGTGCTAGGAGGCAGAGGCAGGCGGATCTCTATTAGTTCACGGCCAGCCTGATATACAAAGTGAGTCCAGGACAGCCAGGACTGTTACACAGAGAAACCCTGTCTCGAAAAACCAACCAACCAAACAAACAAACAAAAACAGTTTTTATAGCTGAATTCAGTGTACCCTAAGAGTTCAGCAGAGACACGAGAGATACGTAGAAATAATGATGATGATGAAATCCCAAATCATATTTCTGGAGAGCAAGCCTTAAATGTATGCATTGAAAAAAAAGTCCATGTGGGATGAACATGGAAGGTGAAAGGCTGATGAGCTCAAAGCAGTGGAGACCACATGCATTTGCTGTTACTTTGGGGTCCTGTTTGTTTTGGGGGACAGGCTGTTACTTACTGCCTGAAAGTTTGCAGCCCAGACCTGCTTCAGGCCAGTGAACCTCTTCCCTCGTGTGCCACTGTGCCTGCCTTTGTAGGTATTTTCTGCAAGTGCTGTGACAAGTTACCATGAGATCAGTGGATTAAATGACAACTTGATTTGTGTGATACCAGTGGTTCTGGAGGTTACAAGTCTAGTTTAAGTCAAAGGGTCATGGGGTCACAGCGCCACACTGTGCGAAGGCTGTAGGGGAGAACCCAATTTCTCACCCACTCCTAGATGTTGCCAGGTCCCTCAGCTCCTGACCTTCTTGTATCTTTGAGGCCATCATGAGTGATCAGGTTGGTTCTTGTGTGTCATTCTGGGTTCTTATGTTCCAACTGTTGTCTGTGGTCTCTCTTTTACTTTGAAAGTCCATTATGACCTCACAGGGCCAATCAACAGTTTTGATTCCACTAACAAAATTGCTAATCTCCTGTGATATAGCTTAACCTGCGCATGGGTTCTGGAGACTAGGATGGAAATGCCTTATCGAAGGGACATTATTCTGCTGTAACACTACCCAAAAATAAATATATAGAGAAAAATAGTACTTAACACAAGCATCTCAGCAGTGAGCTGTGAGAGAACCTCCATGATGTTTAGTGCACTAGTAATTGGAGTCACTGAGGGGCAGAGGAAAGGATGGACAAGTGTATTTGCAATACCAAAGTCCAAAAGGACTCAAGCTTGATTAATACTACAAACTCATAAATCTAAGCAATTCAATAAATCCCATCGCAAGAAATGGGAGGAACCAACATGGAGGCACATCACAGTTAAATGACTCAAAGGCAGAAAAATAGAAATAGAAAACAAGGGTGCGGGTAAGCAGAAGTGTGGGGTGGGTAAGTAGGATGTACGGCAGCCCCCAGAAAACAGGCAGAGGGAACCAACCGGTCCTCCTGACATCTTACTCCATTAAGATTGCCTTTCAAAGACAAAAATCATGACGCCTTCCCACTGTCCAAAGATTAAGTTTGTGAACAATAGTTGCATAGACAAGGAATCCCAGAGGAAGGGTGACAGGCAAGGTGACAATGCCACGTAGGACCTGGATTCTGTGAAGAGATGCATGGACAGACATGTGTCCTTCCCTTATAACTTAAAAGATTCTGGCTTTTTAAGTGGAAACAGTGCAGTGTACTGTGGGATATGCAGTTTTGTTGAACAGCAAATTGGAAGACAGATGTAGCAAGAAAAACACGGAAGACAATGATGGAAATATTCCTGAGAAGTCCCACAAGCATGTCCAACCTTTTGCCACTGTGATATGAAGTTGCCATCTGCAAATGTATTGATGATCCACATTCATGGCTGTCCTTGGACATACACATGGGCCTTGTGCCTGCAAGTAGTGTAGCATTCTGCAGTGTAGACGGTGGTAATTAAAGATGCAGATACTGTAGTCTCTAAAGTGGTCACTGCTGTGTGGTGGGAGAAGGGGAGGGAGAGCTTTGCTAACCAGTAATGAAAGAGATAGAATGGAATCATCAAAATAGTCAAATAGAGACTAGAGATGTGACTCAGTAACCGAGAATGCATGTGGCTCTCCCAGAGGACCCAAGTTTGTCTCCCAGCACCAAACTAGAACACTCACAAACTGCTGTAACTCTAGTTCCATGAAAGCCAGCATCTTCATCTGGCCTCTAAGGATACTTGTATTCATGTTCATACATAGAGAGACACACAGAAACACAGACACACACACAACCCACATAAATAAAAATAAAGCATCTTTTAAAATAATAATAAAACTGCTGAACAAATGGCACACATCTGCAATCCCAGAACGTAGGTGGCAGACATAGGAGGATCAGGGCAGTCTGAGTTATATGAGACACTCTCACAAATACCTTGGAAGAAAGAAAGAGAAAAAAGGAAAGTATGAAACGGGTAAAGGGTCAGTGAGTCCACCACTGAACAGAGGAGAGACTTAAACACAATGATACCAACAGTCATATTATAATAAATCTTGTTGGGTTAGACTGAAAAAGAAAAAAAAAAAAAAAAAAGCAAAGCCCAATCATTTACCTGACGAGAAACGCACTCACAGACCCCAGGTAAGTTTTTTCAAAAGCTCTTTCCATACTGACATTAATTACAAGGAAGGTGTGAGACCATACATCAGAGACTCCCAAGCAGAGGCTATTACTAGGGACAAATAGCTGTCATGTAGATTTATCGACAGCTCTCAATATTTATGGTCCTTCATATGAATCAAAACCAGATAGAAGCCGGGCATGATGGTGCACGCCCTTAATTCCAGCACTCGGGAGGCAGAGGCAGGTGGATCTCTGTGAGTTCAAGGCCAGCCTGGTCTATAAAGTGAGTCCAGGACAGCCAGGGATACACAGAGAAACCCTATCTTGAAAAGCAAAGCAAACAAACAAACAAAAACCCAGATAGAAATGTAAAGAGAGAGAGAGAGAGAAACAAAATTGCATCAGTGAATTTTAATAACTCATGCCCATGACCACTAGAGCAAGTAGACAGAAAGCCAGTGCAGGGACCAGAGATCTGAACAGACTACCTAAGCAGACCTGGACCTCTCATTTCATATCACACTCAGCAGGACCATTTTCATTGGTTCACAGACTAGCAACCAAGACAAACTATGGTCTGAGCCAAACTGAAATTTTAAGAAATATAAGATGAATCAAGTCATACACGTATGCTTTCTTATTGCAGTAGAATTAAATAAATCAATAACATGAACAGTTCAGAGACGTCCTACCCCCATATTTGGAAACCTGTGCACTTCTAAAAAAAACCCGCAGTTCAAAGAGAAATGGGAAGTATTTTGAAGTGAGTTAAAATGAAAATATACCCTAAATTGGGGAATAGCTCTAAAGCAGGGTTTGGAGTAACAACAGCACTAAACATGGTAAGAAATAAAAACAAACAAACAAAACAAAACAAAAAAAAACCAGAGTAAGCAAAGGAAAAAAACAGTAGGAAAGCAACGAACCAGAGCTAGGGGAGCAACCAAAACCAGGCTGCATGTTCTGTAAGCACTTCTCGTAAGTATGTCCAGGTCTTCTCATTGCCATCCCGGCCCTGCTGGTTTGATACTTTTTTTTTAATGTGGCAGAGTAAAGAAGTTGTAGCTGAGACTGTCTGGCCTAAAAACCTAAAATATGTACCCTCTAAATTTTAATAAAGTTTACTAACCAGCAAAACAATAGTCAAAGTCAGTTCAACAAAAGGATGGTTGAAGTCAGTCTAGCAAGATTGATCTGGAAGAAACACAGACAAGCAACCTCCCAAGGCCAGTGAGAAGGGTGTGTGAACAGAGACCCTTCAGATACTAAGAGGATACGGAAGGACTATGATAAACAACTTTATGCTGGTTCATTTAGTAGGACAGATTTTCTATAAGACACAAACCATTGCAGTTTAGTATAGAAGAAAAGTATGTGTATATTAAAGTGAGTTTTAAAGTCCCTTCCTATAAAGAAAACTCCAGGAATAGGTAACTGCATTGGTGAAGTCTACTGAACACTAAGGAATAGATAATATAAATTCTACACAAAGTCTTCCAAAAAAAAAAAAAAAAACCAACCAACCAAACAACAACAAAAAAAAAACAAACAAAGACAAAACAAAAACCTGAAAAAGAGAGAATCCTTAACAGGTTATTCTGTGAGTCCAGTGTTGCCCTGAAACCAAAACTGGACAAAGACATCACAAGAAAAGAACCACAGACTGCTTTCAATCCTTCTGAAGATGGGCAGAGAGAGGGTGCTTGTATGCTCAGCAGAATTGTTCTGGAACTTTCCAGTGTTCAGGAAGCATCTGTTCCCATCTGGGCTCCTTCCGAACCAGGCCATAGTCCAGCAAGGGACAGTCCGGGGCTACCTTCTCCTGCCTACCTTCCCCTCTGCCTTGCGAAAAGGACTGTCTTTGGGACTCATCCCCAGCACATAGTCCTGGGTGGGATCCTAAACAAGTGTTTGAAGATGTGGAAGTTGGGGAAGTCATTCTTAAAAATCCTTCAAATTGCCCAGAGAGCTCAACATGATGGTTTTTAGGACATCAGCAAGATGAACTCATTTGCAGTGGGTAACCTGGGAGCCTTGCTGCACGGGGTGTCGGCTCATAGAGGAACAAGCTCTAATTCTCCCCTCCTGCCTTTTAATGTAGCCTCCAGTTGTGGACTCCTGAACACCAGCTCAGCTTGTAGCCTTGGTATTCACAAGGAATCTGGTGTGTGGGGCACCCAGCTCCACTAAGGGTAAAGGACACAGTGGGTGACACTGATTTAACCAAAACACAGTGAAGCTGCTGTAAAGACTGAACTCTGAGTCGCCCTAAAAAAGGCATTTCCCCCAAGTGGTGACCTGTGATGCTTTTAGTGATTTCTGTTTAGTTATGGAAACAAATGAATAAATACAACCAACATAAATGGGAGCTAGGGAGAACAGAGAAAAGCCAGAAATGGCTGTCATGTGAAAAGAGATTGGATATGAACTAGAAGAAGCAAGAGCTGAGCTCGTGGGTGTGGGGAGGGGACTCCTTGTCCTGAATTGGGACCCTGCAGTAAGCCTTGTCTCTCTGTCTTGCAGGTGGTACTGGAGAGCGGGAGAAGCTGCCGGCCAACCCCGAGGGGCTCCTGCTCATGGCCAGCTCCCAGCGGGATATGGAGGACTGGGTGCAGGCCATCCGCCGTGTCATCTGGGCCCCGCTGGGCGGAGGTACTTCCCGTAGCTCGCATGCTCAACCTGTAGTACCCTTGTCTGCAGGTAATCATCTCCTCTTGCCCCAAGCCCACAAGTCCCTTCTCACTTGGGACTTGCTGGCTGCAGCCTGCATGTCTGATAGCAGCCTGGTCCTTCTGCTACTGTCCTTGAAGTCATGCCTCCCACCTAATATTTAGCTCCCCTGGCAAAGGACATGAGTCTCCAAATAGAGGCCTGTGCCATTTACTTGCTTGTCTCCTTGCTTCTAGACACCCTGCTGAATGCTGCATCACACTGCCCTGTTTTCATATCCAGTGCCTCACTCTGACCCCTTCCAATTTCCTAGGCCTCCCTGCCATACTGGAACCCAATCCTGCGGCTACTTCCTGTCCTTGATCTGCTGCTTACCTGATGTTCATTCAAAACATTCAGTTAGTGGTACCAGATACCTGGTCCAGCCCAGGCACTTGGGAATTCAGTGGTGAATGAAGCAGGCGGTGCCCCTGATCACCATGCCTTGCTGCCTGCCACAGATGGTCTATAGACAAGACAGACAATTACACATATCTGCAGATGCTCACGAGTGAGAGGTGCAAGAGAGCAAAGGGCGGTGGCAGCTATGGCTTAAGCACTCTTTTTCTTAAAAAAAAGCATGATTATTTACTTATTTATTCTTATTTATTCACTTTACATCATAATCAGAGCTCCCCCTCCTACAAGTCCCACCTCACAAATCCCCTTCTTCCATGTCCCCCTCCTTTTCTGCTCTGAGAAGGGGGAGGCCCTCCATGGGTGTCAACCTGCCCTGGCACATCAAGTCCCTGCAGGACTAGGCACATCCTCTCCCACCAAGGCCTGGCAATGTGGTCCAGTTGGGGGAACAGGATCCACAGGCAGACAGCAGAGTCAGGGACAGCCCCTCGCTCCAGTTGTTGGGACCTGCATGAAGACCAAGCTGCACATGAGAAGCAATGACAGGAATATTTCCTTGGGCTTTTACTGGCCAGCCAGCTTAGTCTGAAAATGTCAAAGTCTAGTACCTCAGTGAGAGTATGTCTCAAAAATAAGGTAAATGGCATTCCTGAGGAACACACATGAAATTGACCTCTAGCCTGAAATTGCAACTTAGTTTTTAATTGTATTTATTAATAAATATAAACTATAAGATTTAGGCCAGCAGAGCAGCTAGTGGGCTGGCGGGAGGCCAGCATGCCTGGATTGCCTTAACTGTCAGCCTGAGTAGTCCTGAGGATAAAGCCCTGGACCAAGGGTGGCCTTCACCACACGCAACCTAAACTCTGTTAACTAATATATTTATTAATAACAGTAAGTTGTTATATTAGGCTGGTGGAGCAGCTGGCAGCCTGACAGGAGATTGACAGGCCTGACTGCCTTAGAGGACTGTAGGCCTGGTGGGGCAGCTGCAGAGGCAGTTGCTGGATATTTATTAACAACTTTAAACTGTTATATTAAGCTAGTGGAACAGTGGGTGGCAGCCTGGAAAGGTAGCTGCTGGAGCCCACTGTTAGGCCTGTGGCAGGAAGCCTATAGGCCTTCCAACCTGAAACCCCTAGTGGTCTCTCTCCCAATAATTAATTACACCAAGACCTTTTAATGTTTTAGCGCTTAGCCCTTAGCTGGGCAGACTCTCAACTAGCTTACCTAAATTAATCCCAGATCACCTAATCCCAAACATCCATGTGGTTTGCTGTACCTTCCAGAGCTCTCAGACACATCTGTCTGCTTCCGTGTCTCCTGGAGGAGAGAGAGATTCGTCTGTGTAAAACCCAGGGTTCCTTTCTCCATCTCAGGAAGTCCCACCTTCCTATACTCTTTCTGCTCAGCTAATTGGCCATCTGCGACTCTTATTAGCCAATCAGAAAATGCCTCAGAAGAGACAGTAACCAGATCTCAGCACTGAAATCAGCCCCTCAGAACCAATGTATTAGACCTTCTTCCAACACTAGCCTACATATGTACTCCTGCCCGCCCCCCTCAGACTGGAAAGAAGGCTCAGTTGATGAAGTGCTCGTCATGCAAGCATGAGGACCTGAGTCTGATTCCCCAGTAGCCATATATGAGTTAGGCATGGCAGTACGCACACCAGCACTGGGGGAGTATAGACAGGAGGATCCATTATTGCCTAATTGGTTAAATGAGAGGTGCTATCTCAAAAGTGAAATGGGGACTGGCAAGGTGGCTGAAAGCATTTGCCACCAAACCTGATGATCTGAGTCTGATCCCCAGAACCCACATGCTGGAAGGAGAAAGCAAACGGCCACACGTTGTCCTTTGGCTTTCACACATGTATGTGTGCATGTGCTCTCTCTCTCTCTCTCTCTCTCTCCCTAAGTGAATAAATGGGCAGAAAGGTGTAAAGCAATAGAGGGAGACACAGACCTAGACCTGGCCGCCACTTGTACACACATGCACAAGACACACTCCTATATGTACATGCACTTACACACACATAGACCCACAGGTAACCTCAGACTTGAGAGAGGGAGACTGGATGCTTCCAGTGTGTTTGAGGTGCTGGCTTGGCTACTAGGCAAAATTAATGAAAGCCAGCCAGACTGGAGAAGGGGGAAGAGATCTCTATTCATTCACAGTATGAACTTTTTTCTCCCCAGTCCTGATCTTTTTTTTTTTTTGATTGTGTTTTTATTTATGTGTATGTGTGCCATGTTTTTGTGGGTACCCATGGAGGCCAGATGATGGTGCTGCACCCCTTGAAGCTGGAGTTTTGATTTTGTTTTTTGTTTTGTTGTTGTTGTTTAGGTTTTTGGAGACAGGGTCTCTCTGTGTATTCTTGACTGTCCTGAACTTACTTTGTAGACCAGGCTGGCCTTGAACTCACAGAGATCCGCCTGCCTCTGCCTCCCAAGTGCTGGGATTAATGGCGTGCACTACTACGCATGGCTGAAGCTGTAGTTATAAGCAGTTGTGAATTGTTTGGTTCAGGTGCTCAGAAACAAACTCAGGCCTTCTAGAAGAGCAACAAATGCTCTTAACCACTGTCAATAATAAAATACTTGGAAATACGTTTAATTTCTACCCGAAAAACAGCAAAGCATTGTTGAAACTGAAGACTCAGTGTTCATGTGTGTTGGAAGCTCTCCATGAAGAAGAGCGAGCATTTGGGACTGGAGAGGTGGTTGACTGCTTGCTGCCCTTGAGGGACCTGAGTTTAGTTCCTAGCACCCACACCAGGCAGCTCTCAACTCCCTGTAACTCCACTTCCAGGGCACCCAATGCCCTCTTTGGGCCTCCACTTTACTCAGGTGGACATACACATTAGACACACTCATGCACACATAAAAATAAAATCCTAGATTTAAAGGGGTGTGTGTGTGCAATCCCCAGCCTGACCATTGGACTTCTGCACCAAGTTAAAGAAGCACAACATTGGCTAAGAATCTGTGGGGAAAGACTCATACCAGATCTCCATATATGGAGAGATGTCAGGTGTCTCTAGTGTTGCCTCAGTGTCTAATGGGTGGCCAGCCCCTTGAAGCCTGGGCTTTGTGTGCACATGGAACATGCTTAAGAAAGCTGACTGTGATAGGCAAAGTGGCCAGAGTGGGACAAAGACGTGACAGTAGCTTTTGATGAGGGTGTGATCTAGCTCTGCTGCTTGATGTGTGGCCCTGGGCACTTACTCCTCTCTATCTCCATATCCTTGTGTCCAAACTGAGGGCCATATCTTCTTTGCAGGATTGTAATGAGCATTAAGATGAAAAAATTATGTACACTGAGGAGTCCTCTTGCTATGGAATAGCCCTCATTCACTCCCACAGACCCATCATGATCCCCCTGCGGTCAGGGACGGTGAGGGAAGGAGGCAAACAGAGCTTCTGTTCTGTTCCCTGAGACAGACAGAGACCAGGATTGGAAACTGCATGGCAAGCCAGGGGATGGATGGCAAGCCAGAACAGCAGGCTCTGAGAGGGTCACATCAGAGACACAGTCACCTGCTGGCCCACCTCTGAGCAGCTCATTCAAGTGGGTGGGGTCTTAGGACTCACTTCCAGCAAGTTTCCCAGGGATGCTATTGGTCTTGGGAGGCCGTTATGGGACCCACCACTGTTAAGAGGTACTGAGTGTTTATGCAAAACGAAGCAGGTGTTGGGAATGAGCCTTGTGAGAGGGGCATTCTGGTTTTGTTTTTGAACCTGCGCATTTTCTACTTTATTTTCTTTAGTGGAAAATATACACCCCCCCAGATGCACACGTTAACTGGGCGCAGTTCAGTGGCATTAAGTACATTCAGTGTTGTGCAGCCACAACCACTATCCAATTCCAGAACTTTCTTCTCTTCCCAAAATGCAACTCTGCATCCTTTAAACAAATTACCCACTGCCTCCTCCCTCCTGCCAACCTGTGGCAACTTCATCCTGCTTGATAATTCTCTGAATGTGGCTACTCCAGGTATCTTGGGTAACTGTGTAGGGTATGCACATACATATGTGTCCAAGGAGTCCTGAAGAATGTCAGATCCCTTGAAGCTGGAGTTAGAGGCATTTATGAATCACCTGATGTGGTTGGGTTGCTGGGAATTTAACCCAGATCCTCTGTGAGAGAAGTACACACTCTAAACCACTGAACCATCTTGCCAGTCCCAGAATCTCAATTTCTCTCTCCCTCCTTCCTAACCTCCTCCCCCCTCCAAATAACACCCCATTAAGTGCCCCCACCCCCAGCTTGCTTATTCATTCATCAGTGAGGGATGGGCTAGTTCCACTGTTTGGTTTTTGCATAGTACTGTTGTGACCATGGGTATAAAAGGTTTTTTGTTTGGTTTTTCAAGACAAGGTTTCTCTGTGTATACCTGGCGGTCCTGGTCTCACTTTGTAGACCAGACTAGCCTTGAACTCATAGAGTTCCACCTGCCTCTGCCTCCCTAGTGCTGGGATTAAAGGCGTGTGCCACCACACCCAGCTAAAAGTTACTCTTTATTGTTACCAAAATACTTGACAGAAAGAAGGGAGAAAAGGTTCATTTTGGCTCTTGGTCCCCAAAAGTTTCAGTCCATCTCAGCGGTGAAGGCATGGCAGGATTCATGGCTGTGGTGTATATGATAGAGGCTCCTCATCTAAGCATGGAGCAGGAAACAGAGAGTGCAGATACCAGGAGGGCTGGCTGGAATAATCTTTGGAGACCCTCCCCTGGTGACATTCTGTCAGTCAAGCCCCCCCCCCAAAAAAAAAAACAGCACAGACAGCCAAGGACTGAGCAATCAAATTATGAGCTGGTGGGTGACATTTCAGATTCCGACCTTAGCAATGAGTGTACAAATAGCCCTTCGGACTCTTGCTTTCAGTCTTCTGGGTAAGAAGTAAGACTATTAGTGCCATGTCATTTTCCACAGTGGCTATGCCGTGCATCCCCTTGGGTAGCAATGCACATAAAGGTTCAGATTTCTTTTCATCCTAATTGTCACCCAACAGCTGGTTGAGGACTGTTGCTCTGCTTGAATAGAAACTGTGGATAAGCAAGGAAGCCCTTCAAATGTTGGTCCCAGGCTGTCTTCGTTTCCCTCCATGTCTGACGGCAGCAAGCGCTGGCAATAAGCAGACAGAAGCAGGGACAAGTGGAATCCTGTTACAGACCCTATGCTGGCCTAGGGTATTGGAAAGTTAGCCCTCCAAGGGTTAGTGTCCCCATGTAGACATCATGTATAACCATCCTTGGCTCTGAAACTTTGACAGCTCTCTAGAACTCTGTGACCACCACAGTCTACAGGGTCTCCCCTCTGGCTTCTCCTAGCTTTTTTAATCATCTCTCTGCTCTCTGGTCATGTTTGTTTGTCCTCCCTTTCTTCTTGTGCCCTGACCACACTAAACTCTTGATCTGTGCCTTCAGTTGTCAGTGGCACCGCAAGGATGACTGGGGCACGAACAGCATTCAATGCTGGAGGCCCATGGAAGAACCGAGCACTCACAGGGGTTGGGGTTACTTGGTACAGGTGTCTCCTCACACCCAGATGTGACTGGCACAGGCCCAGCATCTTGTATCCATATGGTGTGTAGGGGGGTGTGATTGTAGAATCAAGCTGCTGGTAGGATGGAGCTGTTGAGATGTTACAGCAGAACAGAGGCGAGTGTTTTCCAGCCAACTCCAAGACCCAACAGCCTGCTTATATGCCCAAGAAGGCGTGTTTAGACCATGTGTTTGGCTCACTACATCCATGCTTCTAGTACCAACCATAGGCATCAAGACTTATGTTTTGGACCAATCATGGCCTGGCTACTAATCACAATTTTCCCTTCACCAGGGGGATCACACCCCTTCTGGCTGAGGTGAAAATGGTTCCTGGTTGCAAAAGCCAAGTCACACCGCTCAAACAGCTCTGGTGGTGCTGGGCCTTCAGGGGCTAGGGGAATCAGCTTCAGTTTGTGACGTGGAGTGTTCACTACAGCCAACAGCAGCTGGTGCTGCTGTTAAGAGCGGTTGTTCTGGCAGTGTGACCTATAGACCTCTTGGTTGAGGCAGCGAGGGTGGCCCAGGAGACTAGCAGATGCCAGCTAGTCAGATTCCTTATTCCTGGTATCTTGCTTATTTATGGGAAAATGAATATCAGAAGGAATGCTTACAATCTAAGCCAAAGAACTTATTATCAGTGCCAACAGTGACTTAAACTGTGCTTATGCTGGCTAGGTGCCCAGGGAGAGGTGGGCCCCCCTTGAGTAGAAGCTTTTGTTTCTCTTTTGCTAATGGCCACTGGAGTGGGTGTGAGGTGGTATCTCATTGTTTAGACAAAGTGTTGTAAGAAGGCCATACCAACGAGGATGGTGTCTGGTGGAAACTGGCCAGACCCAGGCCTTAGCCCTGGCAGAGGTGGGGATGTTGATGTAGGCTAGAGGATGCTCTGACTGAGAGACATGTGGCGGGGTGGGCACCTCCTAGCCTCCTAGGGTATGGGCTTCTACGCAGGGAGATGGAGAGAGTAGCATTGGAGAGTTCTGAGGCAGGGATTGTGATGATCTGACATTCAGTTTTGAGGGATCTCTGAGTGCTCCCTAGACAGGCACGAGTGGAGGTTCAGGATCTATTTGACGTTCAGTGCAAGAGCGCAGCTCTTCTCCTGGGTCTGGCTGGTGAAGTGAGCAGATTGCAACCCTGGCCAGAAACTGGGAGTGATGACTTCTCCAGGATGTGAGTGTGAGAAAGGGAGGTGTGAACACTGACTCCAGGAGTCAGGTTGAGCCTTCTGCAAGGGTGGAGGTCAGCGGCAGTGAAGGAGGGACCAAGGTGGAGCAGGCTGGGGGATTGTGAGAGTGTGGCTCTATCCAGACACGTTTGGGTTTGAACTATGTGAGTCTCACTATTGTGAGTCTCTACAGGCAGCTAAGGTAGGAGTCAGAGGGCTGGGGACCACTTCTCCCCAGCACCATTTGCTCCATATCTCAGCCTCACTGGAAGGCTCAAGAAGACAGTCCTATTTCCAGTTCCAGTGAATGTCAAGCTGCCAAGTCAGTCAGTGAGCTTTAAGTCAGTCAGTGAGCTTCTGATGCTAGAACCTGGTTCTGACGCTGCCTGCCCATTCTAGTGAGGCATGAAGGTTCAGGTGCCAGGCGGAGACTCCCCCACAGGCCTGGAATCCTGGCCAGTCTGATACAGGGCAGATCAGACATCTGCAGGGTTTAGGGACTGGTTCAAAGTGCTCTTGGGTCTCCTTCTCTGCAACTCTGAAGGCCTTTCCCCTAAAAGAGCTCCAGAAGCCTGTGATCTGGGATCCTCAAGTCAGGGGAGACAGGTGGCAACCATTGCTCCAGGCCCAGCAGAACCAGAGCATTGGGTTTGTCTGCCAGGAGAGCCAAGACCACAGCGACTGCTTTATCTGGGAGCTCCCTGCAAAATAGCCCCTGCTCAGCCGCTTTAACTCCCTCTCTGCTTCCCACCATCCTGTCTTCTATTCCTCCTTGTTGGGCAATCTTATTGACCAGCCATCCCCTCACTGCGCTACATGGAATTCAGATGCCCATCCAAGCTGAGTAGCCCACCTGCTACTACTACCAGGCTGCTCATGGAAGACAACCATCCTCATGGTCTCAGCTCTCCAGCCCTGCCCCCAAGGGTGCTCCTAACCCAATAGTTCTCACCAAGCAGGGCTGGTGAGAACCAATAAGCAGGAGGCAACTGCAAACCTCCATTCATCCGGGGATTTCCTAGGCTGGCAGGTCTAATTCAGGGGCCTACAGGTGGGCAAACTGGGGTTCAGAGAGGAGAAAACAAATCAGCATCAGAGTCTATCTACCCACCCTAGGGGGTGGGGTGTACGTGAATGCCTCCACCCTTCCCATCTCTGTACTAACCTGAGAAAAACTGAGCACTTTGGGTTATACACACTCTCGGATGGAGGGCTTTAGCCCATACTCAGCTTCAGGACCTGGACTAGGAGTCTCAGTGTCCTGCAGCCCAAAATCAATGCGAGCATGGGCTTCCCCCAAGGACCCAAGGAAGAATATGCCCCTTGCCTCTTCCACTTCCTGGGCTGACATGTATCCTCATCTCTTCGTCTTATAGTTCAAGCATCCTGGAGTTACCCTGAGTCCCTTGGTAAACCATGACAGCCTTCCCACCCTTAGCATGCTTGTACCTGCCGGGCTCCTCTGGCTGTGTAAAGTGAGGCTAGTCACAGGTTCTAGGACAAGACATCAAAATATCCCATTTGAAATAAAGACAGGGTGTGACTGAGACCAGCTCAGCCTGCCTTTATTTATTTGCTATTTTGACCACTTGGAATTTTTGCATTAAGGTTTGTTTTTGTTATTGCTGTTTTGAGATAGTGACTCTCTACATAGCCCTGGCCGTCCTGGAACTCAGTATGTCATTCAGGCTGGCCTGGAACTCACAGAGATCCACCAGCCTCTGCCTCCCGAGTGCTGGGATTAAAGGCGTGCTTCACCACGCCTGGTTCAAGGGGTGCTCTTAAAAATATTGCAGTGGGTTGTGTATCTTGGTTCTTAGAGCAGCCCTAAGGTTTCCCTTGTTCCTTCCGAAAGATGAGCAAATAAAGTGACCTCTGTACACCTAGCTTGAAGAGGGGCCCCATTCCCCCAGGCTCAGGGCTTTCTTCTTCCTCTCTCTGCCTCCATCTCTTCCAGCTCTGCTTCTGTCCACCTGCCTCCTGGTATAGGATGACCCTGTGTGCCACTTCGGAACATACTGTGAAGTTGGGCTTTGCAGACAGACATTTGAAAAATGATACATCACTTCCGTGGAGACCTCAGGAAATTGCATAACCTTGAGGCCCCACAGCCCTTTGTAAAAAAAAAAAAAAAAGTTAATTATCTTTTAGAGTTGTTCAAGGAGATGAGGTCAAACCCAAACCGTTGCCACTAACCCTAGGGGTACTGATTCCAAGGAGGTCAGAGACCTGGAAGGCCTGGAGTGTGGACCCCACCCCACCCTCCTCTGCCAGTGTTGTTTAGGTAGGGCATTAATGTCCTGCTTGCAGGGTGACTCAGACCCAGTTGGCCAATCCTCTCTGGTCTCCCTTGCACCACCTGGAACTCTAGCCTCCCGGGCCTTGGCCTGCGTGGATGCTCCTGTCCCTAGCTAGGAGGAGGTGACTGAGTGGGAGAGCCGCTGCGAACTCAGGGCGCCTGATACGGCAGCGCAGAGAAAGGGGTGCAGACCGGGAGCTCCCAGCGCTGGGAGCTAGCTGCCTGGCAGGAGGTATCTCAGGCACTCCATCCTCCCGCCCTCGCCCCAGGTCCGGCCCCGGGCGGCTCAGGCCGGGCGGGTGGCGGGCAAGACGCTACCTGTGCGCGTGCCGGGCATTCCTGCTGCCGTCGCGCAGCCGCGCCCGGGCGCGCCATGGGCCTGATGCCGGCCGCTCGGGCTTTCTCCAGCTGCTGCGCCTGCCCGCGGCCGCCCTGCCGCCTGCCCGCCTGCTGCACTCCCGCCGCCCCAGGAGGTAGGGGCTCGACGGGGTGCGGGACCTGGGGACGCGGAGGCTCGGCGGGATCTGCGGGAGGGTGGCTGCATCGCGGGAGCCAGGGATCCGAGATGGTTCCCGAGGGGCTGGAGCTGTGTATGTGTGCCTGTTTGCCTCTGTGGGAAGAGGAACACGGGCGATCCTCCACCCCTTCTCCTGTAAGGGGTGGGACCTCTAAGGGAAACTGAGACTAGGGATTGGGAAAGACCCTCCCCATCCTCTACTGCTCTTGAGACCTAGCAGGATGTGGGTCCTAGGCTCTGACTCCAAGCCCAGTTGGTGGCCTCAGAAGGGCCACCCTCCAGAGAGGGAATCCGGCTGACCTGAGGCCTGGCTGGCGTTGGGCAGCACCATCCTCTAGGGTCTTAGCTGTGGTGTTTTTCCCTGCCATGCTGGGGTCAAGTTGGAGGGGTTTTTCAATCCTTTCCCAGTCTGAGACTGTCAGTAGGCTGGGCCTGAAAGAGGGACAATGGATGGTTCAGGCAGTCAAGGGGAGGGTGGGAGCATGGCAGGTTGCTGGTGAGAGTGGGCCAATGAGCAAGGAAAGCCTGTAGCCAAGAGGGAGACTGAAGATTTATCCAAAGTTTGTAGACCTCTGGAGAATTGTTTTCTCATTGTGCCCCCCCCTCCCCCCACTGTGGCCTCCTCTCTGCTGGAGAGAGCCAGAGGCAGACAGACAGTGAGTGGCTAAGCGCCCTTGCTGCCTCAGCTCTGGGACCAGATCCAGGAGGGAATCCCAGTGGCCTCCCTTTCTTGCTGTAGCAGGACAATCATCCCCTCCCCAAGGGCTTCCCTTGAGGACAAGGAGAAAATCACACCAGGATCCCTGTGTTGGTGAGGCTCGTTTACTGGTGGACGTCGGTCCAGGATTTGGCAGGGAGGCTGAGGGCCGCTTCCAGGGTCTTCTAGAGTGAGCTCTGAGCAGCAACAGGATCTGTGGCTTCCTCTCTTGCCTGAGATTCTGAAAAGTACTCACCGGAGGCATGTGGCTGGTCTAGAGAGAGCAGCTGTCAAGGCAGAAGCTGTGGCAGGTTCTTCCTAAGGAAGGGCACCTCTGCCAGCTTCCTCTCAGTTGGCAGAGTGGGCACTTGGTGACGAGTGTGGGCCTGGACCTCTAGGAACCACTGGCTGGATTGCCAGCAACATGACAAGCCTACTGGAACTGGTTCTTGGCACATGTCCCCTCTGGCGCTTGCCAGGAGGGCTTTGAGAGTTCAGCAGGTGGGGCCATGGCCCAACAGGGTCTGCCAAAGGGGCTGTGACAAAGGAAGCAGTGGGCAGGGCCGCTGGAAAGGGAGGCTGCCTGAGGCCTCACTGTGGCTTGCCTCTCTCAGGGGCAGCTAGCAAGGAATACTCAAGAGGCTGAGCTGTAATGAGGTCTGGATTTTTCCTTTCAAGAGTCCAGTGGAGGAAGGGATGCCTGGGGAGTGTGGGTCCATCTTGGGTCTCAGGGAAGTCTGTGAAGACAGATCTAACTCTGTAGATGGAGAGATAGAGGCTTGTCGTCCACCATTCTAGTCAAATGTGTGCCCAGTGTCTTTAGTCTTATTACCTGCCTGCTTGTGCCTCTTCCTCATGGCATCTGGGGTCCGTGCTCACATGACCCCTTGTCTCCTCTCCAGGCATACTTCCTCACTCCCACTCTCCAACATTGGGGGTCCTCCATCAGACCTCCTCCATTGACCCTCTCCCCCATTCCTTACCTCATTCTTAATTTGTTTTCTGTGTCACTTCCTTCTCAAAACCTCTTCTGTTCTGAAGTTCTGGGACCTTGTGGCCTTCCCTCTGCTGGATCGCTGACCTATTTGGGGACTGTGGGAATGTTCAGAAGGCTGCAGTGGGAGGGGCTGTCGTAGACCTGACCTGTATTGGGCGCTGTGTGCACAGGTGTTGCTTGTCTAGGTTTTGCGCCTAAGGGTTGGTGGAGGCCAACAGGGGAGAGCTTGCCTACTGGCCTGGTTAGTGTAGTGAAGACCACAGTGGAGGACATGTTCTCAGCCCGAGGGCAGCTCTGGTGCTTTTCAGCACGGTAACCCCCACATAGCCACAGTATTACTTTCTAGGTTTCCAGTTTCCAATGACCACCTGCTGCCTGAAAGTACTAAGTGGAAAATTTCAGAAACAAACAGCTCATAAGTTTTAAATTGGGCACTGTGAGGAAATCTAGAACCCTCCCACTCTAGCCTGTCTGGGATGTGAATCATTGTTTTGAGGTGCCTGCTCTGTGTGTGTCCCCTGCCTATCCGATCAGTTGCCATGGTGCTATAGTGCTGGTGTTCACATAACCTCTATTCTATTCAGCAATGACCCCAAGCACAGGAGTCGCAACGGTGGCAGTTTGAAGCAGTTGCTTCCTTTAAGTGAGAAGGTTAGAGTACAGAGAGGTGTGTTCGGAGATGGGCTAAGGGAAGCAAGGGCGTCCACATAGCTGCCATTCGAGTGCATTGTTAAAATTGTTCTCTTTTGCCAACTACTTAGTTTGGATTCAAAAGAAACTCAGACAGATGGCTATCTGCTGTGCTTATTGGCGTCCCAAGCTGGCACATGCTGGCCTCCAGGCTCTCTGGGTCACAAGTACCCATGGAGACAGTCCACGCTGGCACCCTACTTCTTCTCAGCCCACCCTCATCCCCACACTTCTTCAGCTCATGGCTTTGCTCCCCTAGACCCTCCCTTATAACCCTGCTGTTTCAGCTATGCCCTTTCTTTTGTCTTCCTCTTTCACTCTCTCCCTCCCTCCCTCTCTTCTCTCATGGTCCGGTCCAGTCTGTTGACCATGTTCAGTCTGCTGCTTTCTCTCTGTACTCTGGACTCTTCCAGAGGCCTCCGGACGTACTTTCCCTCTCACACACAATAGAAATATACCTTGTTGAGCAGTCATGTCACACCTTGGAGCAGTCGTACCTTGCTCCAGGTCACACCTTGGGGCAGTTTGTACATCTGGTACCGAAACCCTCAGTTTATACACAAACTGTGTCTGTGCCTCAGCTTAGATCATGGTCTCTTAGGAGATCGTGTTGTCTGCAGTTTCACTGAGGATCTGGGTTCGCCTGCCCTGAGGACAGGGGGCCTTTTGATCTTAGAACAGGGCCAGGCATAAGTGCGCAGCGAGAGACAGATGGCAGGTGTCCTGAGCATAGGACGCAAGGAGCAAGAAGGAAGCTGGTTGGAATTACCTGAGCTTTGTGAGTCTGTGGAGAGAAATCAGCATGTCTGTGCCTTCCTGACTGTGGCCTTCAGCCACTGGAAGCTGAGGCCAGGAGCTGAGTGCAGTGACTTGGGACAGGAGAAAGCCCTGCATGGTGTTTGTGTTTCCTATACTCTCACTCCTCCACCTCTGCCAGTGTGCCCTGAATGGAGTGCCTTCACACGCCTGTGACCCTGGGGTAGGAGATGTGATGGAAAGAGAAGGCCCTGCCTACACATGGGTGTGGCTTTGTGAAAGCTGACATTGGAGACAGTTGAGGAATGAGAAAAGCTGAATGAAAGGTCCATATGACTGGATGGGAGGAGGCAACTGCCATGCCAAGCTAGCCTCTGCCCCTCTTGGGGACACTTCGTTCCTGGACACTTCCTCTATGTTCCATGCCTGCTCATTTGAAGTAATGGTACTTCTGGTCACAACAGACATGGCTTCTCAAGGCTTCCTTCTACGAGCCAGGACCCCTTCCCTGTTTATCCAGCCTCTAGTGTCATGTGGGGAAGGCTGTGCTCACAAATTTAAAACAGAAGAGGGAAATTAATACCCCAAGTCATGAAGCAGGGGAAGGTGGCTGGGGTAGGTGGGGTAGGAGGCAGTAAGGAATACTGTGGACTGTGGAGGACTGGCAGTGAGTCTCTGTCCAAGGGACAACAGCGACTATGGAGTGCTCTGCCGCTCTTGCCTTGTGGGAACTTAGGCTTGTTGCTACCATTAGCATGGATATTCCAAGAGAAGCTTGAGAGCTGGGAGGTACCCCAGTTGTAGAAAGTTTGCATAGCCTGTGCACCTCAAAACAAAGACAGAGGGAGGGAGAGAAAAAGCAAATTAAAAAAAAAATGTTTCCAGCATGATAGGAGGGGGACGCTGGTGTTCGAAGCCCTGGGTGTGTGGGTGGATTGAGTCCTGAGTGAGCTGGGTCACTGTGCTCTCAGCCCAGGCTGTTAGGGGTGACTCAAGGCCTCCCGAGTTCGGCCCACTTTGAGCTGCACAAGTAGCCAGCATGTTCCTGGGCTCCAGGCTCTGAGCTTTCCCCTTGGTCAGGGGAGTAGCCTGCCAAGTCCCAGAAGGGGTGGGCTTCCCTCTTCTCCAGTATTGCTTCCTCCTTGGTGACCCAGGCGATTCCTGTCCATGTTCCTCCATAATTCCAGTGTGCATGGTGGTGGCAGAAAAGCTGGGATGTTTGCTGTACCCTGTAACCGAACTTTTAAATTATTATTTGTCACTTATTTATTTATTACTAAATTCACTTATAACAAACACCAACAATTTCTTAACTATTATTCCTATAAATTCCTACAACCCCTTTAACCTATCCACTAAACCTATTGATAATCATAACAACCACTTTCATAACCTTTTAGATACAGTCTCTGGGGCAGGTCCTCAGTCGTCAGGAACACAGTCTTTGTTGTAGATTCTTGAACGCACTTAGCAGTCCTTTTTCTGGATCTCTCAGATGCAGGTTCGTCAGGGTAAGTTGGTTATTGCAGTCTCACCTTAAATAAGGCTTCATGCTTTCTTCTCTGTGGGAGACCCCAGCCGTCTGCAGGCCAACTTACTTCTTTTGAATCAGGAACTCAGCTGCTCTGCCTCAGTCCTTAAAGCCAGGCACAGTTTCCCCTAGGCCACTGATAGGACAGATCAAACCCCTCCAGGCAAAAGCTGAGCCACAGGGTCCAGTCCTTGGCCTTTTGGTGTCTTGCTCAGGCTTTCTTTGCTCACCGGCTTCTTTCTGCTTCAGGGAGAGAGCTGGCCCTCAATGGCCAGCCCTTTTTTCAGCAGGACTCTTGGAGCTCTCTAGCATCAGGGGCCTCTTCTTTTTCTGGGCTCCATGCACTGTCCTTAAATAGGAGGAACTCTGTTTCAGCTTAATTTGGGCTCTACCCACTTAGCAGCTGAAAACAATGTCAGGCCAGATACTTTGTTTCTTCAAGTCTATTGAGTCTTTCCTGTTTTCCTGACTTCAACCTTGTTTTTCAGTCTATTGAGTCTTTCCTGTTTTTCCTGACTTCAACCTTGTTTTTCAGTCTATTAAGTCTTTCCTGTTTGTTTCCTGTTTTCAGTCCACATGCTGATAATGCTCTTCATGCCCCAATTAAGAGACAGTATCAGAAACTCCTATATATTTTCTAAATCTAATTTATCTAACCCCTACAGTACCCAGAGCCACAATGAATGGGTTGAACTAGGTTCCTGCCACATGCATACACAAGCTGACATGCTCACATGTTTACATGTCAAACAAAAGCCCAAGGTGTATATGTGTGTGTGTGGCACATGCAAGTACATACACCTTTCTCTAAGACATTGATAGTGTCCACCTGATGTGCCCTAAGGGCTTTCCCAGAAAGGTGATGGCGGGGGCAGGGAGGCTTTCTTCCCTGCTTTGTATGTTTCATTTCCAGATCATGCAGTTGAAGGAACAGTATTTGCAGGACTATTCTCTTTATTTATTTGTAGTGCTTGGAATGGAACCTAGGGCTTCACGCATGCTGGGCAAAGGCTTTATTTGCCACTGAACCACACTCAGCTCAGGGGACCGATGTGATGTGTCTTATTCTCAAGCAGCAGGGAGTGCCATAGGTTGCCAGAGAGGTGGTTGAACTCCCTTGGCTGCCTCATGACCCATTTCCCACAAAGGTATAGCCCTTAACACAATGGAGCTTACCATCGTCCCACTATGGTGCCCCGAAGGCCATCCTTCAGGGGAAGTCTACACAGTGAGAATGTAAATAACAGTAGACATTCTAAAGTCCAGAACTCCTAGAGCAGTGGTTGGTTCTCAGCCTATGGGTCTCAGGTGGCTGAATGGCCCTTTCACAGGGTTGCATATCAGATATTGATATTATGATTCATAACAGTAGCAAAATGACAGTTATGAAGTAGCAACGAAAATAATTTTGTGGTTGGTGGGTCACCACAACACGAGGAACTGTATTAAAGGGTCGCAGCGTTAGGAAGGTTGAGAACCACCGTCCTAGAGCTTACGCCTGGGAGAGTTTCTCCAAGTGCTGACCCCTTGGCAGAGAGCCTTACAGATCCTGGCTCCTTCCTCTCTGCCTGGCTATCAAGAAACTCCTAGTCTTGTTATGTCTCAAACTGTCAGTGTTTTTAGCCAGAACTTCTTCTGTCTTCTTCTATCCCACTCTTCCAATCCGAAATTGCTCTCTGCTCCTGACTAGACTTTCAGATTCTTTTCTTTCTGACTTTTTTTTTTTCTCCCAAATGTTTGTGAGGTGAGGCATATTGGAGAGTATGCGAATCATCCGTGCACTGTTCAGTGGTCTTGCTTTACTAAAGTGTGTGTGGCTGGGATAGTGTGTCAGCTTCAGACCCAGGAATGCTGGAGCCCAGAAGCCTGAGGCTCCTCTGGTCACTGTCCCACTAAGAGCCAAGCTCTGGCCTGACATCACCACCAGCTTCACTTGTTTGTGTAGCTTCACACGAATGAATTTGCACATTGTGCACTCAAGGGCTCATTTATTTTATGATTATGGATTTTTTTCTTTAGAATTTTCACAAAATGTGCCATCTGCTTTGCCCTTCTTTTTAAAATTTATTTATTTCGTTTTATGTGCATTGGTGTTTTGTCTGGCTGTTTACCTGTGTGAGGGTGTCAGATACTCTGGGACTGGATGGAGTTACAGACAGTTATGAGCTGCCATGGGGGTGCTGGGAATTGAACCTGGGTCCTCTGGAAGAGCAGACAGAGCTCTTAACTACTGAGCCATCTCTCCAGCCCCTGCTTCACCCTTCTTAAAGCTCAGTAGCATTAACCTTGTTCACATGGTGCTGTAGCCATCCTCCACCATCTTTGAAGCTGGACCACTGAATGTCCACCTCCCTCTCAGCCTTCAGCAGCCACCGTTCCACTTCCTGTCTGTATGCGACAGTGTAGGAATATCTTACCAACTTCTGTTTCTTTGTGAATGCCTTATTCTGCATAGTGTCTTCTGGATTCCTTCATGTTGCAGCCTGTCAGTAGTTCCTGACTTTGTAAGGCAGAACCACGTCCCTTTGTGCAGGCACCCTACATTGTAGGTGTTGATGGACTGCTGGTTGTCTCCCACATTTTGTTGCTGTTTGTAAAGCAGCTGTGCATGTGCACGCACACACACAGCTCTTTGGCACCCCACTTTCAGTTCTTTTCCTGGGTCTACCCAGAGTTGGAATTGCTTGCACAGTGATTCAGTTCTCATTCCTTGAAAGACCCACCACACTGCATGCGTACCCCAGCAGCACTGTCTCCTGTTCCCGCTAGTGATGCCTAGTGCTTCATTTCTCTACCCCAGCCGTCGGTGCCTAGGGCTTCAGTTCCTCTATTTCCTCTCTAGCTCTCCCCACTTCCTCTTCTTTTGACTGTAGCATCCTGAGAGATGTGAGGCACTGTCTCTACTCCCTCCCCCCATGGTGTGTGTGTGTGTGTGTGTGTGTGTGTGTGTGTGTGTGTGTCATAGTGCACATGTGAGGATAGAAGAAAAACATGGGTGTCTCTCCTTGAGGACAGTCTCTTGTTCACTGCTGTATGTGCCAGGCTAGCTGGCTAGCAAGTTTTCCGGGCTCCTCCTATCTCCACTTCCTGTCCAGCTGGAAGAGCAGTGCGATCACACATGTGTGCTACTGTGTCCAGCTTTACATGGATCTGAGCTGAGATAGATCCCCAGGGCTCATGCTGCTTGCATTGCTGATGAGCGATGTTGAGTGGGATGGCGTTTTTCACATCAGTGTGTCCTCCGTCTTGTCTGTCCTATGAGCTGTGCATCCTGCCCCCCTTTTGCAGCAGTGCCCAGGGGACTGACCCGTGAGGCATCTGCTTCACTTTTCTGTGCTTGGGCATGGCATAGATTTCCATCTGGAATGAGTTCATCCACCAATGCAATACAAGCATGCGGTCCCTCAGGGCCATTTCCCCTGACTTGGACAAGCTCCACAGGCCAGGTTGGGTACATTCGTACTTCTGCCTTAACAGCCCTGACCAGCCACCTGGGTGTGCCCTTCTAACATCTAATCTGTTTCCTTGGGAAGAACCTCCTTTGGTGCACACACAGCATTCTCTGCCTTCCATTGTCCCAAACACCCTTTGTCCACCATATTGGGCAGAGTGACAGGGGAGTATGAATAGTCCCTTTCTGTGTCCAGGGATCTTTGGGCAGCGGCTGGAGGACACAGTGCACCATGAGCGGAAGTATGGTCCCCGTCTGGCACCTCTGCTGGTGGAGCAGTGTGTGGACTTCATCCGGGAGCGAGGACTCAGCGAAGAAGGGCTCTTCCGTATGCCCGGCCAGGCCAACCTGGTGAGGGACCTGCAGG
Source organism: Lophiomys imhausi (assembly GCA_907164525.1). Lineage (NCBI taxonomy): Eukaryota > Metazoa > Chordata > Mammalia > Rodentia > Muridae > Lophiomys > Lophiomys imhausi. Next base: position 2,887,113 of record CAJQZJ010014563.1, on the reverse strand, counting down.
ATTCCTTCAACTGTGGGGAGAAGCCACTGTTTGACAGGTGAGCTCTGGGGGACAGAGCAGTATAGGTGGAACGACTTGCTAAGGCCCTGACTCCTTCCTGGCACCAGCTTCTCTGAGCAGTTGTGTTGGTTGCTCGTGACTCATGCATAGTTAACCTGTGTGCCCAGAATATTGGGGCAAAGACTCACACTGGTCCCTGGTCTTCTGATGGGTGTCTGCCACAAACAAGGTCAGCCCTCTGGTGGCTTCCACAGCTCATCCCTGACCTAGGTAGAGGAATGAAGGCCTCAGCTAGCTGCCAGGCCAGCATAGCTTAGGCTCAGCTGCATCTAGGATTCCATGCAAACTGCAGTGTGCCTCTCAGCTCTGCCTCCTCTCAGGAGCCCAGCCCAAGCTTCCATAATGGCATGATGGCATAGCATCTGATTTCCGTCTCAGTCAGACACTGGGGCTTTTCCACGGCCAGGGGGAGACAACTACATCCACTGCCCAGGGCCCGAGAATGGGGGAGCAGGGCTTGCCTCTCCATGGGGTTGTATGAGCTGTCTTCTCTCTGACAGGATCCCACTCATAACAGAGCAGTTTTGCACAGAGTTTTTGTATTAAGCCATCAAACCAGACATCCATAAAGTTTCTACTTCTTGTGGCATCTTCCCTCAGACCTAGGCTCCTTCTGCCACAGGACAAGCTCTGCAGTGTGCATCATGGCCCTGGACTTCCCCAGCCCTGCAGAGTGTAATGCTCTCATCCTACCAGCTTCCTCCCAGACCCAGAGCAAAGTCCTGGGGCTTTGCCTTTTTTGTTAGATGCGGAGTTCGGGACTAGTTACTGCTCCTCAGGGAGGGCATAGGAGTTCCTTTACCTGGATCCCCGTGAAGCTCTGTCCACAGCTTGTGGAAGCTTGTGGTTTACATGTCTGCCAGCCATACCTCACCTCTTCTGTAGGTGTCAAGGTTAGAGACTGCTTCAAACAAAAGCTGCCTTGGTAGGGTCTGGGAATGATGGCTTTTAGAAAAGTCCCAGGTTCAGATCCACTGCTGTAGTGCTGGATACTACTGGTAAGTTGTCAGACTTCACACCACCATATTCAAACTCACTGGGGTCTACAGGTGGGGTACCAATCCTTCTGGCCTAACCCACCATGTAGTGTCACACCTCCTGTTTAAATGTATGGTGCCAGCTGAGCTCAGTTTGGCTCCTGTCACTGAGTCCAGGCCCATAGACCTACATCTCTGCTTTGGCAGCATGACAAGGCCCTTCATCCAGGCTGTGGCTCCTGGCTGCCCCCACCATCATGGCACCTCCATTCCTGGGGCTTTCACAGTCCCTTCTTCTAGACGGTCTTCTCAGCATTGTCCCTCCACTACTGGGTTCTGGATTGTGACTTCCCTCGCTTCAGAAACTCCTCTAGGTTTCTGAGATGATACTCTCCCAGTTTCTGCTTGGTCTTCCTCTACCGCAAAACTCCCTTTTCACCCACTTGCTTTTTCTCCATAGCAACATTCTCTCAGCCCCAGGTTGTGTGTGTGGTGGGGGAGGGTAATTAGGAAACCGGCCAAGGGTGTGGGGTGCAGATATGAGCATGTGAGCCAGTGGAGTGTGTGTGTGTGTGTGTGTTCTCCAGGATTGGAGGCGGTCAAGAAGCAAAACCTTCATTCTGGATGAATGCTGATATTGGCATGGGAAAGAGTGTATCTTTGGAAATGAAGAGAGGACGGGAAGCTGCAGGTGGGGGCATGGGCAGTAAAGTAATAGCTGTTTGACCAGAGCATGTCTGCTGACCCATTAGACCTTCTGTGGCCTTGCCTCAGCTGCATGTAGCATATCCTGTGAGGTACCCAGGTTGATGGGCCCAGGCATCGGCTTGGGATGCTCTTCTTTGGTGCTGGTGAGAACGTGATGGGGGTGAAGTGAATTCACTGTGGTGTTGGAAGGGAATTCAGGGACACTGGAGCCAAGTGTTAAAGAAAAGACCAGCAGTGAGCAGGGCTGGAGGACTGCAGAGGGAGCCCATGAGAGAGCCAGAGTGTGAGGAACAATGGGGCCAGGAGTACAGATGAGCAGCAGGTCTTTGCGGGTGATGGATGGTGTGGGACAGGGTTTCGAGCAAGGATGCAGACAGGAAGGTCTGTGGACTGGAGGGGGATACCATGTAACCAGTCCCGCCCCAGTCTTCCTGAGGCAGCAGCAGTTGGGAAGAGCCCCAGTTGGGAAGGGCACCAACCTCCAGTGTGAATGGAGAAAGTGGCCTAGGAGAAGGCAATGGGCAGTGATCAGCAGCATGCTTGGTTAGAGGGGAGGTCAGGGAAGAGCCCCACATGTGTGGATCTTGGGTGTGTGCGGGCATATGAAGTCCAGAATCTCAAATGTCAGTGCCAAAGGAATCCTAGTGCATTGTGGTGCCAGTGTGGTACCTGGGCAAGTGCAGTCAGGATTCACTGGTCCCTGGCCCATCTTCTCAGAGTGCCTCCTTCTATGAGGGACTTTGAGCTGGGGCATGGAGCCAGGGGCTAGGGAGGTCTTCCAGGGCCCAGGTGTGGCTTAAGGTGCCAGCTCAGAGGAGGAGCTCACTGTGGCAAAGACTGTCACACATTGCCCAGATAGACAGGAAAAGAGAGTCTGAACCTGAGCTAGGAATACCCTTGACACCCCCCACCCTCTATCCCCCAACTCTTCAGCCATCTCTGACCCAGTATTGGAGACTAAATCCTGCTGTAGACATCCAAGGCCCTCAAGATGGAAAGAGTAGCTGAGACCAGAGGCAAGGGCCTGCCTCTCACCTGTCTAGTCAGGGCTCATATGCCTGCTCTCTGCAGGAAGGTCAGCCCTGATGGGATCCCTCTGACCTAGGTTCCCCTGTTTAGCCAAAGTTTATCCCAGGAGCTAAGTAAACTCAAGCAAAGGCTTGGCTGTACCCCATAAGAGCTTCCTGTGAGCTGATTCAGGTCATTGGTATTTAATTCCTTCTGCCCAGAGCAACTGTGAGTGGAGCAGCTTTGCCCTGCAGCAGAACATCTCCCAGATCTTACACTCTGAACACAAAAGAGGGTTCACCCCTTCTGCTGGACTAGACACTAGAATCTGAGGCAGTGGGTGTGGGGCTGATGAATTGATCCAAGCTGGAGCTTCTGGTTGCTCAGTCACACTCTGCTGTGCCTGCTGGCAACCTGGGCCTGACCTTGGCTGGGTCAGCTGTCTCCAGAGGTGTCTGGCTGTAGGCACACACCTCAATCTGAGAGCCGAGACTGTCGTGGGCATGTGAGGTACAGAGTTTGTGTTAGTCTTGCAGCTGCCTGGGGTCCTGCTCTCACTCGTGGCCTGCCTTTCACCCCAGCACCACAGATGTGCACACAGTGGCCTCCCTGCTGAAGCTCTACCTTCGGGAGCTCCCAGAGCCCGTCATCCCTTTCGCCAGGTATGAAGACTTCCTCAGCTGCGCCCAGCTGCTCACCAAGGACGAGGGGGAGGTCAGTGCCTCTCGGACACATCCTGGGGGTGGGCCAGCAGGCAGCGGGCATGTGGTGTCAAGACTCACCAGTGGCACATACATCCTGACCAGAAAGCTCTGTGTGGGGGGAGAAAGGGCCCCTCTGTACAGTCTGCATAGGACTCTAATTTTCCTTGGAAATTTCTCACAGAAGTAGAAATGGGGGTGGAATGCAGATCCCTCTTAACACAGGCTGCTCAGTTCTGGCCACCTCACAGTGTGTGTGTTTCTGTTTCAACACTGTCTCTCACACCTGGCTCAGGCTTCCAGGTCTGCACAGTGTTGAGACCAAGGAGCCCTGTCACCTGTCTCCTGAGCTAGCTAGCTCCCAGGATGGGTATCAGCCCCTTCCACTCCGCTCTGCGCTCCTGGCCCTCTGCAGTTCTGAGTTGCTGCAGCAGGAAAGATTGTTTGCCCTCTCTGTGGCTGTGGTGTGTGTGGGGGGGTGGGGGTGGGTGGGAGTTGTTATCTGGCAAATATTTGTGCCCTGATAAGTGAGCCGAGACATTCCTCTGTGGCCTTGCCCACCGCTCACCCCAGGTCCCAGAAAGAAAATCAGTCTCCTCAAGAGGTCACAGCCACACTTTTGAGGGATGGAGGAGGTCAACTGGGACTGGCCATACCTCCCTTCTCCTGTCCCACCTTCCTCCAGTCAGAGGAAGCCTTATTGCTGGTGTCTGAAATCCCGTGTTCTGCTTTCTTCACAAGGGGACCCTGGAGCTGGCTAAACAAGTAAGCAGCCTTCCTCAGGCCAACTACAACCTACTCAGATACATCTGCACGTAAGTGGCCTATCTGGGGTGGGGCTACTCCGGCCTGCTCTGGCTCTGTCATTCCCTCCACCCCTGGAGAGATGAAACTATGTACAGATGGGTCATTCACCCTCTCAACACATGCCTCACCAAGTATTGGGGTAGCAAGGAGCATGGAAGAGCAGAAAGCTGCAGGACGTAGTCAGTGAATGACTCCAGAAGAAACCTGCCCTGTGACCTTCTGAGGCCTTCTCACTTTCTTTCCCTGCAGGTATATACCCTTTAATGAGGTATATATCTCATGAGGTATATACCCTCATGTACCTTCATTCTGGGTGCTGGTAGGGCCTGCAGAAATGACACTCACCCACTGCCAGGTGGGGTCTGAGCTTCTGGGCCATTTGTCTCCTGCACCAGGGATGACCATACCATGTCCCTTGGCCTTTGTTTCTCATGATATTCTTAGATCTAGGGGGACATTCTGCATTGGTCAGTTACAGGTGCAGCTGACTGTATCCAGTAACCATGGAAAGCCTGGGAGGCCGGGCTGAATGTGGGGGTAGAATCGGACCTGAGGGCACCAAGATGTAGCCATTTGGTGGGATCTGGGGGTAGAGGGTGTGGCTAGAGGACATGAGTATATGAAGGTGTAGGTTGGGTGGGTGTGGGATTGAAGGTAGCATGATAGTGTAGTGGGCACTTGGGTGTAATGTACCTGAGTGGGTATGGATGGGGTGGGTGTTGTGTGGACGTTGCTGGGGTTTAGTTGTTCATAGCTGTGACAGATGAGGTGGGGGCATGGAAGCCTAGGTATGCTATGATGGATTGACAGGGCCCGTGGATGAGCATGTAGTATGTGGTGAGCCTGGTGGGTATGAAGTGGGCATCATTGGTATGGTATGGTAGGTGTATCTAAGGGGCCTGGCTAGAAATGTTAGTGTGGTGGGTGGCTAGGTGTTATAGAGTAGATGAAATAGGGATGAGGTGGGCTTGGTGGGGTGCGGCATGGTGAGTGTGGCCAGGCAGGGCTTAGGGCTCACAACAGATTAGAGTGTAGAACTCGCTGCTTCCCCAGTTTCTTCTTTTGTCTTCTGCAGGTTTCTGGATGAAGTGCAGGCCCACTCAGATGTCAACAAGATGAGTGTCCAGAACCTGGCAACTGTCTTTGGCCCTAACATCCTCCGGCCGCAGATAGAGGATCCAGTAACCATCATGGAAGGTGAAGGGGCGGTGACGCGGCAGCGTTCAAAGCTGTGGGATTTGGGCTCTTGTTAGTTGCCACAACTCAGAGCCAGGCCAAGGGGATCAATAGCTTAATTGTCCTGTCTCCATCTTCAGAGACAGAGCCTCCTTCCCTCCAGCCCCCCCTTTGCTATGGGCTGGTGGCAGCTGGTTATTGGAAACAATTAAAATGGCCAGTGGTTAAAGAGGACAGATGGGAAGCAGGAACCCTTGAACTTGAGACCACACAGATTGTCTTCTGCTTTACTGTCACACTCAAGTGATTGTCTTAGGTTCCTGGATGACAGACCTGTGCAAGCACCAGGGAATTTCTCTTTTGTGATAAGTAATAATAAGATGATGTTTTTAAAAAGCGGCATGGTGAGGCTGAGGTGGGAGAATCCCTTAAGTCCAGGGATTTGAGAGCAGCCTGGACAATATGAGACATGGTCTCAGAAGAAGAAAGGCGTGAAAAAGGGTTAGAGCAGCCTCCAATTGCAGTCTTCACACCCAGCCTATGTGTGATAATTGCCCTTAGGTCCCAGATGATGAAATAGGGAGGCCAAGTGAGGTGAGATGAATCACCAGTGGCCTGCCAGCAAAGCTTGCAGAGGGCCCACGTAGAGAGAGGTCGGTGTGGAAACAAGAATGTACAAGCCTTTGGGAAGACTGTCCCCAGCAGAGCCAGTGCAAGAACCATGCTGCCCATACAGGATGTTCACATCTAGTGAACATTAAAAAAAAGAAAAGAAAAAAAAGGGAAAAAAACGTATTTATTTTGTGTGTGTATTTTGGTGGGGACACTCCTGAGATCCTGGTTTAGGACTGAGGACATGGGACCCAACTTGGACACCAGCAGAAGCCCCACAGCCCTCTCTGAGAGTGCCCAGTTTTCTGGCTGAGAGGTACTTCTGTACTTCCTTCTGGATCACTAGTATTCCATGGGGAGTCTACCCGGACCATGGTCCTTCTCATTCGTGGCGAGCCTCCTGACTCCAGTCTTTGGTTGTGGTAGCTAGAAGTATCGAGTCTGCAGAGTGGACCCTGCAGACCTTTGCAGGGCACCGTCTTTACTGCTGGGCCCCATACCTAGCCCACAGATTTGGAGCACTGCATCTCGGGGATGGTGGAGGGATGGGTGGGCAACACTATGCACATGTGTGTTTATGTGTATACATATCTCCACACACATGTATAGGGGCCAAAGCCATGGCTCTGTAGTTAAGTGCATTGGCTACTCTTGCAGAAGATTTGATTCCTAGCACCCACATGGCAGCTTACAACAATTTGTAACTCTGGTTCCAGGGGATCTGGCATTCTCTTCTAACTTCCACAGGCACTAGGCATGCATGTGGTGCACATAAATACATTCAGACAAATACTCACACACATAAAATAAACACTTAAAAATTTGTTTCATTTTTTAATGTGCATTAGTGTTTTGTCTGTACCCCGTGTGCATGCCTGGTGTCTGCCGAGGTCAGAAGAGGGCGATGGATTTCCTAGGAACAGGAGTTATGGATGGTTGTGAGCCACCATGTGGGTGCTGGGAATTGAACCCAGGTTCTCTGCAAGAACAAGTGTTCTTAACTACTGAGCCATCTTTCCAGCCCCCAAATGAGTAATATTAAAAAAGGATGTATGTGAGTGCCTGCATGTATGTGTTTGTGTGCACACATGTGTATGTGTGTAAAACCCTGTTTCAGAGCCTTGTGTCCTTGGGCTTCATTTTGGCATAGCAAGCAGCAGCAATAGTACCAGACAGACTGGGTTGTTGATGGGCTCTGATTTCCAGTTCCATTTTGCCACCCATCACCTTGTGGCCTTGAGCATCATGTGTTCATGGCACCTACCTCCTCCTAGGCGGGCAGTGCTATGCTTCCTCCATGCTCAGGGGCTTTGTGGGCACAGTCCCGTCTGTCGCTGGTCCTGGCTGATGCAATGTTCCTCCTCCAGACACAAGTGAAGGCGTGCTGCAGGAACAGACATCCTGTGTCTGAGCTGCAGCTGTCCTTGAGTGCGTTAGAGGCATGGGCTGGGCCTCCCATGGCCAGCCTCTTTCCTCTCTTTCCAACAGGCACTTCTTTGGTTCAGCATCTGATGACCGTCCTCATCCGCAAACGCGGACAGCTCTTTGCCGCGATCTCCCTAGAAGAGCCTGCTGTATCACGTGGTACTGTCCAGAGAACAGTAGAGTGGGGCTCCGAGGAGGCCACCAGGGACCATCAGGGTGAGCCTGGCAGCCCTGGCCTGCACACACATAGGACTTCATCTCTCGATGGGCCAGCTGCAGCGGTGCTCTCTAGAACTTCTCCGCCACGTATTGGCAGCCAGACTGGCCCTGCAGTCACCAGCCCTGGGAAGAGGATGCATACTCTGCCTGGCTGGAAGTCTTCCTTACGGCATCACGGGTCCCGCTCAGAGAGCCCGAAGGGGGGCAGCTCATCCTTAGAGGTACCCATCATCTCCTCCGGTGGGAACTGGCTCATAAACGGGCTATCTTCTCTGCGCGGCCACCGTCGGGCCTCATCGGGGGACCGGCTCAAGGATGCAGGCTCAGCACAGAGACTCTCCACCTATGACAATGTACCCCCATCCAGCCACTTTTCTAGCACTGCCAGCATGGCCAGCACAGGGTGGTCTGCAGCCTCATCCTCCCAAGAGGTCTCGGTCAGCAGCTGCACAGCCTGCCGGGCCAGCGACTCTTCTGCCTGCAGCTCCTTGCACACCGAGTGGGCTCTGGAGGCCTCTCCTCTCCCCAGCAGCAGTGAGGACCACAGATCCCCAGACCTGGGCCACAGTCTGGATGAGGCATGTGTGGCCAGCGGCAGCAGTGAGCCTAATGACTCAGGCAGCCCCACACAGGCCCATGTTCGCCGCTGCTGGACTCTCCAGGGCCAGGTGGCCGAGCTCAGGGCAGAGCTGTGTCAACAGAGGACTGAGTACGAGAGGAGCCTGAAAAGGTAAAGCGCCACGCTACGGCAGCTGCTGAGAAAGCTGTGAGGGGCAGGGCTCAGAGCAGCCAGCTCTCAGGCTGCCTGCCTTGGAAAATGACACTAGGGTATTGAGGGTCGAGAGTGTGTGGAACCATCAGCTGGCAGGCTTCCAGAAGTGCCTACTGAGAGCATCATGACAAGGGAGAACATTGGTTTGTTTGTGGAAGAGGAGTCAGGAGCCAGGTGGCTCTCCAGGGTGGTGCAGTGGGTGAGAACAGAGCCTTGAATGACTGTATCACTGAAGGTGACCATAGAGAGCTTCCCAGGGGCTGCCCAGTGTGAAAACCAGCCTACTCTGGCTGCCTGTAGCAAGTCTTGATGTTACCATTCCTTCCCTACACAGGCCTCCCCTTGCGAAGAATAGAGGGTTACAGTTAAGGCCCTTGTAACGCTTTTAGCTAGCAGACTGGCCTAGGCTTCTTGGAAGGAGAGTTTGTAATGAGGATGGTCTCTGGCACAGGAGGGAAGGGGATACTGTACCACACCCCATCCAACAGGTTTCTGGGAATATTCTCTGTTGTCATACACGGAGCCCACCTATTCTGTCTTCTGTAATCTAGTCTCTGCCTTTCCAGTATTTCCCTAAGAGAATCTTTTGTTTGTAAAATACAGATATTGTGCTAGATGCTGGGGACAGAGCTGTGTCCCAAACTCACCAGAATTCTGTGCCTCGCTCATCTTTGGGGTTATCAGGATGAGACCATGCACAAGAGTCATCAGAAGTGCATGGCATGCTAGGAAGTGGATACAGGACAATAACCCTGGGGAGGGAAGGGGGCCTCCTAAAGAGAGGGTAGAAGGCCTAGGGTGGGGAGCCTAGGGTGGGGTTAGGAGAGCACACCTGGGAACTGCCCCAGCCTTGAGCAGGGTAGTAAGGCAGGGTCCTCTGGCCTGGGTGCTGCTTAGTCTTCTTCAGGAGACAGTGAGTGGGAAGAAGCTGATGAAGTGTCTCAAGGACTTTGGCTCCTCTGATAGGAAAGCTTACTGGATGGAGTTCTAGTGGGAACCAATTAGGAGGCCATAGGAGTGCAGGCTTGTGGGTTGGCATGGGCCACAGGGGAAACAGTGGAGGTGGGAGAAACAGGAGTGTTTGGCATATGTTCTGAAGGTGGATTGGGTGGGCCTTGCTCATTGATGAGGTGAGAAGAGCTTACCTGGCATGAAAGTTTTAGAGTTGTTTGCTGTAAGCAGGTGTTCCCTGGGGAGGAGAATTAGGTGGGATAGGGCATGGCATGAGGAGCTGTCAGGATCTCCATGTTGGACTGTTCAGTTGGCGATGCTCATGATCTGACTAGGAGCTTAATAGGAGGGGCTTAGCATCAAGAGATTGGAACAAGGTCACTCTAACATAGTACAGACACAGAGGAAGGAGAGGACAGCAAAGAAGGACTGGGGACAGGAGAGAAGCAAGTGAGACCTCAGTGCCATCCTGCATGAGGTCCCCTTTCTGATAGCATGTCCGCTGCTGTGGTGAAAGCATTGTGCTCAGTGTGTGGGGGCAGCGGGAGGTTGACACCCAGTCCACAGATTCACTGTTTGCTTGGGCTTTCTGCATGCATATTGTCCCCATGTGGTGACTGCAGTGCTCTGGGGAGTGAAGGGGGGGTCACCTCCACATGTCAGAGGATGCTGGGCCCAGTGTCATCTGTCTTGTCAATGCCGTGGAGCTCAGACTGTCGTGAAAGCTCTGATATTACTGGATTTGCAGGGCATTCATGGGAGGTGACCTCAAAGAGGAAATAAAGGGCAGACAGAAATTTCCCATGGATTTACATTCTGCCAGAGCACTGTAGAGATAGCAGAAGGGGGTGTGGGAAGAGTACAGGAACAAAGGTCAGGGAACCTCTACTCCTCTTGATAGTGGCAGGTGATTCCCTCACTAGGGCGGATGACAGGCTAGAGGGACAAAAGGCTACATCTAGTAAGGGCTCAGGGTCTTAGTCCTAGTGCTAAGACAGGAATCCTTAGGGTGGCCTTTCTCGGTCACAAACCCAAGGAAACCTCCCTATAGGGAGCCCCCACTGGCTTGCAGTAATGGGCAAGGCTGTGAGATCCCTCCCTGCAGCCCCCTTGGCCACCTCCCTGCCTCGGTGAGACCCAGGGCCATTCCTGCTGTGACAGTACACCAGTAGCTGGAGTCTGAAAATTCCTCTTCTTGATTTTTTTTAAGCATCGAAGAGGGCAGTGCTGACCTGCGGAAGCAGATGTCTCAGCTGGAAGAGGAGCTGGACCAAGAGAAGAAGAAGTATGCCATGTTGGAGATCAAGCTTCGGAACTCGGAGAGAGCACGTGAGGACGCTGAGCGCAGGAACCAGCTGCTGCAGAGGGAGATGGAGGAGTTCTTCACCACCCTGGGAAGCTTGACTGTCGGGACCAAAGGGACCAGAGCCCCAGAGTGAAAGGAGCAGAAGCCCATACCTACCTTTGTCTGCTCACTTTCCCTGTAGGTCTGGCCACAGGCTGCAGAGGAAGCCAGAAGCTTCAGGTTTGGGCCAGGCCACCAGCAGGGCCATCTGCCCCAAGTGCCAGATAGAAAGAGCCTGACATCCCCACAGGGACTGCCAGGATTCTACATAGTCCAGGCAGGATCTGGATGCTTCTCCAAACATATGGGCCCCAGCATGTGTCAGTGTGGATGGTGCCAAGATCATCAGGATTAACCTGACATCCAGGAAGAGTCCCCAGTGGTCACCCAAAAGGATGGCACCCAAGAGGTGGGCCACCACCAAAAACTTTGCACTCTTTATTAAATGTGCTCTGAAAGCATGGCACCTGTCACTAGTCTCATTCTTCATGTCTGCACCAAGTGGAGTTTACCAGGTGATCCATTTCTTGAAAGGTTGAGCATCCCCAGGGTGTTGGGGAAGCCACCTCAGCAGCTTCTTCAGCTCTCCCACCTCAGAGCCTCTGTGACTACTTCTTGTCCTACAAGGTCCTCTGGGCTGCCCTCTGTGACCTGCTTTCGTCTGCAAGGGCTCAGCTCTGCTCCAGAGGGCTGGGTCTGCAGGAGGGCAGAGCTGGTGGGTCCTCTAGGTGTTCCCCACATTATACCGGGCAGGGCCCACCTTCCAGATCTGGGAGTGAGAATGGCTGTATAACTTCCATGTCTACCCACTCCTCTAAACATTTTCAGATCTCAGGTGCCCCCTACCCCACACCCCAGACTGCAGGCAGCTCAGACATATTCTGGTTGCTTTGATAAAATACCTGATAGAAACAACTTAGGAAGGTCCTCTGGTAGTGTGGCAGTGAGAGCTGATCTACCTGGGCCAACAGGAACCTGAGGCAGCTTGGTCACATTGGATCCACTAGCCAGTGGATCTTCCTCTGGAAACATCCTCGACATGTCCAGAGGTGTTTCCTATGTCTCTAAATGCAGTCAAGCTGACAGTAAAGGCTGACCAGTCATACAGGCCTGACTGGAAGAGGACTGCCCTCATACACAGGACTGTGGCCTTGCTTTCCCCCTGCTTCTCCTCATTGTCATCACATGTGTGGCTGTTCTGCGTGGTTCTCGAGACCCCATTGACCACCCAGGAGCCAACTCTGATGTAAAAGCATGAGGGTTATTTATTCAAGCTCGAGCAGGGACCCTGAACGCTCACTGATGCAGTGGTTCGACTTGAAAGCCCTGAATTCCGTAAATAGAGGGTTTTTTTTTTTAATAAGGGCTTAAATAAAGATTTCTAGCACAAGATTTGATGACATTTGGACAAACCTGTCTATCCCTAATTGTCTTGTTGTTGTTGCCATAACATTATCGGTCAGCTTGACCAGCAGAATGTTTATTTAGACTTTTTGGGTGCCTTCTCAGAGTGAGCTGTCCAGTTTAGACTAAGCAACACCCCTGGTTGGGTGTATTTTGTTGTTTTTCCTGGAACTGGAAGTCCGCTCTGAGTCAAACCTAATACAAAATGGAAACTTTTTTCAAGATGGAGTCAGTCAGGCTCCACATGGCCTCTTGTTTCCCCTTTAAGCAGTAACCTATGGTGATTGTGGTTGGGAGAGGAGGTGGTCATCAGAATATCCCAGTTTCTAGTCAACATGTGGAAAGGTCATTAAGCCCCTAATGCCTACCTGCCTGATCTCAGGCATCATGTGCGACTGCGCCTAGAATGCCCAGGGTCATAGTGTTGCCAAGGCGCACTTGCTGCCCCTGGAGAATACAAGGCCATATGCCCCTATAACCACCCTCAGTGGTAAGGCAGACTGCTGACCCCTGACATCTGACTGTCCTTAGGAAGCTGACTGGCAACTTCCACAAGCAGGATTGTTGCCAAGGACTGTCCCAGCATCAGAGGTTGGGGTCAGGGTGTGCCTGGAGTGCCAAGAGGGCCAATGGGGATGCTAGTCTACGCTATGGGTGCCGCCAGAGCCAGCCTGCCTTCCTTTCCTGAAGGTAAAGCACCACCCTCCCCTGTATTCAGAGAGGAAAGGCTGAAGTGACTTTGATTCCTTAAGCCCTCTCACATGGCTATATAGACTGGTCCTTATCACCTCTGTGACAGAGAAAGCTGAGCCTGGAAGAAGTTAGGACACCAATTTATTCACACAGTGCTGCTGTGTTCCCTCACCACAGTTGTAGAATTCTGCTGAGTTGACCGGAAGCAAAAAAAAAAATGTCACTAGCTCATCAAAGTCTCAGGAGAGTTCACAGAGGAAAGAGGACTCTAACCTGGTAAAGGCCATAAAGTGACCAGCCAGCCCAGCAGGGAAGACCATTTGCAAGCCAAGTCTGCCACCTGCTGGCAAAACAGGGATCTAGGCATGTACAACTTCTAAGGGAAACCATTCAGGTCTCTTCTCCCACCTGAGTAATTCACGCTCTGTTGTCTAGACATGGGAGTTCTGAGTGTGAGGCACTGAACACTTGGCTCATCCATGGTAAATGGTCTGCCCTGGAACCTCTCAATCTTTTCTTCTCTTCCCACTAGGTTATGTTTACATAAACTGTTCCAAGCCCAAAGGTTCCTGCCATAACCATACTAGAATGACCTCACTTAATATTTAAAGTAAACAATGAATTGTGAACAGAAACAGATGGGGAATAAAGTTCTTTTTTTTTTTTTTTAATCTGGTGAAGCACTCTATAGAGTAGAAGCCATTGCTAAAAACATCAAGTTAAACAGGGATGAATAATTGTGAAGTAGAACGAACTGGTAAAAATAATTTAGGATACTGACCACAGGCAACGTCAGATATGTCTTAAAATTTGGTTTTGGGGGCTGGAGAGATTGTTCATTGAATGGTTAAGAGGTAGAGCTTTTAAAAAATGTACTTATTCATTTAACATCCTGACCATATCCTCCTCCCTCCTCCCCACCTGTTCCCACCCTCTACTCCTTGCCCTCAGAAAAAGGGAGCCCCACCAACCCATCCCAGTAGTTCAAGTTGCATTAGGACTAACAGCATGTGAGGTGGGTGGGGCGTTAGGGAAAAATGTGAGCTCCTGTCCAGCTTGGTGAACCAGTAAGTCCACTTGGTTACTTCAGAAGGATGGGTGACTGAAGGTCATCTGTATCGTGGGTGACAACTCAGGAGCCTGCTGATAACTGGTAGGTGGGTTGTCATTCTCCTTGAGCTTTTGCTGCTGTTATAAATTTGGGGTGCGTCCTTGAGACTTCCAACTTTCTGAGTTTCCCCAGCCTTTTGAGGCTTAAGAGTATCTTTCCCACATGGTGTGGGACACTTTTAATCCCCACACTTAGGCAGAAGCAGTGAGTTCCAGGCCAGCCAAGGCTGCACAGTAAGATCGAGAGTCCCCTTCCCTTCAGGGTCAATGTTTCAAGAAGGAAATTACCTGTACAAGAGTTTCTGAGGTCATTTGCCATGTACCCTTGAAGGGGACTTGGGGACTCTGGTCTCATTTCCTTTCTTTGCTTCATGGCCCATGGGACAGGCCCAAAGCATTCTAGCTAACCATGGCTGAGGCCCTTCCCCCAATTTTGAATCTAAAAATATTTCCTCTTTGTAATCATCTGGGGTATTTCACTATAGTGATGCAAAGCTGACCAAGGCAGGTAGGAGAGAAGAATGCAGTTGGTGGTGGGTACACACAGGGGCCAGAGGGAACAAGCAAGCTTTCATTCCACTGACACGAACTGGCTTACATTTAAACACGGTCTGCATTTTTGGCCACTGTGTAGCGTGGGCACAAGTGGATGTAGGTACTACTCAAGGACACCAAAAGGCTGGCAGAAGGCTGAAGGGGAGGTAAACAAGGCCAAGAATGCTGATGTGGATGGTGCCGCGAGACAAGGTTTTGTATTTCTAACGGTCTTTTAACTGAATCTTTGGGAATTTCAAATCATGCAGCCCAATCCCACTCATTTTCCGGTCCTCCCATATTCACCCTTGTAAACTCCTTCCCAAAATAAAACTTAGAAATGACAGCAAAACACAAATAACATCTCGCAGACCCCTCTGGGCAATGACCTGCCCCTCCTACCAACGGGTCTTCTGTGCGTGTACTATTTTGATCCTCTGTCTTTCCCACCTCCCCATCATTCGTTATAGTGGCATTGGGAGCTGTGTGACACTTCCAAAAGGGTCATGTAAACAGCTTTACCTACCATGAGTCATTAGTCTAGTTCAAAACCTCTGGCTTCTACTACACCATCAATACTGAGCCCTCAAAGACTCTTGGATATCCTGCAGCTTTGGCTCTGTAGGATGGTACTCCAGCAGCTCATAAATGGGCAAGAGTTGGGGGTGGGTCAAAGCAAAGCCCTGGTCTGGGCCTGGGTGGTAGCTGAGTTGGTCAGCCCTCCAGCTCTCCCACTGGCTAGTAGAGGGGTGAGGAGGCCATCTCTTTCACACCCTCCATCCTCAGCAGGAGTTTTTAAAGGCAGTAATTAACAGGGCCTGGGGGCATACTGCTGGGAACAAAACCTCTGACAGACATTATGGGGTGTCAGCAAAGGGTAGAATAGAGATGCTGGCCTGAGAGCCAGAGGACAGACAGGCAGGATGAATGCATGCTGCTGTCTCTGGAGTCCTGGGAAAGGAGGGAGGAGCTCACCTTAGCATTCCGAGAAGAGGAAATAAATACCTGACCACAGTACCTTCTCTGGCAGAGGGCCTGCCCAGAACAGGGCCTGACTTCAGGTTAAACCAACTGCCAGCTGACAGATCAATGTCTGTGGTGGCATCTGACACCTGTCCCCAATTAGGAGTTTCAATTTGGAATCACATTTGAGAGATCATGGACCAGCCCTGCCAACCCTGAAGTTGTAAGTCACAACCCTGACCTCACCCACATGGCAAGCTGCCAGACTTGGTCCCAGCCCTGCAAACTACCCTGCAGAATCCAGGGTTCCCTGTCAGAATCCTATCTCCTTCTTTCAGTTGGTTTCTGGTGTCCGTTGGTCCAGGGTTAGAAACAAGCCACGAGGGGCTTGGGAATGTCTAGTCTACTGGCTCTGCTCTACTGTGAGGGTTGAGGCCCAGGTGTCAGAATCTTTCCAGCACATCCC
Organism: Lophiomys imhausi; assembly: GCA_907164525.1. Classification (NCBI taxonomy): domain Eukaryota; kingdom Metazoa; phylum Chordata; class Mammalia; order Rodentia; family Muridae; genus Lophiomys; species Lophiomys imhausi. Next base: position 2,871,182 of record CAJQZJ010014563.1, on the reverse strand, counting down.
AACAAAGAGAAGTATCAGGTTCTTTTGGAGTGTATTTACCTTAAGACCCTGATGCTGTTCAAACAAGAGTGATTATGGTGAGTTGAACTATAAAGACCTCTACAGACTGAACCTCTGAGAGTGACAAAGACAACAATTTGCTAAGGTGCCCTATATGTGTGAACACTGGGCCTTCACAGTGAGTTGTACCTCCCTATGAGAAAACAGAGCCATGGAGGGGGTCCGGCCATTTACTGTGACTAGAGGTCAGGATCCAATTTTGGGTGTATACTACTCCCATTATTGCATTAATTTCAGTTTGCAGTGACTTGCACTGCATGTTGAGAAATACAAACACTGCATTGGCAAGGCCCAGGCATGGGCTTACTTCAAGCACTTGCATGCTAAGTGTCTACATCAAACACTATTACCTGTGGACAGGCTCTCCCCACCCAGGGCATCGTGGAGCAAGGAATCAGTAGAGCACAGGGTGTCATTGTTGGTGTACTTTTTTATTAATTTTCATTTGGGTTCTTAGATCTACCTCCCTTCTCCATCCCCCCCACCCCCAACATTAGAGAAAAGTTAGAGGGGAAAGGGAGTGATCTTTTTATACTTCCTGCTGATTAAGGGGCACCGAGTTCCTTGGGGCAAGTTCAATCTTCGTCTCACTGGGATATGTCCCACTTCTTGCCTTTAATCTTGACCACTTGACAAACCAGCAACAGCAGTCTCACCTTCTCAGAGTACCATCTTCTTTCTGGGCTCTGGCATTTATTCGCTCTCCAGAGTTCCCAGAATTAAACTATCTGCAGCTGGCAAAGATCACGGCCCTGCTAGTGCTATTGTGGAGAATCTGAAGCAGCCCCATGTCCCATGCCTGGGATTAAAACAAAAACACATTCACAGAGCTGGGTCTTTAAAGACCAGTTGCATGCCGTCAACTAATGAACGTGCTACATCTCTTAACTGTCCGTGCAGGAGTAAGAATAGTGACCAAGCATTGGGCAGACATGCACATGTGGCAGCTAGCATCTGTAACCCAAGCACCCTACAGTAGATGGGAGGTGGGCACAGGGAAGTCACTAAAGTTCTCGAGCCAGCTACCCCAGAGCATCCATAAGAGAAAGGTGAGGACTGACTCCTGGAAGTTGTCCTCTGACCACACACTGTACACATGGACTTGTTTTGTTGAAAGTGAGCAAGAAGGATACAATCACACTGTAAGACTTCCTGGAGATATTAACAGACATCCACTTATCCCAGATAGGGTACTCCCAGATCAAAGAATCAACTCTACCCAAGTCTGGCTCACTGATCCAGTGATCTTGACTGAGGCAACTTACAGGAGCACGGACCCTTAGAGGCAGCTACCTCATTGGAGAAGTTTCTCCACCACCAGCCCCCAGCAATTATGCTCCACCAGGGAATGTCAGTCACCCTCCTTGTGAAGGTCTTGGGTTAGAGCTGCTATGATTTAAAGATGGCAAAGACCACACCATTCCTGGAAGGCACCTCCTCCACAAGAGGTGACTTACAAAGGCAGAATGAGTGCCTCAGGGCAAGTGTGGGTATGCATGGCATTCACAGGACAGGACAGAATATATACAATGGGGGTGGTTTGGCTGACAGACAGGGCCTAGTGGGAATGACACAAGAAAGTACCATAACGCAGCATTCTTCAGTTCTCCAAGAAAACTCACGTTGTTTGTGGTACATCTCTCAGGGAGTTCTTACCAACCACATGGAGTCAGGGAGTCTGGGGCACAGAGAAGGCAGCTCAGGGTTTGGCATACAGTTGTTCTGAAGCACACAAAATGTTTTTCTTTCAGGTTGGCATCTCTCTACCACACAACTTCCATTTCTTCCCAGGTTACTCTGGCTTACATTGCCATTCATAAAAGTACACATAACTTGCAGACACCCTGAGAGTAACCCATCCTCAGTGATGCAGAAGCATCTCAGCTTTCCTTCTTCAGAACTCACATCACCCACTTCGCCAAGATCTGGTCTTGCCAGGGAACACATGCATTTTGGTTTCTTTCTTTCTTTTAGTCCATTCTGGTCTGCACACCTCTTTCCATTTCTTGGCCATTTTTCACAAGTGGTTCTACCATCCTATCAGTCCACTATGTCTCTACTTGTCCAGGTAAATTGGGTGTTTACTCCCTAGGAAGCTTCTCCCTCTGTCCACAAAGTGCTACAAAATGGTGTGGGGCCAGAGTAAGCAGATGTCACAGGCCCCATGCAGGCAGACACAAAACTGGAGAAATCCAGAGATAACTAGGGTGCAAATCAACTGCCCCCTTCCTCCTAAGTGAAGAGCTGATACCATACACGGCATGTCCTCTGCCACTGATCCTGCAAACAGGGTGAGGTACAAATCTAAGATGCACTGGTTATAGAACTACTGTAATGATTGTTCCTCAAGAAGTACAGGATTCAGAACATCTCCCAGCTCCCCATTCTAAGTGAGCTTGGCAGCATGCTTAAGTCTTTCCCATCTCACTGCCCTCGCAACAAAGTATCTGGCTTCAAGGCCCATGCTCACACCACCAGCCTAACTGGATTTGTTCTCACCACAAGTGACCCTAAGATAAAGATCTCATCACCCCACATTTTGCAGTGGGTTTTATCTAAAGCAGCAGTTCCCAACCTGGGGGCCAGACAACCCTTCCATAGGAATGGCGTATCAGATCTCCTGCGTATCAGACATTTACACTGTGACTCATAACAGTAGCAAAATTAGTTACTAAATAGCCATGAAATAAGTTTACGGTTGGGGTTGCCACAACACGAGGAACTGTATTAAAGGCTCTTGAGAATGAAGCAGGTCCTACTGTTTTCCTTCTCAGTGTTCCGATTCCGAACCTCAACTTTCCAGCCTTCACATCCTTACATACTATGCCCTGCCTGTGAGCCCTCATTTCCACCAGGCACTTCCTTTTAAACCTGTAGCTTTCCCTTTGCTTTAGAATACCCTTCCTTTTCAATTCTTTTCGCCTCCTTGTACAATACTCCTTTTCTTCTCATCAGAACCTGCTGGTTTTTTTCAGCACAGTCTTGATTCTCCATACACTTTTTTTGTGGACTCCTCTCATTCCAGCTTCCAGTAGAGTTTCAAGAGTATGTTTTTATTAACTGATGAAATAAAACTTGTGTTGGAAACCTAACATTTCCAAAGCATATTTGAAATATCTTATATTCAAATGAAGTTCAAACATTGGTATATAACCTTAAATAGCTTTAAAAGTTAATCAGAAAATCAGTACAAGTAAATCACCCTCATTTAGATAGGTCTGACAGATTTTTAAAGGAATAACTTTTAAAAAGTCATACCTGCATTAGCCAAATGAAGAACTCCACTTTATGACTGGGCAGAAACCCCATTCACTCAACTGTGACAAGCCTGAAGTCAGCATTCTGATGTCAATCTGTGCTGCTCTGCCTCCCTATCTCAGGGTAGTAACAGGGCAGGGTGCACCAGCTCAGACCAGCTCAGCAATGTCATGGCTGTCAAGGCAGCAGGGGCCAGGCAACAACAAACTGTCTTCAGGGTTAGTATGTGAAGAGGCAGGGAAGGGTGGCATAAATACAAAGGCTATGTGGACAGGAGCCAGGTAAGATGGAAGAATGCCATCCTATAGGCTGGGTTAGCACTCAGGGTGGCACCCTGCACACCTACATGCAGCTCACCCATCGGCAGTGATGAGAACCTGTGTACAGAACAGATACAAGAGGCCCCATGCTCAATCTTTCTGCTTGCTTTGACAGACTAAGGTATGATACTGATCTCTGCCAAGTGGCCATGATGGCTGCTGTCTTGTGCTGTTACTAGGCCAAAGGGCACTGAAGCAAAGTTCCTTTCTTAACATTCCTCTGGAATCCCAAGAACAGCAGGCCTAGACCAAGCTCTACACCAGCAGTGACAATTGGGGTGACAAGGTCCAAACCTAAGACACCTGCCCTACTAATGACCTTACCTCAATCCACAGGAAATCCTGAAACCACCAGGAAAAACCACAAATTTGTTTTGCTTTCAATGAAAAACTCTTACTTTCATACCACTTTTTCTTTTTTATTTAAAATATTATAACCAATGGACATACTAGATAACACTGTTTACATCCAGTGGTGCATGTTTAATGATTAGGGCATGAACGAATAAACCACAATAATGATCTCAGCATTCCCTACAAAGTGCCCCATTTTGTTTTGTCTAGAGAGGAGAGGAGAGGGAAAGAACAGGGAAGGGGAGGGAAGAAGAAGAAGGAATGACATGTACAGGGAGAGAGAGAAAATTTCTACTTATCATCCTTAGTTTTGAGGTTTAAAACCCTATTAACAGGATAAACTGTAATGAGAAAATAGTTGTCACAGTCTGGGCAGAGAGCTACTTCGTTTAACTTCATCATTCGGCTATAAGATTAACAGCTTCTCAAAAATATACCAAATATTGGGCCTACAAAAGTAATTTATTTCTTCGTAAAATTTACTAAGATTTACTCCTTTTGTAAAATGTAAAGAGTGCACTGACCCCTTGGGTGGGTTTCTTACAAACAGTGATGATGTCACACGTAGTACAATCCCCGACAGTGGGAGACTACGCAGGACTGTCTCTTGCTGATGCAAGGGACGCACCTCACATACTTACTGGTATTTTGTCAACAGTGGCTATAAAGTATTCAACGCACATTTATAATTTACACTCAGTAAAGATCTAACAGTAAGGGCAACAGCTTACTTGGGAAAGCATAAAAATTAGTGTGAGGTAGTTCAATAAAAACCTAGTTTAATTTTAAGTCATTGTGAGAATAGGACATTGTGCAAAACTAATCCACAGGTAATATTTCTCAGGAGTTTCAGTAACGAAGAGAATCTAAACCAGAAGTGCCCAGAAAGTTGCTCTTACTAGACTCCCCTTGAGAGCACGTTGCCTAAGAGCAGTTGCTTTGAATTAATTAGGACACAAATTTTCCTATCTTACCCCAAACTACACATTTTTTGCTTCAATGCCCTTTATCTTTCATGCTATTAAGACAAATTTGTTTCCTGTGGTCCAGGAAAAACCTAAGAAACGCGATGCACACTACAATGCAACAGGCCATGGAAGCAACGCTGAAGAGGGTTACAGATGAGAGATGGAGCTGGGTTTTCTACTCACTGGCAAGAATTACTGGGGTCATGGGGCATCATGCATCCACTTTACACTAATGTGTGGCTAATGAACAACACTCACAAGCTACAACAGTATTTCCGAAAATATACTATGTTCCTTTTTTATCTCAAAATGCTGTGCAGGCCAGTGCTTAGGCAACACTGATGTTGTCTTCATGTGTGTGGCAGACACTGGCCGATAGTGTAAACCAAGTGCCATTTGTAACTCAGGAAACAGCTTCACTTGCCTACTGCTCATTCTGTCAGTGTCCTCTTAACCTCCATGTCTTGGGGTAATACAGGGATACAGGCTGACAGGCGAGCTGCTGCTCTGTTCACAGTTAAGCTTCTCTGTATTAGTAGGGCTGTTTTTCTTACAAGTTGGGTGTGCCTAGGGCACTGGGCCTTTGCTTCCTGGGTGTACTTTTCTGACAGCTGGCAATCAGCAGCATGGCACGATACAATAAAATCTGCTTAGCAAATAGCATGAAAGAGCTGAGATGCTCTACTTATAACGAAGCAATCCCAACAAAATGGTCATCTTACAGATGGTCAGTATATATTAGGGTAAGAGAACTGCAACCAGGAAGACATGTAGGTAGAATAAGGGTCTCTTTCCTAAGCCATGATGCTGAATGCTGAGTCTCAGCTAAACAACTTTCAGACAATAAGACAATGGGTATCTTTCACATATATAATTGAAGAGTCAAATTATAGGGTGGCTTAACAAGTACAGCTAGACAGAAATGTTATTTGTAATTTCTTTTAAAAACACTTCAGATGCTTTAAGAGTCTAACAGTAACAGTATGATTTATGTTAACAGATTTAAGCAAAGAGAAGGAGATGTGCAAACAATGGATCTTAAAAAGCTGGGGCATACATTTAACAAACAGACCTTGCTTTTAGGGTATAATTTTGTTAAGTATTTAGTTTACATTAAGCATTGAAAGGTTATTTTCTTTTAATTCAACTGAAACATGATGGCTGGCAAGTGGGCGCTGGCAGTTACAACAAATGACACAGTCAGAACAACTGGTATTCCTCACTGAACCAAAATCTCCATCAGGAAAGATGGCTGCTCAGCAATCAAACAGAAAACCAACTACAGCATGTCAGCTGTTAAAAGTGCAACAGTGACATTTTATCCCAGGGAAAACAAAACCACTTAGTTGTAAAACTAGTATGAAGTTAGGGCATACTCATGTTCCAATTTCTGCTAAAATCCTGACTCCGATCTTCTATTTCTACAACACAAGAGGTATAACAGTCTCAAATTCATACTTACCTAATAAAATTAATGCACCAGTTGTGTAGAAAAGGAATTTCTAAAAGATGATAGGCTAGAGATCATGATCAACTAACCTGCTATATTTAAAAGTATATAAAAAAGCTAAGTATTTTAATTTTAAGTGTATTGCACATTAACAATGACTTAAAATACCTTACTTGAAAATAACTTTACACTAAATATACACACACAAAAAAAGTTAAGCAAACTTTCAGAAATTTGCTGAGTACTGCCTGTTCTTACCCCAGTTGGCTGTGAGCTCCAAGGGGCTTTTTTTTTTTTTACAGCCTTGCAGCTCATGAAGCATGCATTTCCCAGTTCACTACAAGAGATCCCCCTTGTTCCAGAAAACACCAAAGGTGCCTGGGCAATACAGACATCATTTCAGAAATAATGAGACCTTGATGACATTTTACTTAGGAAAAATTCAGTTACAGAGAAAGGGTTCTGCAGATATAAAATGTAAACAGTTAACACACACTTGTCAGGAGCAGCACCATTCTTACTCTATTCAACATCCACACTGTGTATTATATTGGAAATCAGGTATAAAAATCAAAGACTCAGACTAAAGAGCCACCACTATGCCTGCCCTGCTCGCTGTGAAGAAACAGTCCTTAGAAAATGACATCCTACATATGGCTGTGTGCTACTATTTTCAGATGAACGGTATATTGCTCATTTAAACGTCACCTACACAAATTTAAGTAGGCTTTGGAACCTCCTGACAGCTAACAGAAATAGCATTATTCTACAGGTAGAATCACATGGCCAGAAACACCACAGGCTGGTGCTCAACAGACTGATCCTCCAAGGACAGGAACTGGGAAAGGCCTAGAGGCCGGAAACCGCACAAAAGGGAAAGTTCAGACTCTTGCCAATGGCAGGACCCGTACGGCCTGAGGAGATGAACACAGTGTACACAGAAGCAGGACCATAGCTAATACAGGAGACCGTCTGTTGATCTGCACTGAAATGCATATTCATGAAGTGTCTGTCCTCTTGACTTTATGTGATCAAAAGCTTTAAGCATGCCACAAAGGTTCAAAATATACCACATTTCTTAATGTAATTTTTTGTTGGGATGGGATGGGGAGATTCAAAAGGTAGAAGGATGTGCTCAGCATCTTTAAAGACATGCTGTGAGTTATTCTGTCATTTAGATAATATGGTGTTTGCCAAATTTAGGTAAGGTTGCCTACCAAGTGCTTAAACTAAGTTGGGATTGGCAAGTAGCAAATATTGGAGGTTTCTTGACACGTTCATCATTTACAGTAGTTATTCCTGAATATAACTGGCTACAGGTTATTTTCCCTTACTCCTCTGGGTTATTTCATTGATAAGCACATAACCCTGAAGGATAGCATCATGAACAAACATCTGAAATAAATTCTAATAAAAAACTTATAAACATCTTAAATAATTCATGATATATGCAAGTCACCACATAATAGTTGCTTTGATAAACAAAAATCTTACAAATTCAGTAAAAAATCAGCAGCATAAGATAAAGCAAATATGCAAAATTTTAAACCATGATAAAATAATTAGGTTTACATTATACAGTTAATTACAGCAAAAATACAATACAGAATTGTTGCTGTTTAAAAACACAACTTAGGTTTTTAAATTACAACACTTGAAATTAAAAAAAATAAACTACTACAAAATGAATTTTACATTTTCTGAAAAAATCACTCAAAAATATGACCACTGAATTGTTTTAAAGCAGTTCTATCAATGACTAACTGATTTCTCCCCCTCCCCCCCAGGCCCGAGTAGTCATCTACAGCAGCCCAGAGGTCCAGCTGATGCTTCCAGACTGCTGTCAGTATCCGAGGCCAACGTAGGATCTGTGGACATTGAAGAGACATCATTGACAGAGGGCGAAGACGATGGACGCTGAGAGCCACTGGTCACTGCTGCACCTGTGCTATGAGAAACAAGACAGCCAGCCAGTTGCAGGAAGAGCTGCAGCACAAGCTGCCTGGACGGCTCTGCCTAACTCCAGTGCCGACACACCACTCACTACTCCTGGGCTTGGGGTGGGGCGAATCGTACTGGACCTAACACTAATGTTCTCTTGCCCATGCAAGCTGAGGGGAGAATTCTGAAATTGTCTAGAAACCTATACTCCTGTCCTTCCATAATGCACTTTTAGTTTAAAAAAGTTAAAAGTCCATGGAGTTAAAAGTAACATGGAGAATGGTCCTACATCAAGATCAATGAATGGGTCTCCAGATGTGTTCCAAAAGAGTTGAGAGTATATAACAAACTGTTCACACTGTATTTTGTTGGAGAGAAGATTTCGAACAACCAAGTGACTAAAAAAAGTCTAAGAACTAAAAGATTACAGAAAATTATTTTTGATAATGTCTCACAAAAAAACCACAATATTCAAATAATACTTCTAGTACATCTTACAAAGCAGAAGTCAACACAAAAGAACATTTTGATTAGGAGGAACCTTAATCAAGTGCCCCAGTCTAGGAGAGACTGTATGACCTGACAGGGTAAGCCTCATTAGGTAAATTCAGGTCTGACTTTGATTCTAGAAAATATAGGCAAATAAAAATCCAGACTTAATAAACAGAGAGAGGAACAATTGTTTTTCTCTGCTAAAAGTAGTATACAGCAAGCATTTCTTGCATTTAAAAAAACTCCAAACCTCAAGAAACAAGAATACCTTATGCAGAGAGAAAAATCCTTTTAAAGGGTGGGCTTCATTCTGGGGCAGGAATACAGTAAGCAAGTCAACAACAGGTAGCAACTTTCAAGCCATAAGCTTACTAAATAAGGGTCTCAAGAACACACTCACAAAATAAAAACTGTGGGTCGTGTTCAGGGCCCCAAGATGCTGAAAGTAAGCAGGTAGGAAGTTTGCTGAACCACACCTCGGGATCTAAGATCACCCCACGCTGTATAATGATGAACACAACATGAGATACAAAAAGTACTCTAAGAGCTTGCTTTCAAGTGTGACAAAAGCACTAAAGAGAACATTAGTACTTGATAGTAGATGTAGCAAATTTGGTAGTGTAGTTTTTATCTATTCCAGCCGAAGACTACTCAAATCCAAACATATTGAATGCTAAGGGATCTCTTCTTTAAAGACGTGGCAGCGGTGCCAGAAACCTGGGTCTAAAGCAGTAGGACGGAGACAAATGCAAACAGACAACAGCGTGTCATTGCTTTCAAATTCAACTATCAAACTGGAGTGAGCAAGAGAGTAACTGCAGGTCCCAGGCTCCTGAAGATTACAGCACAAGAAGTAAACCACAACCACAGCCAGGCTTATATTGTAACCAACCTAAAGGAGACGGCTGCCCTCTTATGACTCCATTCTTAGTTCGCTCCTCTAAGTCCATCACCTCCTTGTATATCAGTTCTGAAAAAGAGGAAGAATAAGTTGTTTGAAATCAGACTGAATCACGGGTGTGTACATTTAAGTCTAAGCTTGTGTATCTGTAGGGGTATCAAGCTGGGTCCTTGCAATGACAGCAATGGCAGAGGATCGAGTGAATGTCAGCTTCAGAGTCATGGGTGCTAGCAAGCCGCTGGTCTTCAACCACAGGCTGTGCTGACAGAGAGCAAAGCTCTCACTCTAACTTCAAGCTGGTTAAGGGAGCTGCTGTCAAAGGGCATGCCTTCAGTGTATCAGCCACATAGCACTCTGCCTTATGGATGCTGGTCTGATTTTGTCAAAGCGAGGGCTGGGGTCTGTGCTTATCTTCTTCTACTTCCTGAGTCCTGGCCTTAAGCAACAAGGTTGTATTACAAGGGTTGTATAGCCCAAGCAGCATTACAATTAGAATGGGACAGAAGGACATTTCATTGAAGGAAAGGCAGCAGCAACTTCAGCTCCTTCCAAACAGCCTACAGCAGCACCAGCACCTCTTCCTAATGTTCCTGAGTGTGGGGCAGCAGTAGATCACTGAAGACAGGCTTGACTGAAGAAGACAGAGGGTATGTGCCCACATCCTACACGTTCACGTGATTCTGACTTGTTCATTACCACTACCTATCTCCTTTAAGCCATTCACTCTTTGAAAAATTATATAGAAGTAATTCTGTGAAAAATGTATGAACCAAAAATGTACAGAATTCCAAAAAGTTTGTATAATTCCCGAAGTTCAAGCTAAGAATCCTTTTCTGGAGACCAGGCATGGCAGCACATACCTACAACCGTAGCACTTGGGAGACTGAGGCAGAAGGACCACAAGTTTGATGCCAGTCTGGGCCACATATATATTTTTATTTTTACATTCTCACAACCATCAAAAGCATTATCAAGAAGCTAAATCATTTAATCAATTAATCACCTAACCAGTAAATGGGAAAATTCTTTTTCAACTGAACAGAAAATTCAAGAGAAATACAAGTGGACAGTAAACATGAAAAAATGATCAACATTCTAGACCATCAGGGACATAAAAAAACAGAACCAAGATTCTATCCAACAACAATCAAAATGGCTATCATTCATTAAGAAAATAAATGGCAACAAATGCTGGCAAAGATGAGGAAAAAAAGGAACCTTCATACATATTAATAAAAATATAAATTATAATAGTCACTACAAAAATTACTGGTTCCTCAAAAATTAAAAAACAGAATTCCATTAAAGGAATCTAAGGCAGAATACAACAGAGATACCTGTACACCCATTTTTACTGAAATACTATTCACAGCAGCAATATATGCTATTAGCCTAGATGCCCACCAACAGAAAAATGGGTAGGAAAAATGTGGTGAGATGGGGGTGTGGTGATAAACATCTTTAATCCCAACACTCCAGAGCAGGCAGTTCTTGGGAGGTTCAAGGTCTGTCTGGACTACACAATGAGTTCCTGGCCAGCCAGAAATACACAGTGAGATCCCGTCTTAAAAAAAAAAAAGTGGTGTTAATGTATGTAAAGTACTTTTAGCCAGCTATAAAGTAGAATGAAATTATGTCATTTGCCCAGAAATGGAGATTATCATGTTAAGTAAAATAAACTTGACTCCTAAAGATAAATATTGTATGTTTTCTTTGCTATGTGGAACCTGGATTTGACAATATAAATGTATTTGACACAAAAGCATACAGGGGTTGATTAGCTGATTAGGGGTAGAAAAGGGACCACTGAGAAGATAAGGGAGGGCATGAGAGGGTAATAGGTGGTTAACATGAACAATGAAAAGTGATACACATATCTGAAATATTATAATGAAACCTGTTACTTTGCATGCTAAAAGAAAAAGCACATTTATGCCAGGCGTGGTGGCGCATGCCTTCAATCCCAGCACTTGGGAGGCTGAGGCAGGTGGATCTCTGTGAGTTCAAGGCCAGCCTGGTCTACAGAGTCAGTCCAGGACAGCCATTTCGAGACACAGAGAAACCCCGTCTCAAAAAACCTAAAAAAACCCCAACCAACCAAACAAACAAAAAACAAAAACCACATTTATGTATTACCATACTAAAAAAAAAAAAATAGAAACAAAAAACAAAACTAGACCTGATGTTCCAAGATGATAAATTCCGCCATTCTACAGGTTAGAGTGGGAGTGGACAGGTACTCATGTGACAGAAGCAGAAACTACAATGCCTTTGACTCAAAAACAGGAAGTGACTGAAATTCAACATTTGGTCCAGCACGACCTTTTTGACTGCTCTCTGTTATATTCAAATATGCACACATAAACACATGGTGACAGCAATGGACTGTGTGAGGGTCACCTTCAGTGCTCCTCACACTGGAGCTGGACACAGACTGGGATACAAACTTCTCGAGCTCACCACCTAGCAGCTATTGACCTGTGCTGGTAGCTGTGTGGACCAACAGTGTCTTCTTCAAGCAGTAGGATACATCAACAGACAAATGTGCAATTTACACAGTATACCAAGAACATAACCACTGGTGATCTTAGAGAGGACACCCAAACATAGTTGTAGAAACAAAGGAGAAAACATTTATGTACCTAAAACTGAGTGGAGAACTTCAAAAATCATGGAAGCAAACTGACTTTCCACTTTTGTAAAACAAACAAAAACTAATTACTAAATATAAGTTGTGAAAACAGAAAGCAACATTGATTTCCTCAACATGAAGAAGTCACTGCAGAGCATCAAGCTCCTTCAGTGTCTCAGGCTCTGGTGAGTATTTGTTACCTTTCCACTCTTCTATCGTATGCTCCCTTTCATCCAATTGCTTGTCAGGGATCTTTGGTGGTGGCTGAAAGACACCGTCAGTAACAACTGAGTTAGTTTACTGGAAATATATATATTACTAATTGTTTGAAATATCAGCCAGACATAGACTTGTAAAAATGAATCATGAGACAAATTGATCAATCATCATTACTTTTAACTTCTGGAAAGTAGTTTTGCAAGATTTCTTTGTAAGAAATAAGACGTTTGCCCTTTTTCTTTTATCCCCCCAGCTTTTGAAATTGTCACATTTACCTGTATTACAGAATTCTGTTCACTTTTGGATACAAAACATTGTTTCTAACTAAGGACGCTCTGACAGATGCTCCTCTGTAAACTAAACAGTGAGAAACAGTGTGAGGTAACTTGACTATGTGTGATGGCTTCGATAGATGCTCATTAACCTAAGGCTTTATGAAAAACTAGGAAACACTACATTATCTATCTACATTTATTTAAAATGACAAGCTCTCTTTTGAACCTAATTTTAACCACAGCTCTAAGATTGCACTATGTTCTTCAAACATTAAGAAAGTAACTTACGGCTTCTGCTTCTGAAGGATCATACCAAACGTTGATATACGGGTGCTGGAGAGCTTCATCTACCGAGATCCTTTTGGATGCATCTATTACTAGCATTTTGGATAACAAATCTCTTGCCTGACTGGCTGCAAAAATAATGGTATTAATATACACCCATTCATGAGATTCTCCAATTATTCACTTTAGAAAGTTGAAGTTACTTTTATTTTAGAAAATTTATCTTTGCCAGGCATAGTGGTACATATGCTTGTAATTGCTGAACTAAGGATGCAGAAGCAAAGGGATCACAATTTCCAGGCCAGCCTGGTTTATATAAACTGAACCAAACCTAACAAAAACAAAACAAATCCTGTGTTTTTAATAAGAATGTTTTTATTATTTATTTTTTCTGAGTACTAAAAAGAGATTTACTGCATTTTTTTTGTTTTGTTTTTTGAGACAGGGTTTTTCAGTGTAGCTTTGGCTATCCTGGAACTCCCTCTGTTGACCAGGCTGGCCTTCAACTTAGAGATCTGTCTCTCTCTGCCTCCCACGTGTTGAAATTGAAGGCATTCACTACCACTCCCAGGCATGATTTATTGCATTTTTTAGTTACGTGTACACAAGTGTATAGACTGAAGGTGTGTGTATGTGCGCACATGAGTGCAGGTGCCCAGGGAAGTCAAGAGAGGGCATCAGATCCCCTGGAGCTGGATTTACAGGTGGTTGTGAGCTGTCTCACATGAGGGCTAGGAACTGAACCAGGTCCTCTGCAAAAGCAGCAAGAAATCTCCCTAGTCCCTAGTTTTTATTTTTGTTTTGTTTTTTAAGGACCAGGTCATGTTATGTACTTAGGCTAGCTTGGAACTCACTACGTAGTCCAAAATGGTCTCAAACTCCTGACAATCCATCAGCCACAGCTTCCAAGTGCTGGGATTACATTGGGAACCACCACACCTAAAGAATACTTTTATAATTTCAGGGCATATAAGTTATTTATAAAGCTGGGTGTGGTGGTGCATACCTTTAATTCCAGCACTTGGGAGGCAGAGGCAGGCGGATCTCTGTGAGTTCAAGGCCAGTATGGTCCACAAAGTGAGTCCAGGACAGTCAAGGATACACAGAGAAACCCTGTCTTGAAAAAAACCTTTAAAAAAAGTTATTTATAAAATATAACATTTTTCTGTCTTTTTTGAAGGTCTTCATTTTGCAGCCTTGGCTGGTCTTGAACTCAGAAATACTCCTGCCTCTGCCTCTTAAGTGATAAGTATTAAAAGCAAGTGCCACCATGCCCAGCTAAAATGCAAAACTCAGGGGCAAAAGAACAAAAACACTGTATGTTCCACTAGCAGACATAATTTTGAGTTAGACCTTTTAAGAATATGACTAAACATACTTCCCATACATGCATACCTAAACCAGAATTTAGTACATACACTTATAAAGCTTACCTTTAAGTTTGTTATGCTCTGAGTCAGCTGGGAAAAGCACATCAGGGAATAGTTTCTCAAAGCTATATCCAGCATATTTAGGTCTATTTTCAACATAAGTCCTTACTGTTGGTTGTAGTTTCTTCATGAATTCAGGACAAGGTGTTCCAAGCTGTTCAATAACTTTATTCCATTGATCAATATCTATTATCAAGTAGCTAAGAAAAATACTTCACGAATCAAATGTTCAACATTTTAATCATATCCACATTAAATACAAGAAAATGGAAAATTTTAAAATCCTAAAGAATGTAGCCATTATATATTTTATACCTTGAAGACACCCTGCAAAAGGCAATGATTACAAATGGATAAAAACAATCAATTAAGTAAGCTTTGTAAATCTTATTTTGTGTGTGTGCGCGCGCACGTGTGCAGGTGTATATAACCACTAATTTACTATAAAATGGAGCCATAAACAAGCAAATTAAAAATAAAAATTGTAACTAAAAATAGTAACTATCATCACTATACATAAAGACTCAAAGTACAAACTGCACAAAATTTTAGTATTTAAAAATTTTCCTTTTTCTCAGCTCTTCAAAAATGTAAACACATTTATTTCCTAGAAAGTAAGATATATTTCTAGTCTGTCATGCTTTTCTGAGTTCTTTACATTAACAGAAAATACCTGGTAGTGGCAAAAATGATGACTTTGATAAAAGCAGTACTTTCTTTTGCCATTCTCGGGTTTGCCTATGTTAATATCGTTTGCAAAGCTGTGAAATGCATGGAAATGATACCATTATCTCAGTATGCTGTAGACTAGGATTTTCTGGTCTTGTTCTTTCTAGTTTTATACACCAAAGCTCTGAAGACTAATGTCCCACATATTCTTACTGTAACGTGGTGGTGAATATTCTCATTTCACATAAAAATTCTGGGTCACTACCTGACAGACACATCACTGTTAACATAAATATTAAAATTTGATGAACTAAAAGCATGAATCCCAACCTAATTATCAGCATAAGTAACTACTTGCCAACATTCTCAGCATGTTATATTAATGAAGTGAGACAAGACACAACACACAGAACAGTAACAGAAAGACATGGGAGAACCAACAAAAAGACAAACAGGAGCAACAGATAATTCCAAAATTCATGCCACCTTCAAAATAGTTCAGGACTTACTCAAGTGTTAGAAGTTTTTAGTGAAAGCAATAATTTTTTTATGTTAATAAACTCAAAGCCAGCAAGGAACTATGAATAATCACACTTGAGCACTTTGAGCACTTTTCAAAATTAACATATGAAAAAATAAATGAGGAAAAAGAAAGTCTATGTGAAGTAAGAGGTGGTATTCTGCAAGAGTCATTTAACAATACTTTGCATTAGGGAGAGACAAAATGTATTCCACCTGACCAGGCTGACACAGTATCATACATTTTGACCTTTAGAAACTACATTTTAGGCCAAAGACAAGGATACGATCTGTACCTGGGAACAAAACACCACCTTTGATCATTTCTCCCATGATGCACCCAACTGACCAAATGTCAACTGAAAACAAAACGCAATGACATTAACAGAAAGATTTTGGTTAAAATAAAAATATATAAACACTAAAAAAACAAAACAAAACAAAAACAAAAACAAAAAATCCCCACATACACACACCATATACACTTAAAATCATAAAAAGCAATATAAAATAAAAATGAGTGACAGTGAATGTGCTTTGACTACCAGCAGAGACTGTATGTCCTGCTGCCAGATGCAGCCTACAAACATTTCAGCTTCTTAGGTCAGCAAATTTTGAACTATAACAGCCATAAACTTTACATCTATTAAAAAACCTGCATGTATAAATGTGCATATATTCCTTTTCATAAGCAAACAGAAGGAGGTTCATCACCTAGCTCATTAATCTGCTGCAGCAGCACAAGGATACAGTCCCTTCCTGGAAAGAGGATTTTGTGGCAAACCATTTCTCCCATAATGCACCCCACAGACCATAAATCCACTATATGTTTGCAGCACAAAAGAAGGAAAAGCAAAGCAAAAGGTCATTAAAATCAAAGAAGCATAATATGACTGCATCATCTAAAAAACGGCAGAACATCAAAAAAGAAAAAGGTGGCTTTAATTTCAAATAATGGAATAATTTAAAACACAAAATACTTTTCAAAAAGCTTTGATTCACAAAAGAAAATATGAGTATGGCATTTTAATTATATATCTAATTTTAAAGTGAGAGCTATGCACAGAAGTTGTATACATTAAAAAATTACACATCTTGTAACTGAGAATTTGCCTGTAATATACAAAGTAGAACTAAGTAAACTTTATATATAATGTGAAGAATGTATAAAATTATAAAAATAAGATGTACTATTTTGAGGTTTAACTGTGCATTTTACTCCCTCTTTAAGTTAAATAAAAAGGCATGAGCAGAAATAATTTAGCATGGTGAAAACAGAAAGAATGTTTCTAGATTTTAATAAAATATTATTCTAATTTTTTTCAGAAAATTTCAAACTATCTCACAGGCTTATTTAACGGAAACAGATTTGTTTATTCTAAACTAAAAGTCAGTTATTTTCTTGGCAACATCTAATACATTCATACCCACCTCTACCCATAAAGGAACAAATACATGGAAAAACTGAGAAACCGTGATAAACAAGTATTTTCCATTAGTTCTATTTTAAGTTCTTTTCAACGCATAAGACCAAATCGCTTTCATTTTAAAGTTAGTTTCAGCAATATCAAAGCACCTACAGACCTGTGATCCATAAACAAGCTTTTAGCAGAGCACTATATTATAAAACTTGTTACAAGAGGTCTTAATTTGATATAAGTCTAAAATAGATCAGACTACCCTAAAGTTACCAAAATATTCTTAAATACTCTGCAATAAAACAAAATCTCTCTGTGTGTGTGTGTGTGTGTGTGTGTGTGTGTGTGTGT
>CAJQZJ010014563.1:2813438-2853240 GCA_907164525.1 Lophiomys imhausi | reverse complement strand
AGGGGGGAAGGGGAAGAGGAGGGAGGAAGGGGGGAAGGGAGAGGGAGTGAGGAAGGGGGGAAGGGAGAAGGAGGAAGGGGGGAAGGGGAAGAGGGAGTGAGAAAGGGGGGAAGGGAGAGGGAGTGAGGAAGGGGGGAAAGGGGAAGAGGGAGCGAGAAAGGGGGGGAAGGGAGAGGGGGGAAAGGGGAAGAGGGAGGGAGGAAGGGGAAAGGGGAAGAGGGAGGGAGTGGGGGAAAGGGGAAAGGGGAAGAGGGAGGGAGGGGGTGAGGAAGAGGGAGGGAGGGAGAGGGGGAAAGGGGAAGAGGGAAGGAGAAAGGGAAGGAGAGGAAGGGAGGGAGGGAGAGGGGGAAAGGGGAAGAGGGAGGGAGGAAGGGGGAAGGGAGAGGGAGGGACGGAGGGAGGGAGAGGGGAAAAGGAGTGGGAGGGAGGGAGGGAGAGGGGGAAGGGGAAGAGGGAAGGGTGGAGGGAAAGGGAGGGAGGGAGAGAAAGGGGGAAAGGGGAAGAGGGAGGGAGGAAGGGGGTAAGGGAGAGGGAGGGAGGGACAGGGGGAAAGGGGAAGAGGGAAGGAGGAAGGGGGAAGGGGGAAGGGAGAGGGAGGGAAGGAGAGGGGGAAAGGGGAGAGAGAGGGGGAGGAAGGGGGGAAGGGAGAAGGAGGGAGGAAGGGAGAGGGGGAAAGGGGAAGGAAGAGGGAGGGAGGAGGGAGGGAGTGGAAGGAGGTGGAGAGAGTATCTGTATGTCACCTCTGCTGGCTAATGTAGTCATGAGGGAGGAAACATTACATTTGACTTGATTCCTGGGGAACAGGCAGGAAAAGCAATGAGATGATTTATGCAACTCACATCTAAGAGAGGGCAGTATGTCAATTCTCTTTTTTTTTTTGATGATTTATTTATTTTTATTTTATGTGCACTGGTGTTTCACATCTAAGAGAGGACAGTATGTCAATTCTCTTTTTTTTGATGATTTATTTAATTTTATGTGCACTGGTGTTTTGCCTGCATACATTCATGTCTATGTGAGGTGTTGAATCCTCTGGAACTAGAGTTACAGACAGCTGTGAACTGCCATGTGGGTGCTGGGATTCAAACCCAGGTCTTTTGGAAGAGCAGCCAGTGCTCTTAACCGCTAAGCCATCTCTCCAGCCCCAATATGTCAGTCAATTCGTGATGATAGTGTCTCTAGTTGTGGATAAGGAGCTAAGTCACGATCAAATTTATAGGACATTAACATGTGGTGCAATTTATGATGAGCAAAATCTTCACAGCAAAAGCAATAGCAATCCGCTTATCAATTCTCAAAACAAAACCCTGTGCTGAAACTAAGAAAACAGAATAGCATGCTTACTTTAAAAATTGATAGTTGACATTTAAAATATTTGTTTTTAATTAGCTCAAAAAAGAGAAAATTGAGTAAGGATTCTAATGTCAATGGTATCATATATATATGTACATATATATGTGTATGTACATATATATAAAGAATCTTCAAGACTGTCTTAACAGTTTTCTGATTCAAAGTGAACCACTGTTCCAATTTCCTTCCTAGAAACATGCCACTCTTAAAAGTTATGGTTTACTTCAACACATGTGCACATATACTATATACAATCTCCTCAAGGCAGGACGGATTTTAATCAAACAGTAGTGTTTCCCACAAGAGGTTGAGTCATCCATTAGCTTTCCAGAATCGTACCTCTCAGAGGTAGTACTACTATTTATTTATTTATTATTATTTTTTTTGAGACAGGTTTCTCTGTGTAACCCTGACTGTTCTGGAACCCACTTTGTACACCAGGCTGGCCTTGAA
Organism: Lophiomys imhausi; assembly: GCA_907164525.1. NCBI lineage: Eukaryota > Metazoa > Chordata > Mammalia > Rodentia > Muridae > Lophiomys > Lophiomys imhausi. Next base: position 2,851,434 of record CAJQZJ010014563.1, on the reverse strand, counting down.
CTCACAGAGATCCACCTGCCACTATCACCCTGAGTGCTGGGATTAAAGGCGTGTGCACCACCACACCCAGCCTCTGAGAGCTATGATCAACAATGACTAAAGGTATTGATGTGAGCAAATATGACTAAAATACACTAGGATTACTAATAAGATTAAACTACTAAGAAGTATATGTTCATGTTTAAGTCACACACAAGCAGAGGATGTAAGTCCCAAGGTCTAGAATTCTTTATCTATGGGTAAGACTGACAGAAAGTATTCACATTTAAGATAAGATCTCCATGCTTTCCCATTTATGGTAAAATGTTCAAATACTTGATACACATTTGAAACACTTAGCTCTATGCACATCAATTCAAGTATATAAAGATAAACTAAATCAGAATATTTCAAAGTGAAAGTGAATGCTGACCGTTCTCCTTGTAGCCCATGCCAAGGATGACCTCTGGTGCTCTGTAGTAGCGAGTTACCACATACGGCGTCATCATAAAACTAGTTCCTGCAGTCCTCGCCAGTCCAAAGTCAAGAATCTTCAAAGTGCAGTCTGATTTGACTACTATATTACTAGGCTTTAAGTCCTTCAAGAAATAGACATTAAAATGATTGCTAAGACACATACAAAGATTTTTTTTTTTTTTTACTATTCAACTGAGTTACATAAGTTGTCAAACGATCTGTTAATTGTTCATTGTTTTCACTGCAATACCACTACAGAGATTCATTACAAATAGCCAAACCCAAAAAGTCAGATTTAATACCATTTCATTTACATGAACATAAACCCAGTATAGACGTCAGCAATGTTTTACTTCCTAGAAATTAGTTAGAAATTCTTGGACAAATAGAGCAGGAGATTTGAAAGGTATCTTAAAGCTCATTTAAGAACTTCTGTACTAGGCACAGTGGCCCATCCTCCCATCCTTTGAAATCCTTGTACTCAAGGACAAAGCAGAAAGGTTGGAGGATCTATATATACAGTGTACTGCTTAGTTTTTTTTTTGTTAATCTGACACAACAAGCTAGAGTCATCTGGGAAGAGGGCACAATAACTGAGAAACTTCTACCAGAATGGCCTGTAGACAAGCCTGTGGGGAATATTTTCTTAATTAGTAACTTATGTGGGATGGTCCAACCCACTGTAGATGGTACCACCCCTGGGCAGGTCCTGTAAGAAAACAGGCTGAGAAAACCATGGAGGAGGATAATGCCAGGACACTTCTCCATAGCATCAAGCTTCAGTTCCTAATCTAGGTTCCTACCTTGACTGTCCTCAGAGATGAACTGTTACATGAAAATGTAAGCTGAAATAAGCCCTTTCTTCCACAGGTTGCTTTTGGTCAGTGTTTTACCAGAGCAGTAGAAAGCAAACTATGACACACAGCAAGACCCTATCACAAAATACTAATCAAAAACAACAACAAAAGAGCTATTATGGTAAGAGTTATAAATTAACACTTACATTCATTTACGTACTAAATTAATAGCATTAAAATCTCATTCTAAAGTTACAATAAGCTTTCCATCACTCCAAAACCACTATGAACAGTCTGCTAATATTCACACAATCTTGAAGTAATCCTGCTATACGTTATTTGGACACTGATGGTCATACATATTCACTTTTGTGGGAAGGGAGGCTTGGGATCAATCTCATACAATAGATACTTGGCTCTAAAGAACCAAAACAGTGATTATCAGCCTCCCCAGTCCTGACATCCCACATAATATCACCTCAAATTCTTTTGTTCGCATATAGCAGACACTAGTGGGCTGGTACCACTAGACCATAAAATTACTTTCTGTTGGCTAGTACTAAATAATGTCTTTGTGAAAAACTGCCATGCATGCAGCCAGATGGAAATGTGCGATGTCTATTAAAATGAAGGCAGTGGCATAAACACCCAGGGTTTCCCATTCGTCATGCTTCCCTCCACCTGTGGGCTCTGACGAACACTCATATCCAAAGCAGCCACGCATCGACATCAAGAGAGAAGGCCCTCAAGACAATGGTTTACCTGCAGGAATGCTTGCACGCTGTTCTAACTTAACCTGACAAGCTGCCCTAAGAGTACAGGGTCACTTCAACAGAAGACAAAAATGTTATCATTCCTATTCTGCAAACACAGTTTTGCTAATATTTCTGAAATACAGTATACAAAACAAAGGAATGCCCATGTTTAAGAATAAACATTATGACCGGGCGTGGTGGCACAAGCCTTTAATCCCAGCATTCAGGAGGCAGAGGCAGGTAGATCCCTGTAAGTTCAAGGCCAGTCTGGTCTACAAAGTGAGTCCAGGACAGCCAAGGATACACAGAGAAACCCTGTCTCAAAAATCCATAAATAAGCCGGGCGGTGGTGGCGCACGCCTTTAATCCCAGCACTTGGGAGGCAGAGGCAGGCGGATCTTTGCGAGTTCGAGGCCAGCCTGGTCTACAAAATGAGTCCAGGACAGTCAGGGCTACACAGAGAAACCCTGTCTCGAAAACCAAAAAAAAAAAAAAAAAAAAAAAAAAATCCATAAATAAATAAAAAATAAACAAACATTATGAACTTTAATATCACTTCCACAGCTGTTATTACAGAAGGAGATTACTGTTTCTTTATATTAGGCGGTTCTAGTCTAGAAAAAACTCAGAAACAATTTTTGTTCTGGAACAATTATGAGCAAATACATTTAAAAAATAGTTAAAGGAAATAAATTGCCAAGAGTATTTGGCTCTAAGAATATTAAGTAAAATTCACCTTTCTGTATCAATGTTTTCCTACTTACACCCATTGTAACATTGCTAACTACATATGGGAAGAGTGACATTGCGATTACAGTGATTTGTGCAAAGAGAGTAGAAATAACTCAACAATCTTTATGCAAGCCTCTCCAGTCAGCAAGGCAGCATGAAAAGACCTAGTATGTAGTGTCTAAGTGGGAACAGAGTGGAGAAGGACCAGCACATGACCTCCTACAGATCTTCTTTTGCTTTGGTGATTAGGAACATTCTAGATATTGGACATGCTTATTAAGCCAAGTGTCTAGCCCCATCATGATCTATCTGCACTTATACTGTGGAAAATAAACCTTAGTCATGTTTAGCAACTAGGAGTTTGATATTTGCCCAGGTAGTGGTGGCACAATCTTTAATCCTAGCATTCAGGAGGCAGAGGCAGGTGGATCTCTGAGTTTGAGGCCAGCCTTGTCTACAGAGAGTTCCAGAACATCCAGGGATACACAGAGAAATCCTGCTTCGAAAAAAAACAAAAAGGAGTTTGATATTTGTGATTGTAGCCAAGCATAGCATATTGTGGCTGAAACTGACCCAGGAGTGGGAAATTATTATTATGTATTAAATATTCCTAATCTGAAATCTGAAAAGCCAAAATTTAAATGTTTTTTAGTATAACTGGCAGTACTCAAAAGGATCTTGTATCTATTTTTATGTCTATGCTAAGGAAACTTAAAGGTAGCCTCAAATCAGTCCAAGAATACTGGGCCCACATGCCAGTGCTTTGATTTTTGGGCAATCTGATTTTCAGATTAGGGATACCTGGCAGAGTCTATGCAAACATCTAACATCTAAAAAAAAAGTCCACAATCTGAAATACTCTGGCTCCAAGCATTTTAGATCACAAACAACCTTTGCAAAGACATAGGACCATGAGTTGGTGACTGAAAAGCATTGAAAGCTATATCACAATGGAAAAAGATCCAAATTATACAGAAGCAAAATATTTTATGTCATCTGCATAGGACTTGCATAGTGACCAGGGGCTGACAAATGAGAGCCTGGCTGCTTTTGCAAAGGATGTCTTATGCAAACTTAACCACAGTCATTTCACCTCCTGTTATCTTTGACTGCTTTTGTGATAGAAAGGTAGAGTTCAGTCAGTAGCTGTGACAGAGCCAAGTCCACAAAGACAAAACACCCAGAATGTGGTCTTTACACAAAGTTCTTTCTTTTTTTCCTTTATTTTTTATTTCTTCAAGTTACATCTCAATCGCAGTCCCTTCCCTATACCCCCTCCAGTCCCACCCTCCCACCTCAACCCCTCATCCTCTTCCCTTTTTTTTTTTTTTAAGTTTAAGGTATATCATATTTCCCCCTACAGTTTCCCCTTTCAATCCAACAAATGGCTCTTTCTCTTATAATAATAAATACAATACAAAACAACAGAGGTAATTAGGCCACACTTATGAGAGTTACATGGCTTAGCGTACATTCCCAATGTCCAGTCCATATGTACTTGGTACCTGACTTTAACATTCTACTATCTAACCATCTCCATGAGTTTAAAGTTCTATATCTGACTCAACATTCATACTAATTGCAACACAATTTTAAAAGTATCTTCTTAGATCTATAACACTCTCTTGACTCCTAAACAACTCAAAATTTAATTATGAGACTCTAGCTATCTGTTCTTCAACCACCTCAGAGACCTGAGAGGGATAAATATATCTGATTTTATAGAAGTACAGGGCCTGCAGCTTCCCAAACTAAGAAATGACATATCAGTGGCTGCCTGGACAGTTCCCATTTTCTCTCCATACATTACAGCATCGATCTTCAGTCATTTGGCCCCGTTTCTCTGACAGACATTGATTGCAGGGCAGGGGTTATGAAGGAATTACCTACCCTGTCTTGGCAGAGCTAGGCTGTTGACTTACCTGCTTCCAGGTTTTGTCCTTTTTGGACAGCATTCTGTCTACAGTTGGAGCAAGGGGCTTTTCCTACCAAGAGATAGGCTTGCGACTAATTCAATCATCTCCCACTGGAGATTCTTCGATGCTCATCTTCTACTTGGAGGAGAATAGGGGGTGCTGTCAGGAGTTGATATGTCTTGATATAAAAAAATCTGAAGTTACGAAAACATCTTTGAATGCCATATTCTGCAGATCTCTTGAGGTTTTTGAAGAGGCCCTATCTATCTCTTATATTAGGGTAAGCAGATGTTGCTTGTCTCTTAGCAGGTTCATTTCTGATTAGCTTAGCAAGTAACTATAATAGGCTGTCATAGTACCTAACAGAATGACCGGCTTGCATAACCATTAGTTTGCATTTCTTAATTATCCTAAACAGTTTATGACAATTAGTAGTAAAAGGTCGAAACATCACATTTCATTTTTTTTTCTTTATCTCCTAACCCTTCTATCCCATTTCTCTGGGGTGGGGTGTCCTTATATAACAGTCCCTCATCTCAGTTGAGAGGTCGTATGAGGGCCAAGAGCCTCCTCATTTATTGGGGGTCTACAAAGCAGTACCATCAGTGAAAAGTGTCTCGTTGCCCGGGAGAGAGAACTACTAAACAAACAAACCAATAAGCAGACAATAGATAAAACAGACTAAAAAATAGAAAAAAATATAAAAAATAAATAAAAAATAAAAATTAAAAATAAGAAGTCTATGTCCAAGTTCTCTTTGGTGTGTTAGTTGTAGTATCGATACCTTCTCCTATATAGCTAAAATCCTACTGTAAGTGAATAGATGCCATATGCGTCCTTCTCAGTCTGGGTTAGCTCACTCAGGATGAGCTTTTCTAGTTCCATCCATTTGGCTGCAAACTGCATAATTTCATTGTTCCTGATAGCTGAATAATATTCCATTGTGTAGATGTACCACAGTTTTTAAACCCATTCTTTGGTTGAGGGACATCTGAGTTGTTTCCAGTTTCTAGCTATTACAAATAAGGCTTCTATAAACATAGATGAGGAAACTTCCTTATGATTCCGTGAAGAGGCATTTGGGTGTATACCCAGAAGTGGTATGGCTGGGTCCTGAGGCAGAGCTATTCCAAGTTTTCTAAGATATCACCAGACTGACCTCCATAGTGGTTGCACAAGCCTGTATTCCCACCAGTAATGGAGTAAGGTACCCCTTTCTCCACATCCTCGCCAGCATGTGCTGTCATTTGAGTTTTTGATCTTAGCCATTCTGACAGGTGTGAGATGGAATCTCAGAGTCGTCTTGTCTTGAGTTGCATTTCTCTGATGATTAAGGATGTTGAGCATTTCTTCAAGTGTCTCTCAGCCATTAGGGATTCCTCCTTTGTGAATTCTCTATTTAGCTCTGTCCCCCATTTTTTGATTGGATTATTTGGTTTCTTGGCATTTAATTTCTTGAGTTCTTTGTAGATTTTGGATATTGGCCCTCTGTCAGATGTGGGGTTGGTGAAGATTTTCTCCCAGTCTGTAGGCTGCCGTTTTGTTCGAATGACAATGTCCTTTGCCTTATAGAAGCTTTTCAGTTTCATGAGGTCCTATTTATTGATTGTTGATCTCAAGTCCTGAGCTGTTGGTGTTCTGTTCAGGAAGTTGTCACCTGTGCCAATTAGTTCGAGGGTTTCTCCCACTTTTTATTCTAGTAGATTTAATGTGACCGGCCTTATGTTAAGGTCTTTGATCCACTTGGACTTAAGTTTTGTACAAGGTGATAAGTATGGGTCTAGCTTAATTCTTTTACAAATGGACATCCAGTTGGACCAGCACCATTTGTTGAAGATGCTGTCCTTCTTCCATTGAGCCGTTTTGGCTTCTTTGTCAAAAATTAGGTGGCCATAACTGTGTGGGTCTATTTCTGGATCTTCAATTCGATTCCATTGATCTACTGGTCTGTTTCTATACCAATACCATGCTGTTTTTACAACTATTGCTCTGTAGTATAGCTTGAAATCTGGGATGGTGATACCTCCAGATGTTTTTTTATTGTACAGGATTGATTTAGCTATTCTGGGCTTTTTGTTCCATATGAAATTGAGACAAGCTCTTTCCAAGTCTATAAAAAATTGTGTTGGTATTTTGATAGGAATTGCATTGAATCTATATATTGCTTTTGGCAGGATGGTCATTTTTATTATGTTGATCCTACCTATCCATGAGCATGGGAGATCTTTCCATCTTCTAAAGGCCTCTTTCATTTCTTTCTTCAAGGGCTTGAAGTTCTTGTTGTACAGGTCCTTTACTTGCTTGGTCAGCGTTACCCCCAGGTATTTTATGTTGTTTGTGGCTATTGTGAAGGGGGTTGTTTTCCTTATTTCTTTCTCAGTTACACAAAGTTCTTTAAACCCTGCTCTAGAAGAGGTTAGAAAACAAAACATTGTTGGTGGCTACTGTCTGCATTAGAAAGAAGTGGCCACTCTAAAAGTAGAAATAAAAGGTAACAGTGTCATCATTTTGGACAAACTAAATACTACTAGAAAACAGGAAAAGGCAACAGATGGATTAGCTTATCCCAAGCATCATCCTTTTATATACCTATCCTTGTGACCTGTTTCAGTTCATGGAACATGAAAGTGTGATGTTCACCAAATCTGAAGAGAAATTCTGAACAAGTTGAGTTAGCAGTATTCTTCTACCTTACATCATGGGAAGGATATCCCTGGAAGTAAACCTGAACCTGACCTGAAGTCTGGAGCAGTGCCTAATAGCCAACACTGCAGACCCCGAGTAAGCTGTTTCAGGTCAAGGAAATCTTGGCTTATTTCTATGTATCATTTTTCCATAACAATTCTGAAAGACAGCCCTTGTCAAATCCTCAAATTGATGAAACCACTTCAGTCTGTCCAAAGAAGCCTGGACGCTTGGAAGTAGAGCCTTCGGTCCAAGAATACATACATAGTCTGTCAGTTGACCAAATATGCTTTAAAAAAACATTTAAAAAAAGCTACAAAAGTTACTGATATAACAAGCTGCACTATGAAAAACAAAACTGTTAGTCTGTTGTCAAGAAAACCACTAAGCATCTTACATGGACAGGACAGCAAGAAAGAAACTCTGTCTTGAATGTCAGTAATAAAAGACAGTAGTACTCTTGTCCTTCACAGGTAGGAAGCAGGCTGAGAAAACTGAGCAGTCTGAGTACAAAGCCTTCAGTGCTCACTTGGTATTTACTTAAGAAAGTTAAGAGGAAAGGAAGACTCCCATAGGAAGCACTCAGGTAATATGGACAACAGTGGACAGGTTGCACTGTGTGCAGAAATCAGATTCAGCTCCTTAAAGAGTCAATACCCTACCTCCAGAGGGAGCGACACAATGTCCATCAAGTAGAATTTCAACTACAACTGTCAACCAATCACTGTATTTTTTAGTTTTCCAATGAGATAGTTGTGGTTACCCTGGTCCCACCTGACTATTCTATCAAAGGAACTTAAGGAAAGGGAAGGAGAGAAAGCCAGTTCCTGTGTTTCTGGGCCCAAAGCCTCAATGTCTGAATCTGATATATTACTGTGTATCCCCATTAAGGAGGTGTGGAGCAGAGAGCTGTTGTATGTCAGACAACCACAGGCTATGATGGAACCAAGATTCATGAATCTGCTCCCCTCACACTTTCCTGCTCTTTTATAACAAGGTAGCTCTTTATGACTAGCCCTGCTGATGAGTTGAGTAGGGCTGATGTGTGCCACTAACAGGCAAGCATGTTAACCAGTGAGTGCATTACCATAAAGCTCTCTTCTGCAGACACAGTGAGAAATAATTAGAGGGAAGTCTCTCTCAGCAAGGGTTTCTAAGTGCCTACAGGGACATCGAACTGCAGTACCTGGAAGGAATAAATGTTTAGATTGTATCTTTCTTTGTTTTTCTTTTCTTTTCTTTTTTTTTTTTTAAGATTTACTTATTATGTATACAGTGTTCTGTCTGTATGCCTGCAGGCCAGAAGAGGGCATCAGATCTCCTTATAATGGTTATGAGTCACCATGTCGTTGCTGGGAATTGAACTCAGGACCCCTGGAAGAGCAGCCAGTGCTCTTAACCTCTGAGCCATGTCTCCAGGCCATAGACTGTTTCTTAAACCAAGGGAATAATCACAGAATAGCAGAGTTAAGGTGAATCTAGAATGGAGGACAGAGGAGCTGTGTGGACTAAATGCAAAACTGGCAACTACAGTTATCGGATCAAATTTTTTGGTAGTTGCTTCAGAGAAAGACAGAAAGAGAATCATCTGGCAGGAACAGTCAGAATTTAGTACCCTAAGACAATGGGAAGAGTGATCCAAGGAGTGGCTTCCATAGGTTCTGTGATGTCTGTTCAGACCCTTGGCTCAGTGACACTTCTTGCACTTCCCCGGAGGAATGGCTGTGGTGCCTTCAGTAAACTCTTCCAGGAAGGACCTGTTTTCACTGCAGAGGTTAAATGGAAGCCACCAGCTGAGGCTCTTGAAATAAATGTAGCCAATGTAATCTCTCCCTTTTCCATTTTTACTTTGTTATGGATACTGATCCTATCCGTATCAGCTTCTTACATGTATAGCTTCACCCTAGTTTCACATGCTGTCCAGTCTAAGATACAGGTCATCAAACCAACAGACCTCTCAGTTTGTTTATTGTTAGCTCAACTTACTACATTAACAACATTTTTAAAGATTTATTTATTTTACACATATGAGAGTTCAATCTGCATGTAGCCCTACATGCCACAAGAGAGCATCAGATTCCAGTATAGATGGTTGTGAGCCACCATATGGTTGCTGGGAATTGAACTCTGGACCTCTGGAAGAGCAGACAGTGCTCTTAACGGCTACCTCTCCAGCCCTATTAATAACATTTTTACAGCCGTACTTTATTTTTCCTACCGTCTTCCTAAATGAGTAAAAATAGTTAAGTAAAAGGAGAGGAAGGAATGCTTCCTAACTTTTACTGAGACTAGCAATACCTTGATACCAAAGTCAGATTAAAACCATCTTCACAAGAAAACTAGAAACTAAATCATTAATGAACCCAGGGGTAAAAATCCTCAACAAAAATACTAGCAAACCAGTTCCAATAGTATACTGGAAAATATATACCATATCCAAATGGGATCTATCTCAGAAATAAAGGGGAGTTCAAAATACAAAAACGTATTAATGTAGTATAACTCATTAGTTGAAGGGAAGCCATATATACAGTCATTTAAATTGGTGCATAAAACTTTTGGCTAAGTTCAACACTCTTTAATGACAAAAATATGCAGATCAGGAATCAAAGATAAATGGAAAAATTAATCTTCTATAAAAGGGGGTCTCTGTCCTTTGTCCTAAACTACAGGTAACTACAACACCTAGATTATACTGCTTGACAGGATTGTCCTGTTAATGTGGAGGTTTTAGCTATGGATAGTCTAACAACATAATTTATGACAAGGGCTTTGGAACTTACAACAGTTCCAAACTCTAGAGGAAATGGAGATTCAATGTATTAGCATGAATAGGAGATGGTTTGCTGACTGAGAGCTAAGAAAGTGGTATGTTACTCTGACCAAATCAAATGCCTGGATCCTAAGTCTGGGTGAGCTTCCCGGGCTGGTGACACTGCACGCTCATACTCTGTAGCTCTTACTTTGGCTGGTTCTGGCACTCACCATTTGGTCACACTAACAGTTCAAGTGTTCTGTGGTTGTTCTAGTGAAAAGCAAAGCTTGGGGAGATGGCACAATTGGTGATTTCTAACAGGATGCTCTGAAACGGAGGTAGTTCTGAGGAGCCTATGCATGCCTTATGTATTAAGCACACTTTTATAGGGCTTGTAACCTCTGAGTAGACAGTGGGACTCTGAAAGAACTTTTGCAATAAGAAAGATTATCTACCAAAACCCTATTTTGATAGATAGTCACATTTAATGGTGGCTGTGGTTTGAGAATATTTGAGTGTGTTCTTCAAGGGTCTATGTACTAGGAATTTCATCTCCAGAACGGCAATGTTAAAGTGCTGGAATCTGTAGAGGGTGGGGACTATTGGAAACTAGTTAAGTCATGGGCACTGTCCTCAAAAGAGACTAATGTTGGTCTTGTGGAATGGGTTGGCTCTCATGAGGGAGTGAGTGTAATGCAAGGCTACCCTAAACACTTGGCACCTTTTTCACACAATCAGATCTGCTTTCTGTTTCTCTGCCAAGTTAGTGACTAGCCTAAGTGGCCTTTACCTGACCTCAGACTTTCAGCCTCCAAAACTGAGCTAAATAAATTCTTTTCCTTATAAACACCTTGCTTTACGTATTTGTTGCAAGAATGGGAAACAGACGAAAACAATGGTGAAAGATGAAAAGCTTTCCCCTTACTATGACAAACAAGACAAAGATGCTGATTCTCACTACTGTTCTTCAATATTTTATTGTAAGTTCCAGCTAGAGCAACTGAGGGTGGGGGAAGGTGTCCAAATTGAATACAAGTAAAACTATGGTGCAGAAGACATGATCTTAAAAACAAAAATTCAGGGTGTATGAACACATAAGTGGAGGTCAGAAAGAGCACACTGACATACTTTATGTTAGAGGAAAGACCACGTCAAGGTACAGGAGAATGTTTATGGATCTCACCAAAACCATCAAATTTTGGGCACTGGGAACTGTGAGAAAGTAACTCCTGCTGTTTCAGCTACCCAACTACAGACTAACACAACTTAGGAAATGGAAAGATCTTATGTTTACAAATTGGAATGCTAAATATCGTAGAGATGATAAAACCACCAACTCATTCTTCAGATTCAATGAAATCTTTGTCCAAAGTCCACTGGCTTTTTCTGAGGAAATGGAAAAGCTAATCTTCAAATTCACATGCACTCAAAGCAGTTTCAAAACTACTAAGAAAGGACACAGGATTCATAGTATCCCACTTCAAAGCAGTAGAGTTACATGTGTGGGCTAGAGAGATGGCTCAGTGGTTAGGAGCACATACTGTTCTTGCAGAGGACCCAGGTTTGGCATCTAGCATCCAAATGGCAGCTCACAAAAATCTTGTAAATCCAGCTCTCCAGGGGATCCTATGACCTCTGGATTCCATGGGACCCCCTACCCATGTGGACACATACACAAATAAAATTAGTAGTCGTAAAAAAAATCATTAAAAAAATGTGGGTCCAAAATAGGGATGGACAGAAAGACTAATTATATAGAACTGGCAGTTTAAAAATAGAGATCAGATGGATTCTGACAGGGTACCGGTACAACTGTCTGAGAGCTTGGAAAACTGGATTTGTACACAGAGGAGAATGAAGACAGATTCTTGCATTATACTACAAACAAAAATGAATTCAAAGTGGACCAAAGACCCATAAAACTCTTATAAGGAGACAATCTTGAATTTTTATGACCTTCAATTTGGCAATAGATTCTTATGCAAGACACAAGAGCACATGAAATAACAAAATTTTGATATTTCATGAAAACTAAAACCGTTTATATATTAATAAGATATAATCAGCAAAGTGAAAATCAATGTATACATATATAAATTAGGTCTGGTAAAGGTTTTTTATTTATAGAATTGGAATACATATACAAATCTATAATAATAACAAAAAGGCAAACAACTGATTAAGAAACAAGAGCTTAAAAATACACGTTTTTCAATGATAAGATAGAAATGGCCAACCAACAAATGAAAAGATGCTTGACCGCCATGGTGGCTTGATGAGAATGGCCTCCATAGGCTCATATGTTTGAAAGTTTGGTTCCCAGTTGGTGAAACTGTTTAGCAAGGGTTAGGTGGCATGTAACTAGGGGGTGGGCTCTGAGGTTTCAAAAGCCCACACCATTCCAGTCAGCTCTGTGTGTTGCTGCCCGCAGATTAAGGTCTCAGATGATGCTCTAGTGCCACGCCTGCCTGCTTGTTGTCATGTCCCCACCAGGACAGTCATGGTCTCACCCTTTGAAACTGTAAATCCCCAGTAAACTCTCTTTTATAAGTTTTCTTGGTCATGGCAATTGAAAAGTAGTTAAAACCACCATCATTAGCCATTAGGAAAATGTTTATCAAAACCACAATAAGATGTCACTTCACACCCATCACGATGACTAAAATGAAAACTTCAGGCACTAAATATTGTGAGAGCTGCGGAAAAACTGGAACCATTGTACATGGATTCTCAGAATGGGAAATTGTACTCAATTTGAAAAACAGTTTGATTGTTCCTCAAAGAGTTAAAACACCACATGATCCAGCAATTCTACTCAGAAAGACTAAGGAACAAAGGTCGAATAAATACTTATGTAGAAATTTTCACAGCAAAACACTAACTGAAAGGTTATACACAAACTATCTGTGGAATATGACATGTGGAATATTATTCATTCACAAAAAAGACATACTAATATATGATACAGCATTGACACTGTAAAAAATATACTAAGTCAAAAGAAGCCCGACACAAAAGGCCATGTATTATATGACTAAGTGTATATGAGATAACCTAGGACAGGTGAGTGCATAGTACTGAATTACCAGGGTCTGAGGAGAGAGACAAAAATGAAGAGTGACAGTTTAAGGGATTTAGTTTTCATTTTAGAGGGTGATGAAATTTTTAGAATTTGACAAAAGTGATGGTTGTACAACACTGTGAATGGACTAAATGTTACTGAATCATATACTTCAAAATGGTTAATTAGTTATGTGAATTTCACTTCAATGATTTAAAGGCAAAACTCATGATGGGCTAGGGAGATGGCTCAACAGTTCAGAGCACTGGCTGCTTTGCAGAGGACTGAGGTTTGGCTCACAGCACTCACGTGGCACTCACAACTGTCTGTAGCTCCAGTCTTAATGGATCTGATGCCCTCTTCTGGCCTCTGCAGGCACTGCATGCATGTTATGACTTAAATACATGCACGCAAAACACTGACACAAAATTAAAAGAAAAAAAAAAAAAAGAATCCTTAGAGAAGAACATGGTGATATTTTTCTACTAACCCGATGAATAATTCCAGCAGAGTGAAGGTGCTTGATTCCACACAGCATTTGATAGAGAAGGTAGGACATTCTTTCATGATCTAACTCCATCTGAATCACTTGGCAAAGATTTGCATCCATGAGCTCCATGACTATGTAACTTCACGGGTAGAAAAAGATGTCAGCTAAAGTGTATAGCAACAACCTATGGATAGGTACTAGCAAAACTTTGTATTAACAACATTTTAATTACCACACTTACACATCTTGAAATTCTTCTAGGGATTTCTGTGGTGTGAAGACATTCAAAAGGCCAATAATCTGTGGCAAAAGCAAAGAAACAAAAACATTAGAAACTACTGCCTAAATGCTTCACATGGGAGCTGCAAATACATGTGCTACAACAACTCACTATTAGTTTACAGTCACTCCAGTTTTATACCTGAAGCACAAATAAATATATATATTTATTAAAATTTTATTGCTTGGAACTAGAGAAGAAAGAAAGAATGATCAGGAAGCCCAGAAGATCTTTGGGGCAATAAAAATGAGTACTATAAAGGTGGAAATAAATATAAATACCACACACTTGTTCAAGCTCATAGGTTGTCTTAAACCAGGCTGAGAGCACAGCTCAGTGGTCACATTTACTAGGCATGCAGAGGCCCTGGGTGAATTTCCTAGCACTGAAAAGAAGAATAGAATGTAATCTAATGCAAACGATGGACTTTGAATGATTCATAGATGCAAGTTTTTCAGGTGATGGACACATACAGGGGCAGGGGATATGTGCAAGCTTGTATCTTTCTCTCAAATTTACTATGAAAGTACCCCAAAAGCCTTAGAAGCCAAAAGGGCTTCACGTAACAATTTCTATTTAACACTCTATCAAGCACTTATTTTATACCAATACCTACATAATGTTAGCAAACGTTAAGTACTTTCTATTAGTTCTTATACAACTCAGTAGTTCTATGGAATCCAAGTCCTTTCTTCCTCTTGGTTTTAATAATACTTCCCTGTGCCATTTTCTTTGTTTTAGTTTTTATTTTGAATGTATAAGTGTTTTTTCTTGAATGTATATATGTGCACAATGTATGTGTGGGTGCTGGATCACATGGAATTAAAGCTAAAGATAGTTGCAAGCCACTGTGTAGGTGTTAGGAATCAAACTCAGGTCCTCTTCAAGAACAGCAAGTGTTCTTGAAGAAAACTGTTGAGCCAGTTCTCCAGCTTCCTTTTTGTTGTTTTCTTTGTTTCCAGTCACACAGAGAAACCCTGTCTCGAAAAACAAAAACAAAACAAACAAACAAACAAAAATTTAAAAAGGCAGAACTGGGTGCAAAGTAGTTTGAATTTGTGTCCCGTTATGTCCCAATGTTCAAGTAAAATGGAAATGGTTTCATCTCTGTACAGTTTTCTGAAATGTCAGCTTTACAGGGAACAAAAAGAAGATGAGATCAATACTGTATAAAAAGCTTTTCAAACACTTATCTCCTTAAAACTCCTTCTATACATTAAATGCCAAGAAACTATCCAATCTAAAATTTAAAAGCCATTTTTTTTCTTTTGGCACTACTTAATAATGGGGGGTAGAGAGGATCACACTACAGTTTTTAAATAATGTTTCAATCCATATGAAGTTGAGAATTGTTCTTTCAAGGTCTGTAAAGAATTGTGTTGGTATTTTGATAGGAATTGCATTGAATCTGTATATTGCTTCTGGCAGGATGGCCATTTTTATTATGTTGATCCTACCTATCCATGAGCATGAGAGATCTTTCCATCTTCTGATGTCCTCTTCCATTTCTTTCTTTGAGGACTTGAAGTTCTTATCATACAGGTCTTTCACTTGCTTGGTTAGAGTTACCCCCAGGTATTTTACATTGTTTGTGGCTATTGTGAAGGGTGTTGTTTCCCTGATTTCTTTCTCGGCCCATTTATCTTTTGTATAAAGAAGGGCTATCAATTTTTAGAGAAGCAATTTAAAGCCCCTAATATTAAAAAAAAAAGTCTTTGGCAGGCATGTATTCAGAATTTCATCTATACTTCAGAAATGCAAACTGTTCACTTACGTTCTTGTGATTAACACACTTCATAAGAACTAGTTCTCGGTAGGCTCGCTTAGCATGAGTCTGATTCTGAAAAGGCCGGCTGAGCTTCTTGATTGCGACATTTCTTTCAAGAATGGCATCATAAGCTGCACTGTTGTAAGAAATTGAAAACAACAAAACATCATTCAGCACAAATCTCTAAACCCAATTTACAGAGCAATCAGATAAACTCTTTACTTTTCCACCCAGACGGTGTCATCCAAGATCCACAGACCACAGGTGGGCACTAGGATGCAAGTTCTTTTTGTCCTTTTTAAAAAAAAAATTACATTTTAAAAATATATCTATTCTGTATACCTATGTGTGTGGGGGGGTATGGGGGAAGGGTGTCATGTGGAAAACAGAAGATAACTTGTATGAATAGGTTCTCTCCCCCAACTCCCTGGACTCCAGGGAGTGAACACAGGAGGTCAGACTTAATGGCAGGTTCTTTTCTTTATCCACTGAGCACAAATTTAGTATTAATCTGAAGTCTAAATGACTCTTTCACCTTGTACCTCTATCAAGACAGGCTATATGATGACTTCTACTTATTTACTGAAGAATTTTGGGGCTGGAGAGATGGCTCAGCAGTTAAGAACACCAGCTGCTCTCCCAAAGGACCCAGGTTTGATTCCCAGCTCACAACCATTGGCAACTCCAATTCCAGGGGACCCAATGTCCTCTTCTGGCCTCCATAGGCACCAAGTACACAACTGGCACACAGACATACATGCAGGCAAAACACTTATACATATAAAAATTTAAAATTACAATATATGTATTGAAGGATATTATAGAGTTTTAACAGGACACAAGACAATGAGTATAGAAAGGAAGCTACACTGAGAAGATGTACACAAAAGACTAAAAACCACAAATCCTTTAACATTTTGTTTTCGAGGAGAAACTAAAAACTCTTTATTAATGAATTTGGATACTACATGTGAGGATATTAGAAAAAAAATAAAAGTCAGTGTTTCCATTATACAATTCTGTTAGATTTTAATATTTTACCCATAACTGTTCTGACTTTTTGAAAAAGAGAAATAATACAGGTAAAGACTTCTTACTCTTCTATTCTCAGAGGTAAACTTTTTACTTTTTTTATTATCTTTTCCATATACATAGTCAACCCTAAGTAAATGGAATTGTCAAGGAGAAATGGTACAATAAGGTGCTTTTTTTTTTTAAAAGATTGCTTTAATACTCAGCTCTATACTTCTGATATTCAGTGCCTGGTTGACACAAACAGCCTAGTTTATTTTAAATGCTGTATAGTATTTTGCTGTTTGACTGCATCATATTTTTTTATTTTTCTGTTGCCAGACTTAATGTTGTTTCAACTTTTGCTACTAGAAATAATGCTTCAAAGAACAGCTCTATGTATATGTATTTGTGGACATATGCAAGAGATTTTCTAAAGCCTTACAGATATGCTGAATCATAAACACTTCCAATCTCTTTTAACAGAATTTAAATACATTTTGTTTAAGAAATAATAAAGATGTTATTATGCTTGGGTATGGCTTAGCATTTCCCTAAACACTAGATTATAATGCTAACTTAGTCATTAGATTCTAAGTCAACAGCAGAACTATCCCAAGGCATATAAAGTCAATTGATAAAGAACTGTGCTCATCTATTAAACTTAGGTCTTTTTTGTAAAAGCTATCTTGTAAACCAACTTTAAAGATACATGAGTTCTGAAACATAGTATGATGTATTAGCTGACTTTGTTCCCGAAGGTGAAAGTAGTAAAATTTCTGAAATTCCCGTTTTATTACAGAGCCAAAGTGAAGAGACTCAATGAGGCACCTCACTAACCAGCTCTGGGGAGAGAGTCACTCACGCAATGAACAAGCCTGCCACGTCCTCCTTGCTGATGTAAGTATATGTCTCTATATGACTTTAACCAAGTAAATATTTAATCACAGTTTATATTTCAAGATAGTAGTGCTGGTTAATAGTTGCATCTTATGAATAATGTAAAAAATCCCTGAGGAAAAATGACCACATTATAGTCTTCATTTACATAGCTTTGATTTTAGTTTTTTGAGAGCTGATTACTTACCAAAGGATTTATATTACAAAGAGAAGAGGTAGCAGTTCAAGACTGCCTGCCTTACTTTGAAACAAAAACTTACCACACTATGCCTTGAGCTCCTGAGCCTATGGGCTTTAAATTCTGGTATCGTTTTAGGACTGTGAATGTAGAATCTCCAATCTCTACACTATAAAAATTGTTGTCACGCTTGCTTCTGCTCATGATGGCAAGCAATTAGTTTAATGGCTTCATCCAAATATTCACAGAGGCTGTAAAATAGAACAAAACATGACATTAGAAAATGAATGTGTGGTATTGACATCTACGTCCTTACGCTATTCGCTATAGTAGCACAGACAGGTAGGTCATCCTCATTAAGAGTGCATCTCGCAGGAATGTATGGAGAGAAAATGGGAACTGTCCAGGCAGTCATTGGTATGTCCTTTCTTGGTTTTGGAAGCTGCAGGTCCTGCACTTCCTATATAAGCAGATATATTTATCCCTCTCAGGTCTCTGAGGTGGTTGAAGAATAGACAGCTAGAGTCTCATAGTTAAATTTTGAGTTGTTTAGGAATCAAGAGGGTGTTATAGATCTAAGAAGATACTCTTAAAAGTGTGTTGCAAGTTAGTATGAATGTTGAGTCAGATATAGACCTTTAAACTCATGGAGATGGTTAGATAGTAGAATGTTAAAGTCAGGGGCCAAATATGTATAAACTGGACATTGGGAAGTTATACTGGGCCATTTAACTCTCATAAATGTGACATATTTATATCTGTTGTTTTGTATAATACTTACTGTTATAAGAGAAGGAACCATCTGTTGGACTGAAAGGGGAAACTTCTGGGGGGAAGAGGGTGGAAGGGCAGGATAGGAAGGGGGAATAGGGAGGGGTTTGTGACTGAGATGTAACTTGAAGAAAAAAAAATAAAGTATTTAAATAAAAAAAAAAGAGTGCATCTCAAGAAACAGAACACCACAGAGCTTTGGTCAGTACATGCTACATGTAACCAAATACTGACTGGTTCTTTTTTTTTTTTTTTTTGGTTTTTCGAGACAGGGTTTCTCTGTGTAGCCCTGGCTGTCCTGGACTCACTTTGTAGACCAGGCTGGCCTCGAACTCGCAAAGATCCGCCTGCCTCTACCTCCCAAGTGCTGGGATTAAAGGCGTGCGCCACCACTGCCCGGCCAACTGACTGGTTCTTTAAAAGCATTTTTTATTATGATGAACTGCTTCTCTAATCTTTAAGTCAGTGGTATAAATTCATACTTACCTTACTAAACAACAACAAAGGAGCTAGGGAGATAAGGTAGTCAATAAAGACCTAGTCACACAAGTACGAGGCCTGAGTTCAAGACCCAGCACCCACATAAAAAGGTGGGCTAAGCAGAGCACCAGTGTAGGGGAGGTGGGCTTAGGAGGATACTTGGCCATTGCTGGTCATCAAGCTTGGTCTTCTCAGCAAGCCCCAAATGCCAGTAAGATGGTCTCAAAACACACAGTGGCTGGCTCCTGAGGAACATCTGGGGTTAACCTCTGACCTCCACATATAAATACACCCTTATACATATACACACAAAAGAAAAAAAGCAAGCAAATAATTATCATTAAACATGTTCTATAAATCATTATTATTTCTACAATGGAAAGTCAGGCAGTAAACTGTTAGCACATAATTCACTTGTCAATCAAACAAGGTTCTTTTATTGTGACAAATACTCTAACCCCCAACAGCAACATCCTGGTACAACTACAATGGGTTAAAAGGATAAGAAGTAGGACAGAAAATGTCCAGTCAAGAAGGGGGGTGGGGCTTCACACACTAAAAACATATGATCAAGAAGGAGAGGGCTTCACACATCAGTTCACAATCAATACTCTCTGTAATGTGATTAGAGCATCAAACAATTCATCTCTGTGTTGACCACAATTCTTTACCACCTGTCAGATTAAAAGTCAAGGCTATCTTCCCCCCCTCATTTGAGTACTGGACAAATCTTTTTTTCCTTACTATGCAAGTATTCTATTTCAAAATGCATGCACTGGGTGTGCAGGTTGGACCTATAATCCTGGTAACAGAGACCCCATTTAAAAAAAACAAGATAGACAAAATGCAAAGCTCTAAACTACCATTCACCAACTCAGTAAATCACCAATCCACTGGAATACAAAGAATTTCTGGTTGGTTTATGTATGTGTATGTTGTGTGTGTGGGTGCACCTGTGTTGCTGGTGTGAGTGCAGGAGGGGGTGTTAGGGCAATGACGATAACAATAAAAATTTTGACAACTTCCTCTCCCCCATGCAGTTTTTCTGTGTAGTCCTGGCACTTGTTCTGTAGACCAGATTGGCCTCGAACTCACTTGTCTCTGCCTTCTGAGTGCTGGGATTAAAGGCATGTGCCACCACACCTGACTAACAATTTTTAATGCAAATAAATATCATGGGCATCGTGGGGCCAGATTATAATCTATGGCAAGGAGGTCAGATGAAAGGCCTGGAAGGTGGGAAGCAAAACACTGACTAGTATTAGGCTGCAGGAGAAAGAAGGAAGAAGTGAAGAGGAAAACTGGAGAAACTACTGCATAGTTCACAGAAGTGCTAGCAATCAGCTTCCTAGGCCCCTTTGGCTCTTCTCAGAAACAGAGTGGCTGAGGAGCAGCCTTGAGCTGTTGGCCGACCTTTGTGCTTGAGTGCTAAGAGCTTATGGCTAAGCTGACAGACCCAGGGAGGAGTTCACAGCTCCAAGCTCAGACAACTAGTCTTATGGCTCAAGATTCCAGAGGCCAGAGATATATGGCTAGAAACCCATATACCTAGGCTGGGTGCTTAGTACTCTGGACTTTACTGGTGGCTTGGTATTTGGCAGCTAGTGTAAGCCTTGATCATCTGAAGAGTACAAGGGGCCATTTACTATGCCTTGGATGGACTCAAGTTCAAGGATCAACATGTAAATATTTAATGACACCTAAGGGTTTCCTTTCTTTCCTTTCCCAATTCTCTTCTCCTTGTTTTCCTATCTAACAGACAAGAGGAAGTGCAAGTTAAGATTAGTGTTGAAGAGAGGTGGGTTAATGAATAAGAAAGCTGAGACCAGTTACCCTTCAGAATGAGTTTTTTGTTGTTTTAAACAGGGATACATATAAGCATTAGGAGTGACAGTACATCACACAGAGGCAGCATGGTGGTGGGGTCCTAAAGGGGAGGGGAACCTTCCCGTCAAAAATCTGGAGAGGAGCTTCATTGAAAGAAAGTGGCTATCCTCAGTGGAAAGGCTACTTTTGGAGGAAGGTCTATTACATTGGTTCTGAAAGGCTGATTTCAACGCTGAAATCTGGTTAACGCCCCTACTGAGGCATTCTCTTGATTGGTTAATAAAAGTCGCTGATGGCCAATTAGCTGGGCAGAAAGAGTATAGGAAGGTGGGACCTTCTGAGATGGAAACAGGAACCCTGCGATTTACACATAGGAATCTCTCTTTCTCCCAGGAGACATGGAAACATACAGATGTGTTTGAAAGCTCTGCAAAGGTACAGGAGGCCCCATGGCTGTTTGGGATTAGGTGGTTCGGGTTAATTTAGATTATTTAATTGAGAGTCTGACCAGCTAAGGGATAAGCACTGAAACATTAAAAGGTCTTGGTGTATTTAATTGAGGAAAGGACTGTGGTAGCCTATAGGCCACCACTCAAAGCAATCCAGGCCCATTAGCCTCCTGCCAACTTGCGGCAGCTGTCCCTCTAGGACACTGGCAATTCCACTAGTCTAATATAACAATCTATAGTTATTAATAAATATCCAGCAGCTGTCCCACCAAGCTGCCCCCCCCCCCCCCCCCCCCCCCCGCCTATAGGCTTCTAAGACAAGTCAGGCCTGTCAATCTCCCACCAGGCCACCGGCTGCTCTGCCAGCCTAATATAACAACTTTTCATTATTAATGGAGATATTAGTTAACAGAGTTTAGGTTGCAGGTGGTGAAGGCCACCCTTGGTCCAGGGCTTTCTCCCCAGGATAAGTCAAGCCCCCAGTTAAGGTGGGCCAGGCCTGCTGGCCTCCTGCCAGCCCACTAGCTTTTCTGCCAGCCTAATCTTATAGTTTATACTTATTAATAAATACAAATGATAACTAAGTTGCAGTTAGTCTACTTTTTAAACAATACCAGGAAGAAAAAAAGTGTACATTAAACACAGAACACAATATAGGTATATTACCTTCACAGTTCAGTTGGCAGGTATCTAAGATCCTAAAATTACATTTTATTCAAAATACAAATATCTTAAACTATTAAGAAGGTGGCTCTAGGGTGCTCAATATTAGTTGTTTAAAAGAATGGCAAGTTTCTCAATGAGATTCAACTGAGTAAAAACAGGTGATATGATTTGTAACATGCCATTTTCCAAGGTACTCAAAAGGTATTTTGATTTAATATATAAGAATACTTTATACTCATAGATTTCTATACCAATGGTATGAATTTTGATACAGGAAGGAATTCTCTAACTACTTGTTGTTGTTGTTGTTATTTATTGATAGGGATCACCCCCAAGGCCTAGTTATGCCACTCAAATGCTGTACCAGGGACCTATATCTCACTCTCAGTCTAACCCTGCTGCATTTTTTATACTGCCTATATAACCTCATAAATTTCTACCTTGCCCTTATCTTCTGTGTCTTTGAGTAAAGTGGACCAGAAGTTACTCTTCAGGTGGGCTAGCCAAACTGGTTGGACCCAAGATGTCCAGACAACCTCTAACTTCATTAAAATCTGCATTTTAAATGGCATACCTACCAGCACCAGGACATTATATTACTACTGTGACAACTGCCATAAAAAACATGAGAGGAGTGTATTTGGTACTTTTTACTACTTGGACAAAATTCCTGAACAAAAAAAAATTTTTTAAGGAAGTGTTTATTTTGGCTCACAGTTTGAGATCATGGCAGAGAGTAATTAAAGACCAACCTCAGCTTGCTTTCTCCTTTTTATCCAGTCAAGGACCCCAGCCTAAGGGAAGGTATGCCACCTACATTTAGGGTAGTTGGTTCTATCTCAGTCAGTCTAATCTAGAAAATCCCTTACAAACATATTCAGAGGTTTGTTTCCATAGCAATTCTAAATCCTATCAGGTAGATAATCCAAACTAGTTTTAGGAGCTATCCAAATTTTCAGATCTCTGCCCAATCCAAGAAAGAGACTGATTGATTAGCTTTCCCCTGCCTTCATATTTTACACACAAACACACACACACACACACACACACACACACACACATATAATTTTTTTAAGATTACAGTTACATCATTTACCTCTCTTTTGTCCCCCCAAGTCTTCCCATGTACTGGGTTGATTCCTGAGCCTTTAGGTGCAGGAGTTGTGTTGTAGACTAGGGGACAGTTGGGGACTATGCTCTACGATTCTGCATTCTAAAGGCTCACTCAACAACAGAAAATCATGCCATGGAAACATTTCTCATTTCTTTTATAATGTATATAACCTTTTGACCCCAACTTGTTCTCATTCAAATTCATGGCCTCCTTTTCTTTAATTATATGCATGAATATATGTACATATACAACCTGCTCAATCTGTATAGTGTTACTTGTGCTCTCCCCTGGGAAAGATTTCTCCTCCTCTTAGCATTCCTAGTGGCTTGTCGTTCTTTGTCTAGGATTGAGGCTTTCCCCCTTCCACACTGGTATGTCTACTGGTGTCATCTTTTTTCAGGTCATGTTTAGTCAGCCACGTTGTTGAGACTTCTTGGATGTAACTCTCTGACATTTCTAGGTGGTAAAATCTCATAGCAAACTTCCTGTTCTCTTACAATCTTTACATTCCCTCTTTTCCAATGATGCCTGAGCCTGCAGGTGCAGGAGTTGTGTTGTAGACTAGGGGACAGCAATAGCTATCTAATTAGATTGAAGGCTTACTCCACAAGAGAAAATCATGCCATGGAAACCTCATTTCTTTTATAATGTATATATAACCTTTTGACCACAATAGGCTCTGAAGCTGATTTGCAAGTCTCTCTCTCTCACTCCTATATTTAGCCAACTATAAAAGTCTCCTTTGTGTCTCAATTAGACACAAAGCTTTGTTTGTTACCACTGGTTCTACAATTCCAAGAAAGAAAAAAAGGACCCTGTTTCAAAATTGATGATACCAACCCTGAAAATTCCTAGGTTTTTGTTTTGTTTTTTCAAGACAGGGTTTCTCTGTGTATCCTTGACTGTCCTGGACTCACTTTGTAGACCAGGCTGGCCTTGAACTCACAGAGATCCAACTGCCTCTGCTTCCCAAGTGCTGGGATTAAAGGTGTGTGCCACCATGTCTGGCAGTTCCTAGTTTTAAAAGGACCTTTGTACTAATTTGGGTTGAATCTTACACCTATCCAAAAAATTAAATCATATAAAGTAAAATGACTTCTGGGGATAGACTCAAATGTCTGAGCTTTATTATTTTCTAATAATAACTTTTACAAAGTATTTATGACAAGATTCTTTGGACTTATAACAAAATGTTGATCACATTCAACCACCACCAGAATGTGAAATGACAAGTGCTTGGACTCTGCAGAACATGGTCGTAGAAAGGGAACAAATGGTTTTTAATAACAAGGAAGGTTAAGGTCTCCAGGATTTTGTACTTGTTGTGGCAAAAGTAAACCCGTGTCCTGGGATTACAGAGCTAAAACAGGTATCAGAGGAAACTCCTTGCAGGGAAACGAGGGGAGGGGCCTATTGGTTCAAGGCTACACAGCAAAACCTATGAACCATCGTCCATCAGTCAGCCAGAAGGAAATGAGCAGTCAGGAGGAAGAACAAAATTAACTATTGCTGATCCTTTGCATGCTACTGAAGGCAGTGCAGCTATAGATCTGGCCACAGATGAGTCTATTACATGATCCAAACCAGATGAATGTAGTAAATTAACCACTGGTGTTTATGGTCCTTTACCATCAGGGACAGTAGGATTAATCTTTGGAAGAAGTGGATTAACTTCTCAAGGATTTACTGTGTATCCAGGAATTATAGATGGAGATTGCAAGGAAGAAATTAAAATTATGGTATCAGTAAAGAAAGAGATGAAAATTAATACTGGGGATAGAATTGCTCAGTTGCTGTTGTTACCTTATATCAAGGGCAAGACTACTCCAAAAGAAAGAACAGGAGTATTCAGGAGTACTGGAAAACATGTATATTGGCAAACAATGGTGAATGATAAGAGACCAAAATTAAAAATACAAATGAATGGTATTGAAAAAGAAGGATTGCTTGACACAGGAGCGGATGCCACTATCCTCTCACGGGAGTCTTGGAATCCAAAATGGCCACTTCAAAAGGTTCCTGCACATTTTATAGGAATTGGCAAATTATCACATGTAAAACAAAGTGTACAAAGGCTTAACTGTGTTGGACTGGAAGGACAAACAGGGAAGTTGAGACCTTATGTGGCTGATGTACCCATAAATTTATGGGGAAGGGATCTCTTACAACAATGCGGTACTCAAATTAACAGTCCTGCAAAGCCAGAATAACAAATGATGAAATGATGGATGCTTCTGAGGAAGGTATTGATATGCGTACTCAACAATTGCAAGCTATATCTAATGTCTACACACTGGACACCCCAGACATTGAGATTACAGATACTTTTGAGGAAGGTATTGATATGAGCACTCAACAACTGCAAGCTATGTCTAGTGTCCAAACAATAGACATCCCAGGTATTGAGCTTCCAAATTTAGACTAGGGGCCACTGCTGAAATTCCAATAGCCCTACCTTTGAAATGGCTATCAAATAAACCGGTGTGGCTAGAGTAGTGGCCCATAACAAAGGAAAAATTGGAGGCTCTTGAGCAATTAATTGGTAAAAGAACAGTTGGAGGCCTGTCATATAGAAGAGTCTACCAGCTATGGAATTCTCCTGTGTTTGTGGTAAAAAATAAATTGGGTAAATAGAGAATGGTAACAGATATAAGAGTTGTGAATAGAGTAATTCAACCTATGGGTCCTTTGCAGCCTGGTATAACTTTACCTTCTCTATTACCAAAGTCATGGCCTTTAATAGTAATTGCTTTAAAAGACTGCTTTTTCTCAATTCCATTGCATAAAAATGATAGGGAACGGTTTTCTTTCTCTGTATCTACTCTTAATAACAGTAGACCAATCAAGAGGTATCATTGGAATGTGTTTCCACAGGAAATGTTGAATAGTCCAACTCTGTGTCAATCGTTTGAACAAAAACCATTAGAAATTATTTGTAAGCAATTTCCTCAATCTATTATCTATCATTATATGGATGATATTTTGTTGGCTGATTCTGATGTAGTTATTTTAGAGAACTTATTTAAGGAAATGCAAAGAATTCTACCACTATGTGGGTTAAAAATTGCTCATGAAGCAATAATAATAAAAACAGCATGGTACTGGTATAGAAACAGACCAGTGGATCAATGGAATCGAATTGAAGACCCAAACATGGACCCACACACCTATGGCCAACTAAACTTTGACAAAAGAAGCCAAAACTGCACAATGGAAGAAGGACAGCATCTTCAACAAATGGTGCTGGTCCAACTGGATGTCCACTTGCAAAAGAATGAAATTAGACCCATACCTATCACCTTGTACAAAACTTAATTCCAAGTGGATCAAAGACCTTAACATAAGGCCGGCCACACTAAAGATAATAGAAGAAAAAGTAGGAGAAACCCTCAAACTCATTGGCACAGGTGACAACTTCCTGAACAGAACACCAACAGCTCAGGACCTGAGATCAACAATGAATAAATGGGACCTCATGAAACTGAAAAGCTTCTGTAAGGCAAAAGACACAGTCATTAGAACAAAACGGCAACCAACAGACTGGGAGAAAATCTTCACCAACCCCACATCTGATAGAGGGCTATTATCTAAAATCTACAAAGAACTCAAGAAACTAAATGCCAAGAAACCAAATAATCCAATCAAAAAATGGGGGACAGAGCTAAATAGAGAATTCACAAACGAGGAATCCCTAATGGCCGGGAGTCACCTGAAGAAATGCTCAACATCCTTAATCATCAGAGAAATGCAACTCAAGATGACCCTAAGATTCCATCTCACACCTGTCAGAATGGCTAAGATAAAGAGCTCAAATGACAGCACATGCTGGCGAGGGTGTGGAGAAAGGGGAACCCTCCTCCATTGCTGGTGGAAATGCAGACTTGTGCAACCACTATGGAGGTCTGTCTGGAGATATCTTAGAAATCTAGGAATAACTTTGCCTCAGGACCCAGCCATACCACTTCTGGGTATACACCCAAAGGACACCTCACGGAGACATAGGGAAGTCTCCTCATCTATGTTCATAGCAGCCTTATTTGTAATAGCTAGAAACTGGAAACAACCCAGATGTCCCTCAACTGAAGAATGGATTAAAAAACTGTGGTACATCTATACAATGGAATATTACTCAGCTATAAGAAACAATGAAATCATGCAATTTGCAACCAAATGGATGGATCTAGAGAAGCTCATCCTGAGTGAGCTAACCCAGACTCAGAAGGATGCACACGGCATCTATTCACTTATAGTAGGATTTTAGCTGTATCGTACAGGATATCTGTACTACAACCAACACACCAAAAGGAACACGGACATAAACTTTTTTTTTTCATTTCTTTTTCTTTTTCCTCTCTTTTTTGTTGTTGTTCTTTGTTTTTGTGGGTTTGTGTGTCTGTGGGTCTTTTTTTTAGTTTTCCCCCAGTAGCAAGGAGACACCTTTCACTGGCAGTACTGCCTAGTAGGCCCCCGGTGTATGAAGAGGCTCTTGGCCCTCATATGACTCCTGATCTGTGGTGAGAGACTGTTATGCAGGGACACTTCACCCCAGAGGATCAAGACAGAAGGGTCAGGGGGTAGAGCATGGGAGGGTGGGGCTGGGAAGCGGGAAAAGAGGACAATATGTTAAGGATGTAACCTGTAGCAACAAACAAATAAATTTATTAATTAAAAAAAAGCAGGTAACAAAGTTAAAACACTGTAAATAAAATAAAGGATACAGCCGTTCAACCTGGTTTTATAAACCTCCAACTGTCAAAAAAAAACATAGAGCTAAGGTAAAATACAGGAGAAATGTGGTGTTAACCCATGCCTCTAACTTCAGCAGAGACGGGAGGAGCACCATAGAGTTAGTGGACTTATAAATTCTAGAGTGAGGGTACACACCCTTAATCCCATCATTCAAGAAGAGTACACCCTTAACCCCAACACACTAGAGACAGAAACAGGCAGATCTCAGAGCTCAAGGTCAGCCTGATACAAAACAAATTCTAAATAGAGAAAAACTTTGATCCAGGAGTGGTGGAACACATCTTTAATCCCTTCAGATGGGAACCATAGGTCTCTGATCCCAATAATTAGAATGCAGAGACACACACACATAGGATTTAGAAGGACCTAAGTTCAAAAGCTACTTACAAAAGGCCCACTCAATACAAACAAATTGTCCTTCGAGATCTCAAAATATATACACTAAAGCTGGTTTAGCTCCAAAATGACAAAATAATTTCTTCTTTAAACCAGATTGAAAGATAACACTTTATATATTGTCAAAAAACCAAATTTGCTTCAGGAGAAATATTACCTACCCCCCCCCCAAAAAAAGAGGGTGATTGTCCCTGAGTGAGGATTAGGGCAGGGCTCTGTTCTTATCTTTCCAGGAGAATCAAAGCATCCATTCAAGGAACCCAGGGACAACTGGACAACGGAAACCTCAGCAGAAAACAGAATCAGACACCAAAAGAAGACGAGTGACCCAGATGATTCAGCCTGACAGACTCCCTCAATAGCTGTCTCCATCAAAAGCCTACAACCACAACAACTCAATATCGCTAAGACCCTTCAATTCTACACAATGCCCCAGCCAGAACCTCAGTAAAGCCTGGAAGTTCAGCTTCTGCCTACAAACTCCTTAGGACATCTAAACAGCTGAGAACAGAAGGACTGAACATAAAAGGATTGTACTAACATTTTTAACCATTTTTCCATTTTGGTTCGGGCACCAAACAGGTTTACTATGACCCAAATCAGCAGGAAGTCATTTTAAGAGAGCGACGTCCCATACCCAGAGGGTGGGGAGGGTGTTTCTCCGCCCCCCCCTCCTTTTTGGTTATTTGAAGGACAACTGAAAACTCTGTTATTTAGGGGAAGAGATTACAAGTTGTTAAATGGTCCTGTTTAATGGGTTTTGGAGGTTAGACCCAGGGTACCTTCTTTCCCTTTTCTGTATCCTTCTTTATCTCCTATGTAGGAATGCACGGACTTGAGAAAAATTGAGACATAGACATAGCACAGGAAGGACCAAGAAGAAGGGTCAGATTATTGAATATGCCCTTATACCTTTGTATATTGATACAAAATTAGTAGTATATTTGGCTAAAGTGGTATTGACCATTGTTTATTGCGCAAAAATAAGATTGTATTGGACTACGTCGGTATTGATATTTGTATATTGATACAAAATTAAGATTATAGTTGGCCACAATGGTATTGACCCTTGTATATGGATGCAATATTAAGATTGTATTGGGCCACATAGGCATTGATCTTTGTATATTGATACAAAATTAAGAGTATATTTAGCCACATTTGAATAGATCTTTGTATATTGATACAAAATTAAAGGTAACGCTTCCTAATGGTATCGTACCTAGAGATACTTAAAAATGAAATGTGAAGCTCTGGCCTCTTGATACCAACCGTCTTAAACTGTTTAGGATAGTTAAGAAAAACAAACTGCTAGTCATGCACGCATGTCACCTTGTTAGCTACTATGACAGTCTATCACAGATATTCTCTAAGCTACTCAGTAATCAAGTTGTTAAGAGACAAGCAACATTTGCTTATCTAAATACAAGAGATAGATAGGGAATCTTCAAAAACCCCAAGAGATCTGCAGAATATGGCATTCAAAGATGTGGTCTTAAATTAAGATTTTTTTTGATATTGTGACAAATCAGCTCCTGACAGCACCCCCTATTCTACTCCAAATAGAAGATAAGCATCGAAGAATCTCCAGTGGGAGATGGTTGAATTAGTGGCAAGCCTATCTCTTGGCATGTAAAAACTCCTTGCTTCAACTGCAGACAGACTGCTGTCCAAAAAGGACAAAACTTGGTAGCAGGGAAGTTGACAGCCTAGCTCTGCCAAGACAGGGTAGGTTAGTCCTTCACAATCCCTGCTCTACAATAAATGTCTGTCCGAGAAACAGGACCAAAAGGCTGAAGACTGATGCTGGAATGTATAGAGAGAAAATGGGAACTGTCCAGGTAGTCACTGGTTTGTCATTTCTTAGTATTGGAAGCTGCAGGCCCTGCACTTCCTATATAATCAGATATATTTATCCTTCTCAGCTCTCTGAGGTGGTTGAAGAATAGACAGCTTGAGTCTCATAGCTAAATTTTGAGTTGTTTAGGAATCAAGAGGGTGTTCTAGATCTAAGAAGATGGTTATAATAGTGATGCAAGTTAGTATGAAAGCTAAGTCAGTTATAGAACTTTAAACTCATGGAGATGGTTAGAAGGTAGAAGGTTAAAGTCAGGGGCCAAATATGTATGAACTGGACATTGGGAAGGTATACTGGGCCATTTAACTCTCATAAATGTGGCATATTTAATTCTGCTGTTTTGTATAGAATTTACTGTTATAAGAGAAAGAACCATTTGTTGGGTTGAAAAGGGAAGCTGTTGGGGGGGAAGAGGGTGGAAAGGTGGGACAGGAAGGGGGAATAGGGAAGGGTTTGTGACTGAGATGTAACTTGAAGAAAAAAAATAAAGTACTTATATTAAAAAAAAAGAAAAAACCAAAAAAAATTGCTCATGAAAAAATACAAATAGGAGATTCAACCAACTATTTGTGCTATAAAATAAGTCAACAGAGAATAAGATCACAAAAGGTACAGATCCGTAGAGACTAATTGAAAACTCTTAATGGGTATGGAGAGATGGCTCAGAGGTTAAGAACACTGCTTGTTCTTCCAGAGGTCCTGAGTTCAATTCCCGGCAGCCACATGGTGGCTCCCAACCATCTATATTAAGATATCTTGCCCTCTTCTGGCCTGCAGCCGTACATGCAGGCAGAACCCTGTATAGATAATAAATATTTTTTAAAAAGACTCATACAATTAAAAAACAAAAGCTCTTAATGATTTTCAAAAATTAATGGGAGATATATATAAACTGGCTAAGGCCCACCCTTGGTTTAAGTATTTATGAGATAAGTACTTTGTTTCAAACATTAGAAGGGGATTCAAATCTAAACAGTCCAAGATGTTTAACTGCTGAGGCAGAAAAGGAATTAATATTGGTAGAAGAAAGATTGCAAGATGCATGCATAGATCGAACTGATCCTCAGCTTGATTGTATTTTGGTCATTTTACCATCAACTCATTCTCCTACAGGACTCATCATGCAATGGGATGATAGTATTATGGAATGGATTTTCTTACCACATAAAGTAAAAAATTAAATATATACATAGAAAAGATACCTGAATTAATTGTAAAAAGTAGAATAAGACTATGTCAATTATCAGGAATGGACCCGGAAAAAATAGTAGTACCTCTTACTAATGCTGAGATTATGTCATTGTGGGTAATCAATGGAGATTGGCAAAGAGCTTGCAGTAATTATTTGGGAGAAATTATAACAAATTTCCAAAAAGCAAAGGTATACAATTTATAAAAAGAACTAATTGGATTCTTTCTCGTATTGTAAAGGGAACACCAATTCCTGATTCACCAACCTTCTATACTGATGCTAACAAGATGGGAATGGCAGATTATAAGACAGACAAAATGAGCAAGGTAATCAAAAGTCCATATACCTCAGTTCAAAACAAAGAATTGTATGCAATCCTTATGGTGTTATTAGATTTTTCCTGAGTCTGCTAACATAATGACCGATTATTTATTTGCAGAGAGTTATGTTGCATATAGAAACTGCTGAATTTATTCCTGATAACACAGAATTAACTTCTTTATTTATACAATTGCAACAGGTCATCAGAAGTAGAAATAACCCATTATATATAACCCATATTCAATCTCATACAGGTTTGCAAGGTCCACTGGCACAAGAAAATGAGGAGATCGACCTATTACTAATAGGAAATGAGTTGGAAGCCTGAAAATTTCATCAGAAACATCATGTTAACAGCTCAGGTTTAAAGAAAAAAAATTCTCTATTACCTGGCAACAAGCCAGGGAAATAATAAAAACTCCTACGTGTTCTCTGTATAACCAAACTCCATTACCTGCTGATAGTAACCCTAGAAGTACTAAAAAGAATGAAATTTGGCAAATGGATGTTTTTCATTTTGCAGAATTTGGAAAAGAAAGTTACATACATCATACCATTGATACATACTCAGGGTTTCAATGGGCAACTGCTTTAAGTTCTGAAAAAGCTGATTGTGTTATTGCACATTTATTAGAAATAATGGCATTTATGGGTGTATCTGCACAAATTAAGACTGATACTGCTCCTGTATATGTATGTAACAAAATGAAGCAATTCTTGGCATATTATAATATAAAGCATGTTACTGGTATACCACATAATCCTACAGAACAAGCAATTGTAGAAAGAGCTAATCATAGCTTAAAAGAGATGCTTTTTAAACAAGAGGGGGAATTTAAAAATTCCAGGGATAGATTACACAATGCTTTGCTAATACTGAATTTCCTAAATGTTGGTGAAAAAGGTACCACTGCAGCTGAGAGACATTGGGTTATACAAAAAACTGTAGAATTAAATCAACCAATATATTATAAGGATATTTTAACTTTAGAATGGAAACCTGCAATGGTTTTAAGATGGGGACCTGGTTATGCCTATGTGTCTACAGGGAATGAAAAAAATGTGGTTACCAACAAAACTTATAAAGATTAGATCTGACCAGAGAGAACCTCCAATTAGCTCAGACATGAATGTCTTCACATGGTAATAGTATTTTATTAACTGTATGGTGTTTATGATATTCCAACCTTTATCCGACAAAGACAGAGTTTATGCTTTAAATGGACTTACAAAGTTGTTCTATGCCTTTCACTTGCTCAAATTTAGAGCAAAAATTTATTTTCAGAGCCAAGGACTGAATGACAATAGCGAAAAGACAAATGGGCCAGAAGATTCAGCCTAACATACTGCTTTAAAGGGCTAGCCCAAAAATGATTTATCCTACAGAGACTGGACAACAAAAGCTATAGCTAACTTTTGCAGGTATTGGCCAATATCTCAATTTTTAAAGGATACCCCAAAATATTTATACCTCTATTCCCAAGAGAAGGGATGGAAGTTCTTTGTTGTGTGGTATTTGTTGTTGTCTAGGATGAATGGATATATGACATGTGTTGTGAAAAAATAAGTTAACATTTTTATGTTTTATAAATATTTAAAGATATATTTAGTTTCAAATTTTCAAATTTCTTTTGAAAGATAAAAATTTTTTTTTCTTCTATTGCCAAAAACCAATTTGCCCTAGGAAAGATATTACATGCCAAACAAGAATACTCTAGAGCCAAGGTTAGGGCAGGTTTCTGTTCTTATCTTTCCAAAAGAATAAAAGCTTCCAACTAAGGAGTCCAGAGACCACTGGACAACTGGAAACTTTGAAGAAAAAGAGACCAAACACCAAAGAAGACAAGACAAATAGCCCAGGTGATCCAGCCTCATACACTGCCTCAATAGCTGTTTCCTCAAAACTCTGTATCCAGAACAACTTCAAAATGGCTTACTAAGATGGTCCAGCATCACAGACTGTTCCAGACAGGACTTCTTTAATAAAGCCCTGAACTTTCCCACCCAAAGTCCAGTTTCATACTACAAATTGCTCAGGACATTCAAATTGCTGAGCACACAGAAACTGGACAGCAAATGTTATAATTAAATTGATTAACCATTTTTTTCCATTTTATTTGGGCCCCCAAACAGGTTTTCTACATCCCACTCAACAGGAGGCAGTTTTAGGAGAACGACGTCCCATTCCCAGAAAGTGGGGTGGATGGTTCTTTAGTCATTTTATGGGTTATAGATGTTGTTTAGAGGGAGTGGTTACAAAAAAAGGTATAGAAAGTTAGGCTCAGGGATTTCTCTTTTTCATTATCCTTCTTTCTTTCTCTCTTATATAGGGGGAGAAGATTTGAAAAGAGAGGGAATGTGGATATATAAAATAGAATTGGTAAGATAAAAGGATAGATTATTGAATGTACTTTTTTAGATCTTTGTTATTAATACAAAATTTAGGTTATAGACATATGAGAATGATAGGAAAAAGGGTATATTATTGAATCTACTCCTACAGATCTTTGTATACTGATACAAAATTAAGGCTATATTTTGATTAGGTATTGTACCTATGTAATTCTTAAAACTGCAATGTGAAGTTCTAGTCCTTTTGACAGTAATTATCACAAACTGTTTAGGATAATTAAGAAATGCAAGTTGATAGTCATTTAAACTTTTGATTTTATTAGGATAATTAAATTAGTTAATCTCAGATGTTAGTTTCTACGTTAATCAGATATTAACTTGTAAGAGATGAGCAACATTTCCTTACTCAATGGAGATGGAGAGATGGTCTTCAAAAACCTCAAGAGATCTGTAGAATATGGCAGTTAGAGATATTTTTATTATTTTAAAAACTCTTTGACATGAGACTGTCAGCTGACAGTTCCCATTGGATTTGGAAGGAGATGATGAGCATCAAAAATCTCCATCAGGAGATAATTCTTATTGTGAAGAAACCGCCCTGCTCTCTCAACAGACTATATACAGTACAAAGATGGACCAAAGATTCAATGCAAGTAAATTGATGGCCTGATTCTGCAAAAACAGAAGGAGCAAATCTTATTTCCTGCTACAAAACTAAGTCTATGAAATATTCTTGGCCAGAAGGCTGAAGATGATGCTCTAATGTTATAGAAATAGGGGAGTGTCCAGGCAGCCAGTTTTCTGTCATTTCATAGTTTTGGAAATTGCTTATTTATCCGTCTCAAATTTCTGATGTGACTGAAGACTACATAGTTATAGCATCAGTAAATTTTAAGTCATCTAGGAATTAAAAGGATGTTTTAAGATTAAGATGATTTAGTTAATAATGTAAGTTAGGATGGAAGTGGAATTAGGTATAGATCCTTAAACTCATCAAGAGACATATATAATAGAATATATTTCTTAGTAGACTAGTCAAATACATATGGACTGAACATTGAGAATATATGTCACATCTTTTAGTTTTCATAATTGTTTTTATATTGTTTTTATTGTATTGTGTTTGTTGGTCCAGAATTGTGTTCATTTATGCATTTATTCTTATTAAGAAAATGAACATTAATTAAATGCCAAGAAACCAAGTAATCTAATTAAAAAATGGGGAACAGAGCTAAACAGAGAATTCACACAGGAGGAATCCCTAATGGCTGAGAAACACTTGAAGAAATGCTCACCATCCTTAATCATCAGAGAAATGCAACCCAAGATGACTCTGAGATTCCACCTCACATCTGTCAGAATGGCTAAGATCAAAAACTCAAATGACAGCACATGCTGGTGAGGTTGTGGAGAAAGGGGAACATTCCTCCATTGCTGGTGGGAGTGCAAGCTTGTACAAGCACTGTGGAAATCAGTGTGGTGATATCTTAGAAAACTTGGAATAGCTCCACCTCAAGACCCAGCCATACCACTTCTGGATATACATCCAAATGATTCCTCACCAAACCACAAGGATGTTTCCTCATCTATGTTCAAAGAAGCTTTATTTGTAATAGCTAACTGGAAACAACCCAGATGTCCCTCAACCAAGGAATGGATAAAAAAAACTGGTACATCTACACAATGGAATACTACTCAGCCATCGGAAACAATGAAATCATGCAATTTGCAGCCAAATGGATGGAACTAGTGAAGCTCATCCAGAGTGAGCTAACCCAGATTCAGAAGGATGAACATGGCATCTATTCACTTATAATTGGATTTTAGCCATATAGTACAGGATAACTATAATACAACCAATGCACCAAAGGGAACAGGAACATAGACTTTGTTACCTGTCAATGAGACACTTTTCCCTAGTGGTACTGCCTTGTAGGACCCCAGTGTATGAGGAGGCTCTTGATCCTCATATGACTGCTGAACTGGGATGGGGAACTGTTATGCAGGGACACTTCACTCCAGAGGAGTGGGATGGAAGGGATGGGGGTAGAGGGCGGGACTGGGAAGGGTGGAAAGAGGGCACTCTGATGGAGATGTAACCTGAAGTAATAAACAAACAAACAAAAAAAAGGAACCTTTTGTTAGACTTAAAGGGGGAGATGTTGGGGAAGGTCTAATAACATTGCTTCTGATAGGCTGGTTTCAATGCTGAGATCTGGGTACTGTCCCTTTTGAGGCATTCTCTTGATTGGTTAATAAAAAAGTCCGATAGTCAATTAGCTGGGCAGAAAGAGTATAGGAAGGTGGGACTTCCTGAGATTAAAACAGGAACCCTGTGTTTTACACAGAGTATTGCTCATTCCACTGGGAAACATGGAAGCAGATAGACATATTTGAGAACTCTGGAAGGTAATCACAGGCACATGGGAGTTTGGGATTAGGTGATCTGGGTTAACTTAGGGTAGGGAATTGAGAGTTTGCCCAGCTATGGGTTAAGCGTTGAAACATTAAAAGGTCTTGGTGTATTTAATTATTGGGGAAAGGACCGCAGCAGCTTATAGGCTGTCAGTCCAAGCAATCCAGAGCCATTGGATTCCAGACTCCCTTCAAACTCTGGCGAATCTCCAGCCAAACCACCAGTAATTCTACAGGGCTACAGTAACAACTTATATTACTTAACAGAGTTTAGGTTACAGGTGGTGTAGGTCACCCTTGGTGCAGGGCTTTTTCCCCACAAAAAATCAGGGCGCCAGTTGAGGCAGGTCAGGCCTATAGGCTGATATCCCACCAGGCTGCCCGCTGCTCTGCCAGCCTAGTCTTACAGTTTATACTTATTAATAAATACAAGTGACAATTAAATTGCAGTTTTAGCCCAGCTCCTACCCCTCACTGAGAAGCTATTGGCAGTTGAGGACTACTGGAGGAGAAAGAACTGTTCTACTTGGGGAGGGGGTACTGATGCTCCAGTGGATGCCCTGACACCCATGAATATATGGACAATACAAATCAGAATTAGCAGATTATAAAAGAAATAGGGGGAAGGGAAGACAGATATAAAGAAAGACTTGCCTATGGGCCAATCTGATAGCAGCATTTGCTCAACTGAGATTCCCTGCTCTCAAATAAACCTAGTTTGTGTCAAGTTGACCAATATAAATCAATCAATCAATAAATAAATAAATAAAGTAGGACAAAGAGTTATAACCTGGGTTTGTAAATGGCATCTGCAGTGGGACCAGATCTTGCAAGAGTGGGTGGGCCCTCAATCTAAGTAGGCACTTTCAGAGGAGAATGGCTGAATCAGAACACAGTCAGCTGGCACGACTTAGAGAATCTACTACAAAAGTAGTTTCTAGTGGCAAGAGATCATCACATGTTTTGGTCATCACCATCCACAGATTTTTATTTTCCTGTTAAAGCATAGCATGAGAAACACATCCTCACATATATCAAACAAAGCCTCTATAATCTTTTAAGTGAAGTACTTTAGGAAGAAAAAAAAAGACCTTTGAATAAAAATGTCAAGTAAGTTAATACAATGACAAACAATGCAATCTCAAACAGCACTCTGGTTTCACAAGAACAAGTACTAGAGACACCTTACAAACTCACTGCCTACACCCACTTTGGGAAGGCTCTCAGTCTACTGCCTCAGGTCTGGAGCAGTAATGCAGTTTTAAACTACTGCATGCGGCCTGAACAGGTGGTTTGCTCTGACCCAAACAACTTCTGACTGAGAGGCACAGGGTGATCCTGACGCCCCCACCCCCCCATGAACGTGGAAGGACCACAACCAAGTCTTGATACCCTTGCTACAGGGAAACTGCCAGAAGCCACGTTAAGTACAGGCTAACTACACTGAAGTACAGTGATTCTGGTGGAGAAAAGGCAGCTGAGCATCCCCGATTCCAAACACTGTGGACAGGGTCTGAATTTCACACCAGATCTCCCTGACTGCACCTACTTTGCCCTCAGCTGAATATCCAGGCTGAGAGAGAGAGAGAGAGAGAGAGAGAGAGAGAGAGAGAGAGAGAGAG